>CARXXK010000001.1:2091040-2649764 GCA_949089665.1 Macrosiphum euphorbiae
ATGTTTATTTATAAATAATAATATTTATTTGGTTAAACAATCCCAGTTCATAAAATAAGTAATTTCAACCATAATGGTGTGTATAAATCATATTGTTTAATTAGGTTACATTTGAAACATATATTTATATTTCAGTTAAAATAAAATCAACCTTTATATTGCAAAAAAATTTAAAATTACGACTGCAAATATTTGATTGACTTAAGTTCGAAGATAAGAAGTTTGAACGATAAGGTACCGATTATTAAAGGTAGGTACCGTGTATTAATTAAAAATCTAAATATTACTATTTTAAAAGGTAAAAATAATGGCTGAGAGTTGAGAATCTATATAAAATATGGAAACGCTATCAATTCAGTGAGGTCACATGAATATTCACTTTTGAGTGTCTTCTAAGTAGTTTTAGGTGCGTCTATCGACGAGAGCCGATATATTACTATGTTAGTTCGTGAGGACTGAGGGCAAATTACTAACATGATAATTAACTATCTTAATCTATTTAAGTAAATTACTTATAAATGTATAATCCCATAGTTTGTATTAACTTGAATGTCATTTTTTACCGTCCATATATTTATGTATAAGATATAATTATTATATATATTATTCTAGTTGTTATTATAACTATAAAGATTAAGCTTATTAGTTTTAAAATTGTTACTTTCTTCACAACTAGCGTTTTATTATATAAGATTGTAATTTGTAACTGTATTTGAAATTGAACAATTTGATCTTGAATAAATAAATAACTAATAATTGTTGAGATATTTTGTCTATTATATATCTGGATTTTCAAATACAATTATTTAACTATTATATTAAGCAATAGAACAATGAAATAATTTTAATTTTAATATTCATATATTTAATTAATGTAAATATTAACATTAAAAGTTTGTGAAATATTTTCCAAACTTCAAGTTTTACAAAAATGTAACGACTTATAAAATTGATAAAAAAAACTTTTGTCTTTTAGCACCAATTTTTAAATACGATCAGCGTAGTCTACTTTATAAACAAATTACAAACAAGTTATAAACATTATAATAATAAGGAATATTTCGTAATGCTTTCCCAGTATTTTGTTTTAAAATAATGGGAATTTGAAATGTTTGTAAAAACGAAATGAAATATCTAAGAAACTTTGATTAATTAATATTTGATTATAATAATAACTGTTTATTGAATGAAAACAAGTTCTATACCTACACATTTTTTGCAACACGTATATACCTGCACAATTCAATATCCACTCAAATCTCACTTTATAATTCTGGTTGTTAGCTTGGCATCTAAAAAATGTATACTATTCATCAATGTATTAACAGCTTTACATCTGAGAAGAAAGATTTGTAAAGAAAACACTCTCAACCTATTTCAATTATTCCATTATAGTTGTAACAAGTCTTACGTATAACGTGTACATGTTATTGTATAGTATACTTACGTACAGATTACAGTTTTTATTTTTAGAAAAGATTTTGTAAATCAACTATCAATATTATTGCCACAATTTTGTTTGAGGGATTTGTACAAATAAATATTGTACCTATTGGGGCTTTGTTCGGTTCTGAGATTCGGAAGGGCAACGTCAATTTTAGAATAAACTTTAAATACGGATTTTACACACCGTCAATTCCGCGATTTAGATACCTAAGTAAGGCTCAATAAGTAATTTTACGGACTGGGGAAAATATTACTACATCGATCATCGCCCGTTTGGGGATACTTTATAAGCCAGAAATAAAACCAATTGTGTTCAATAAAATAAAATATAATAATAATATATACGTACGAAATATAGTTATGTGGGTGTGGATTATCCCAAATAATACGCTTATTTAAAACTCCATTTGTGACCATCGCAATACTGCGCTGGTACGGACTCGTAAAAAAAAAAAAATAATACAATAGAAATAAACAAAATATAGACCACACTACAGAGTACGGTTGGTTGCGTTCAGCTGTAATCTTCGTTCTTAAGTTATAACTTATAGATCAACCGTTACCTCTATCGTGAACAAATAAAAAAGACTTTTCCGTGTTTTATATTTACTACATCAATAATTTCTACTACCTATCGATCTCATGAAAACAATCTTTTCCGTCAGCACTACCTGTTACGTTATTCTGTAAAAAAAAAAAAATAAGTAAAATTTAAATTGAAAATTAAACGACTAATCACAATTTTTAAGGGGATATTTTAATACAAAAAGTTTAGCATTAACATGGAAATGTATATTTTGTGCTTTATATAAAATGTACACATATGTTTATATTTTTCATTTAATTTTACGGAAAACCTTTGCACACCAACATTAAACACTTAACATTACCTAAGTTAAATTTACATAAGTATACAAATATTTTTATACTTATTAAGAATTATAAATAACTAATAAGTTCCTATATATGTTCTTTCTTCTATGTAACATTTTTAGATTCTGAGCGGAGCGATGAATGTATTGGTTTTACAATGATGTATGTTTTTATATTTATTTTTTTTGTGTCTGTGTACACGATAAGTAGTCGAAATAATGCTTCGATTTTTGACTTCAGTATCTTGTTCGATTGGAAAGTGAATATCGTTGGTGCATTGGGGAGGTCAAAATTTAAATTTCCCAGTAGTTTTCAAGAGCGCCGGGAAAAACAACATAAAAATTACGGAAAAACGGGAATTTTTACGCAAAATCGGTTTTCCAAAAAATCGATTTTGGTTTTTGGTGTAACTTTAAAACAAATAACCGTAGATACATGAAATTTTCAGTGGTTGTTTATATTTGCATTTTCTATACACGATAACATTTTCAAAATATTTTGATTTATTTTGAACTGTTTAGGGACATTTTCATTTTTCATTTTTTTTTAGTTTATTTTCTAGAAATATCGATAAAATTTTATTTGTTGGTTAAAAAAACTTGAAAATTTAATAGAAGGCTCCTACTATATTGTTTCAAAGGCAGATGAAAAATATTAAAAATCGTTAGTCACAGTTTTTTTTTATAAGCATTTAAAGTTCAAAAATTGACAAAATATGGAAAAATCACGAAAATTAGCAAATTATTTTGAGTTAAGAATTCGTAAAAATTTTTCTTTTTAAATCTAAGATTTGAAAATGAAACACAAGATTCCTTATAAGATTATCTACCTTTATCAATAAAAAAATCTCTACCGGACAGTCAAATTAAATTTTTATGAGCGTTTGAAATTCAAATTTTTACAACATTGGATATTCACTCGATTACTCATGTAGCGATTTCTTTATTTTGTTGCAATTCAAAAACGAACAACTGTAGATACATGAAAATTTCACTGAATGTTTAAATTAGCATTTTCTATACACCATACTATTTTGAAAATATTTTGACTCTTTTTGAGCTGTTTATGAACATTTACAGCTTTCAATTTTTTTTAGTTTTTTTTCTTTGAATATCAATAAAGTTTTATCTGTTGGGCCAAAAAGTGTAAAAATTTAATACAAGGCTCCTGATATATTGTTACAATATCAGTTGAAAAATATTAAAAATACATTGGCACAGTTTTTTTTTATAAGCATTTAAACATCGAATTTTGACAGAAATTTTCAAAATCTCGAAATTTATTAATCATTAATTAATAAGTTATAAAATGTTCAGTTTTTATAGCTAAGGATTGAAAATTTAAAACAAGATTCCACGTAAGTAGTTAATTATCTTACCGAAAAATCTAAAGAATATACAATCACAGTTTATTTTTATAATCATTTTATGTTCAAATTTGAACGAAATTTCATATTAAAAAACCTAGTTATTTTGTTGTGATTATATAATATTATTCGTGGGTACGGGGTACCTACTTGAAACTTCTAAAGTGTATTATTATATATCGATGATAGTATCAGGGTTTGTTATTGATGTTGATGTATAACGTGTTATAAGTACCTAATGGATATTGTGATAATGTGATATGATTAATTTGGAATTTATTATAGGTCAATTTTTTTTTAATACCATAGATTTGTATATAATTTATCTTAAACCTAGACTGACATACCGTCTTCGCTCAGAATCGTTTTTCTTATACAATGATATTATATCATTGAATTCAAATTTAATAGCATCCATTATACAGTGACCCACTTGTAACCTACTGTACAGCAGAGCGACATCCACTTACCCACCTTTTTTTTTTTGGTAATACTTAGACTAAGCCTTTTAAAACTATTAAATTTATCTTTTCACTAAAAATATAAATATTTACTTTAAAAGACAATATCATATAGAAAAACGCCACTCTAATGACGTGTGTAAAAAAATGAAAGTTGAGAAACTCATTGAAATTATAACGCATTATTAAAAAATTCTATAGGTTCTACATTATATTATGTTGTTCACCGTTGCACTACAACGGTTTATAAAATGTTTGCATTAATTGTTTGGATTAACATCACAAAATATCATTGCAAAGATGTTGATAAAGACATAGACTCATAGTTACATTTGATCTTTAAGAATGTAATGGCAAAACTGTAAAAGTAATAATATACATTTTTAAATATGTACCTATAGTTCATTTTTTTTACAATTAAACATTGATAATTAAAATAACAAATTGCAATGTGCATAATAATATATTGTGTCGACAATTTTTAATTTCAAATGCCTTATAAATATTATCATATCAGTATTATTATAGTATTTTGAGTATAATGTTGCTGTATTTTTATTTTACGTTCATTATCTTATTGAAATAAGAAAAATTTCAACACATACCTAAAAAAATTGTTTTTACTTCGAAATCAAAATACGTTTGAAGTGGTTTGATTATAATATATGGCAAATATTCGGAGTAGTTTTGTGTATATTTTAGACAGTAATAATATTATAGATCGATATGATTTGATATTATAAATATTTTCAATTATTATTAAAATTATTCCTCAAGCATTAACGTTATTTTGTTCGGTATATCTAAGGATTTCTGTTAGATGAACAACTCTTCGTTCGCTGCTGTATCTACCAATTAAACTAATTATTTAACCAATTAATATAAATTAAATAGGACTGCACAAAGGTTATAAATTATAATGCCGTTTCACCACGTTATTCCTCTGTATGATATTTTGTTTGCACCATATGTGTGATACCTTCAACATTATCATCGATGTCAACGTGTTTGAACGCTAAAGTTGGAGTAGGTGTACTCCACAGGGAAATTTAAATCCCGAGAGAATAATGATTTATGTTTAAGCCTTTAAGGCATTTTGATACGAAATTACCACATTTTTAAATCGATATACCAACTACGTAGGTACCTAACATAATATTATATAGGTACAATATATTTATATTACATTTTATGTCAACAATGCATTTTCATAATATAAAATGAGTGATGTTGCAGAGGTTAAGCTAGAATGTTATAATATGTAATGTTATACTTAGGTACTAGGTACCTATACATAATATTGTTAACTATAAGCAACTATTAAATTTTATTTAGTAACGCTTAATTTATTATCTAAATATATTATATATTATACAAATGAACGTTTGCCTGTCTGTCCTTTATGTATTCCTAAACCGGTAATCCGATTGCGAAGAAATTTTGTTACAGAGATAGATTAGACCTCGGAGAAGAAGATAGGCAACAAAAAAAGGTAAATTAGAGGTGTTCAAACAATGAACTTAACATTTGCATTGAAAATTCAAAATTTTATTTGCTTATAAATGTTTGCCATTGGTTGTAGATTATAATAGTAATAGTAGAAATAAGAATTGTTTTTTGTTTATAAGTATATTGGTTGATATTGGTTAATCGGGCAGATCAGTACAAGGATCCACAAAATCGAATTTTCGCACATTGCTTACTAAGGTTGCTGAGTTGCACTTATAGCCGCTTATTGGTGTATCGGCAATCCACCGCTGGTGGATCGCCTACTTGATATGCTGTTGCACATTGTCCACAATCCGACGTAGGGTGTCCGCCATCCGACCCTTTTTGAGTTGCACTTACTGCAGTGAGTTACACTCAAAAGGAGTTTAACAATCAATTTTAAGAGTTGTAATTTTTTACGGGCAACGAAGTGCGATGGATCAGCTCTAGTTTATAAAATCTTTTACTTATACTCAACAACATAGTATAGTTTACAATTAACAGAAATGTCCTAACATATATTTCACGGTCCTGAAATGCTATTTTGCAGTTTGATTCATAAGAGATGATTAAATAAATATTATAATATTTATAATTATTTCATGCAATTTTAGTTTTAAGTACTTAAATGATAATATTGTATTCCATACATTTTTACCTACATGAATCATCAAGGAAACACAAATACAAAATTAATTTCATTCAATCTCTAAATTCTCTGACATACTTTTACGTTTATGATTTACGGGTTATGACTTATGAAATTAATAACGTCGTTTAATTAAATCGTAACTTCAACTTATATAATTTTATATTCATTTATATCAGAACAATAAACCTACAACTGTCTTAAATCACTTTAAAGGTTTAGAAGTTAGCTATAAGTATATTATGTTTTAATGTTATGGAGCGTTTTTGTGGTTATCGTCGAAATAATCATGTGATTTATGTTGTCTTATTTTTTTAAGAAATACCATCGTACGTAAAAATTAAAATTAAACCATAAATTAAAGTCATAACTGTAAAGGTAAGTATTCCAGTGCAGTCTACCGTCCTGCTACAATACGATTACAGAGCGTAAAACCACTTTATTGTTCTACATGAGAAAATGAGTCATTTGTATTTATATAATAATATCAGTATGGGTAAAATGAAAATCGATTAAGCGACACACATTATGCTGACGATGATTTATAATAATTCTAGATTAATAATGATATACCTATAATGTCATGATAATTATATAGGAGGGTACGACTTAAGATTGCGTCCACCCTGATATTGGCCACGCCGAGATTGTCCAATCCTGGATGTACGATGTCGACCTGTGGGCAGAGATGACGTATGAGCTGCTATGACTATTATACGCTTAGTACTGGCTCAGCATGAGCACAATATCATATCACGATGTTATGTATATAATAATATAAAATCGCACAAAAAAAAATCATTATTTAATATGACAATTAATACATATGACCCATAATGCCCCTCCCCTCCTCTAACAGGTTATGCCTATGCAGATGACGCTTAATCGTTTTCGACAACAAATCTACAATAGAAAATAGATCTGGTTCGAGCATAATTAGCATACGGGCATTATAAATTACTTAACGACTGTGAGAAATATTGTGAATTTAAGTAAGAAAATGTACTATTATTATTAATTGACATTGTTAACCTACACATAAATCCTAATCGTCGAATGCTGTGATATTCTGATGTTACGCAATTAAAAAACAATTAGTGTAACAGCTATTATATATCTACTGTGGAAATAAACATTCAACTTCTCATTGAAAATATTATCACCACCACTACCACCACTACAATTTACAACCACCACCATATACCTCCACCGCCATCACCGCGGCCACATCTACCCCGAGTTGGCAGCCCTCGACTTTGATGGCTTTTATAACTCATTTTAATATTACGTCATTATCTATGGAAAAAATATAATATAATATTTTAATCCAATATTCACGAATGTGTATTATTTATAGGTATAATATAAGCCATAAGGTAATTCTTTTAAACGTTAACTCTAATTTTCCTAAAAAGTATTATCATTTTTGGAAATATTTTTTTTTACTACCTAATTTAAAGTCATTAGTCAGCACAAAACACATTTTTAGTTGTTGCCTATCTTTTTTCAAGTTTATACATTTTTCAAATGATAAAATACATTTTTAATTTCATATTCTAAAGGAGTTATTTTTCTGAAAGTTTCAACACATAATAAAAATGTATAATATGAGTATTTAATGATGAAAGTTGCATGTCGGTGTAGCTTTCGACCAACATTTTGGCATTTTTTCGGAGTACCTACCTCTGTGCTCTAACACAGCGTTTCCCAAACTGTGGTCTGCGCACCTCAGGGGTCCACATGTATGCCGAAGGGGGTCGCGAATTATTATTATTTATTATTTTTAGGTTAGATTATTTTTATTACGGGGTCCACAGTAATTTTTACTATACTCTAAGGGGTCCGGCAGAGAAATAAACTAATAAACTATTATAAGCTATAATTGAGTAACTATTCGTTCGAAATTCGATTTTTCTAAAATTATGAAATTCTCGTTACATGGATTTATTAGATTATAGTATTATACTCTGTAGTATGTTCAGGCTGTGGTGATAATTTAACATACAGCCGAACTTAGTCCGTTGTGTGTATCACGGATCACAATACGAACAAACTGTAACAATACTCAACGCGATGCTTGTTGTTATTATTGTTAACTCGATATTGTTTATTGAAATACAAGTTAGTTATAGAAATTTACAATAAGTCGATTACATTCTTTTATTTTATATGAATAATTTAAGATTCTGAACGAATCTTTAGAATACAAAGTTAGAGTAAAACAGATATTTGGCGGTGAGTGATAGTAAATAATATTTAAAACTCACGGTTGTCGTAGTAGGTAGTTACTAGACAGTATTGATTCATATGCCACTGATGCGGATGTATTGGATCGGGGTTCCGTTCACTTCACAATGGATTGTTGGTATAATATGATAGTAGACACTGCGGCTGTTGAGCAGCTTGGTGGACGACGACAGTTCAGAGTTGGACGAATTGAATAACGATGGACGTCGGAGGCTGTTCAGCGAGTTGGTGGACGATGACACAGACGCGGTAGACGGAATCAACACACTGCGATGATCATGATGGTCCGGCGGTATCCGTGGTTCGGAGGGTTCAGATTAATTTTATCACCGGCGGGAATATTACGATCCTACTAGTACCCCTAAGCACTGATGACACAGTTAGTCGGAAAGTGAGAAGCGTAAAAGCGACTCGAATGCAGTTTCGCAGATTCCTGGGTGGAGCCCACATGGCGCTATAGCAAATTGGTGGTCGTAATGATGATTTGGTCCTTCGGTTGGCTTATATTTGTGTACTATTATACATGCAGGCCCTGGGAAGCTTCTGTACTTGTGTTTATCGAGTTTTGAAGATGAAATCTTGGTGTAGGCGCTTTGTTGGTGTGTTTTTCTTGTTCTGTGCCATAGAACGATTAAGTTCGTAACTTGCTTACGAACTTAATCAATACGGAAACATGAGTAAAGTTCGAAAAGGTTGACACAGTTTTACGAGTCGAAAACGTGGTTAAAGTACGCGCGTTCTCGTGGCGGGATCGGCGGCTTGAATTTCGTGCCAATTTTTTAATGAACGGTGCGCTTTGTACTGGTTGCTAGGTTGACCGCTAGGGGTTGGGTTAGGTATCGTTGCCGCATTAACTCTGGGGTATGATTTTGTACGGTTACAAAACTATTAAAAAGAGAGAAGTAGGAGATATTAACTTCGGGGCTAGGGTAGTTCATGCCGTTCATGGTATTTAAGAGCGATAATAATTCTGATGAAAAATTCAAATAAGTCATGACCCAAGATGACTGATGGTATGAATATATGTTTACAAGCTTCAGTCAATATAATTTTACTATTGTTAATCTTCCTTGAAATAAAAATGAAAAATAACAATATAGGTAGCACACGCTGAAATACATATTTAGGAAGGTCCTAGATTAAAAGGATATCACAATGGTACTGGTGTAGACAATTTGACAAAGGCCGTAAACACGCTGGTGGATAGCACGTGACAAAAGGCTTCAAAATCCACATTTGTGCAGTGTGTACAAAGAAACGATATTCATATGGGTAATGTACTTATTACTAATATGTCTAACCAATAGAATATAATATTCCTTCTACTTCTACAATGTTTTTTGCATCTTTATTGTGTGTATTTTGGACAGTGCGTGTGCGCATCTCGTCGTCCGGCTTACCAAAGATTAAATTATTACTGCTCTATCTATAATTATTATACCCTAGTATCTTACGTAACATAGGCACAACTAGAGTTAAAATTCTGGTTGGAGGCTAACAAAACGGGCGAATCTAAGTTCCTACACGGGAGTAGCAGGTACAAAAAATACATACGTTAGTCCTACACGATTGAAAAAGGTACATATGTAAGTTCCTACACGGCGAAAAATTTAAAAAATGTATATACACAATTAAATATATATATACGAATTAAAAAAAAAATATATATATGATGATTAAAAAATATAATAAAAATCGTTATAGCGCATTTTTATTATATTTTCTAATCATCATAAATTTATTTTTTTTTAATTCGTTTATACATTCGTATTTAATTGTGCTTAAACATATGTAACCTTTTCCACCGTGTAGGAACTAACATACGTACCTGGTTTTTACCATGTAAGAACTTACATATTATGTCCGTGTAGGAACTAACGTATGTAATTGTTTACCTGCTACTCTCATGTAGGAACTTAATATTCCCCAACAAAACTATTTACTTCAAATAACCCATAGGGGGCTTATATCTAAATAAATAAGGGATATTTGTGGGGGGGGGGCTAAATCTTAGTCACGGAGATAAGCCCTCCCTTGTTGCGCCAATGTTTCGTAATGAAAACCCATTATTTTATTAAAATGTAAAACCATCTTGGGTAACATATAGCAATTGCCAATACTTAGCAGCCTCACATGCTTTCAACGCATTGTCATGTTATCAGTGAATTTTTGGCATCAATATATTTTGATCACTTAATTACGAGGTGCACGCAATATGTTTTTTATTTATTATGTTTGCATTCCAATAATAGGTCAAACGTGGTCGATGTCGTTGGTCTTGAATTGGCTATTTAGTTTAATTGCTACCTACCTATATGGTATTTGAAATTTCAAGATTTGTCCATCCCTACATCTATTTCAGACCATTTTGATGTTACACTTGAAGGCAAAGTACATCCAAACCGAGATGAACCAGAGGTTAAGTATTTCACTATTGCCATACATACCGATTTGTTCACAGAATAAATTATTGTACAAGTGCTTTTACTGTTATATATTATATTTTATAGTTGAATGTTTGTTTTAATTTTTTTTTCTGCGAGGATAGCATTATCCAAAGTAAGTGGTCCGCACACCAATTACAATTTACATTTTTATTTTTTGTACTATAGCAGCGTATATATTTTGTAAATTTATAATAATATGTGCATTTACATCAAAACTTAAATATTCATATTTTAGGTAGGTACTTACATTTTTTTAGTAATATAAATTACTGATGAAATGAATGGTTTATATTTAAGTTCACCCTTTACCTCTATTGAAAAAATAATTGACATTTATTATATGCGTCTATGTTTTATTGTTTTTTATTTAAATTTCATTCGCCAAATAAAGTACCTACATGGTATTTTGTATGCATTGTATGCGCCGTTAAAAGGTTCATTTTTTTATAATATGTCCCTCTAAACATTTATATAATTGATGGAATTTAGTTTTCAAAAGTTTTTGAGTAGATATATTGATCTATAACAATATAAAACCTGTATGAGTGTTCTTAATGGGGTGGGGTAACCCGTCACGTGCAACCAGGAAGGTATTATATAAATAAATAATGAAATATTATTAATTATAAATTGTTTTGAAAATATACATTATACTTGAAACAATAACTACCTTTTTTAATATAGGTTGAGATTATAAATGTTTAATGTTTATGGATTGTTAATGTTTGTTTATGGATTCAGCATAATGCGAAGCACCCTTTTTTATGGGGGATATAGAATCCCAATCAATTGATTATTATTACACCAGATACAAAAAAATAAATAACAATAATAACTTTATTATGAAATAGTAAATATGTTTATGAAATGCATTGTTTATTTTTACTTAAATTTATATAAAATACATATTTATTACAGAAATCAAATGTTCTGTTTTTTATACATCTGTTTTTGTGGCCTAAATTTAAAGAATTTATATTTTTCATGGATCTAGGATTTCCCCTTGACAAAAAAAAAATAATATGCATCAGTATTTTTGTTTTCTTAAGTTTCTGTAAGAATAACTATTATGATACTAATAATACCTTACCATGTTTACTATGTATTATGTTTTCTAGCCCTAGATTTCAAAATTGAAAATTTTATACGTTTTCAACTATCAAATAATAAGAAAATATTTGTGATTTTGATAAACAAAAACATTGTGCATTTAAATTTGTAATACCTGTTCTTAATACCACTTGTACATAGGGACTTCAGTCAAAATTAAACTAATTATTTCATACAAAATATCTATAATAGCAACAAATGAGGAAAAATATTTTGGAAGTCTTATCATGTCTATTAATTAGTAAATGCTAAAATAAATATTTCGTTTACATTTCAAGTATTAGGAGAACTTTTAACCTCAGAGACTGTTGTTCATTTTTGAATTGCAATAAATAAACAATTTCAATTTTGTTGTAAAACTGTTGTAGCGTAAAAATTTTCGTTTTTCCTTTAATTAAATAGGTTTATTGCATTAAGACTATAACGATTTATTGTCTATGTATTATATTATGTAAGTATCCAATTCTGTATTAGAGCAAGAGTTCTATCGAATGTTTTTTCTAGTTACCTACTGTCTTGCATGCACCTATTGTAACTTACAAATCATTTTTTGAAATACAAGTTTTGATACTAAAATTGGCATGGTTATGACAACTACTGAAAAGTTTGAGATAACCTCGGTAACTAGGTATCCTGCAATTAAATAAGTTTGCTGGAACAAAGAAAAGTTCCATGGTTAGAATTTTTCACGTTCTAACTTTGATCCTATCTTATCCTTATGTCGAGTTTAACTACATATTGTTCAAATAACTATAGTGTTTATATTTTTCAACTTAAGACTGACATAATATAGAATGAAAGTGTTCAAATATAATCATACTATTTGCAAATGTAAAATAATAACCATAGGTATCAAAAATATGTTGGATTTATGATTTAAAAACAATTATTTCTTCAAAATATCAATACGACTGTTGTCTATTCTTATTGGTCTAAAATTTGTTTTATGTATTTAAATTGATACATAATAAATATTTATGAACAAGTTGTCAATATTTTATCGTTTAAAGACAATATTGAAACGAAAACAGTATTCCACTCATATTGTGAAGTACCTAAGTCAAAATTGTAATTACTTAATTCTGTTCAACGATGTACAACCCTAACCAGCTGATAAACTGTGATCACAATTATTATTCATTAAACCAAAAGGTATACTTTATGTTTGATTATTTTTTTATGCTTCAAGACAAGTACAAGACTTGTTCATTTTAATAAAATATGACTTTAGTTTAAGTGTAATAATGAAAACTGCTGTTATTACTTATTATTGAATATAATTACCTACAGGACTAAAATGCCTTTTTAACAAATTTATGTAAGTAACTACATAATTTATTTGATAGATAAATTTTTTTATAAAGTATATATTTTTAATTTATTAAGCAAATTTTTTTTTTGATTGTGGTATTTAATTTCGTATTTCTCCACTTTAAAGGTTGGGCTTAATAATTAAAAACATAATTTGCTGAACATGATAATATTATATATAATTGTTTTATCTAATATATTTTATTACGTTTAGGTTAGGTTAACCCACATTATATCCTATGCAAATTGTCAATAACGTTTGATGCAAACTGTCGAGTGGCTTACATTTAAATTCAGCCTGGACAACACTCCAACATTATGTGTGTTACCCAAGTATAATCTAAGGTCTAAAAGTTCTGCGGTGGTTTGTGTATTGATTCGTTTGAACTGAGTCTTATATTTTCTGAAGAAAAAAAATCATGTTTAACTGACCATTTCACTAGTAAGTAGTACCTAAGTAAAGTTCTAAAAATATTATATTTTGAAATATTATATTATTGCAATACATAATATCTAATGTGTTGGTATACTGAAAATAATTAAGTGTTTTTTTGTTTGAATTTTTAGTATTGAGTACTGAACAACTTAGATATATTCTAAAAAAATATAATATGTAAAATTGTTTAATAATTCATTGGAAAAATCCATTTAAACATGATATGTTAAAAAATTAATTGTTTGTTGTACTTACAAAAAATAATTAAGTTCGTATACAGAAGTCAGTTGTGCAACCTATATAGTACACGTATATTTTGATTACACATTTTTTGGCGTACATATCCACTAATGCATATAATGTATTTTATATTATATATTATTAAACCTTATATATATATTTTAATAAAAATAAGTATAGGTGCCTATATACTATAAGTATAATATTATCATTATTCATTCACAATTGTAAAATATATTTAAATGTAGAATTCACAGGTTATTCCTTTTTATTAGTATTATATTAGTAAAGTTCACAGTTCACACTTTTCATATTATTATAGGAATATATTTTATTTTATTTATCGATAACTAAGACTTCAACAGTGAAGGTTATGTCTTTTTGGCCTAAGTATAAATAGAAGAATTATTTTATTTCTGGGTTATTATTTTATTATTTTATGTTATCGGGTAACCTGTAACGACTGGGTCATATATTTTTTTTGCCACTTCGTGGTTAGCTGTTTTGTTTTATTTGATTTTGCTTATAGGTGTTAATGTGATAAATTATTTTAATGAGATAGTATGCTTTCATTTAATAAATATATTTTTAAATGAATTTTATAAAATTTTATTATTAGTGTGTTAGATGTGATCTTATACTAATTTATAATTTTAGTTTTCTTATGCCACGTGTAAATGTTAAACGTGGTTGAATACTTGAATATCACTTCTGAAGATTTTCTCTAAGACGTTTCCAAATAGAACCTGATTATTTACATGATAATATATTACGGAAACACTAACGTGCTTGTGAATTAAACAAAGAAACACACAGATGAGGATTTCGTACAAAATTCCAGAACATCGATTATGCACAAAACTACAGTAAAGACATTTATATAATAATAAGTTCCATTTTAAGCACAGACATTATACAAACTCAAATAAAACTTCAAGTTAATTAAACTTATTTTGTAAGCAACAGAATAAAGGAATTTATACTTAGCTCATTATATACAATCAGCTTCACCCTCTAAAAATATATATAATAACATTTTTTTTTTTTTAATGAAACACTATTCCAATGATGCGTAATAATAATTTGATGTAAAAATATATTAGTATTATGAGAATTTTTATATAACTTCTTGAATTTATATACAATTTATTAGGTAAGTAATTTATGCTTTTTATTTATTGGGGTAGGTCAAATAAATATGGCTATATATTTTTATATTTAGTCACATACCTAACTGGACTGTCTGGAAAACTCTATAGACACACGCTAAGCATTCAATTACCTATAAAAAAATCTTTCTGTATTTAATTACTTATATTGTCTATTTTTGTATAGTCGTTAAGTTACTTTTGCATTTAAACTAACTACACTACTAATTATAATTATAGATTATTACGTATATTAATAAATTACTTACTTATAATTAAACGTACCCACTCAACTTACAAATATATAATTTATTATTTAAGTTCTTCAAAATTTAAAAATATAGGTATTACTCAAAGAATGAAAAAATAAGTTGGTAATTGTTATCATCTGTGTTAATTGTTTGTTGTTCAGTAGGTATATAACCAAAAAACAGGGATTAATAAGAAGTACTAACGAAAATAATTCTAAAGATTTAAAGGTACTCTTTAATTTTTATTTTTATACAGAATAAGTAGTATTATAAGATGGCATTGATTATAAATAGTGCAGTTTTAAGTCAGATTAAAAATTTATATTTTGTATTATGTATTAACTGTTGAGATTATCTGAGATTCTTTGATTCTATGTTCTTATTTTTTTTTTTTAATCATTCATATTTTTAATACATTTCTGAACCAATGTAATTTAAACCCTGCAGTCGGGGAGAGTATATTTGACATTTGTCGATATCATAATAAAATAAAACAATCAATTTTATTAATTTTGTATAATATATTATGTAGGTACAAATAGCATGCGTTCACGGAAAATTAATCACTTGTAACAAATTTATACTTAGGTAGTAGTTGTTTCACATTATGTTCTATAATACATACAAACATGTATATTATACTTCATCAACCCTAACCCTAATAATAAAAAAAAAAAAAATGTATTGGTGTGTCCATACATGCAGGTTTACTGAGAATTAACAAACATTCGTTAAAATTTAATATTATTTCGTAACCATGGATACAAAACGTTGGACCAATAATTTCGCTCTGAATCGTTTTTCTATGTTATATTTAATTAACTTATTGAGTTAAAATGTATAACATACCATCCATTACAGTGCCTATTTTAAGACAAGATAGACATAATAATATGTAGTATCGACTACAACTACTGTACTGCAGAGCAGTTACCTATTTTCCCCCTTTCTTATATTTATAAATTTACCTATAAAATAGATACACCTAATACACGTCATGTTAGATATTTTATTTAACTAAAAGTAGTTTTTAATTATTTAATTATACCTATTTAACTACAAGAATACATTTGAAATTTATCTAAATAAAGCATTCACAAACAAGGTCACACAACTTAAAATTATAATTTATTTGGGTTTTACAGTTAAAAAACGTTCAAAGTAACAGATTATATTATGTATAGATTCATTATATGGTATTATACGATGAAAGGGTCAGTGTCGGCCACTTTAATAGAACGTTACAAGCGGATGTGGAAACAATTCATTATTATTTCTCTTTCTTTTCAGAAGTGAGTTTTATAGTCCAATGTAGTATAATACTAAAAAAATTCTTTTCATTTTCCGATACGAACAAAAACTTAAAATGTCATGCACAGCGCTACTGTGTTTTTTTTTTGGTTTTTTTTTAAAATAATTTTTAACTAATAAAATATTCTTTGGAATAATGCTTATGTGGATCCAGAGGATGCTATTGACGATAAAAAAAAAAAACGAATAAAAAATACTTTGTGAGAATAAATTTATTGCCGGTAAAATACCTTAAGGGTGAATCCATTGCTATAGTACAGTTGGAATGGTTAAACAGAGCCTCTCTTGTCGTCAGTTTAAAATGGTAAAAAAGCGAAAAAAGCCCTATTATAATGGCCCTACTACAACCATACTATCTATAATATTATTGTAATCAATATATATATATTTAAAAAAATAAATATAAAAATGCATTATTGAAAAAAAAATTGTGTTTTGATTATGATGGGCTTGTGTTATATTTAACCGTTTATAAGGTATTTTGTAAACACAATAACTAGTTTTAAACTTTATTGTTATATTTTATGATATTGAAAGGAGATAAGAACGTCTGAATATGTTGACTTTGGATCACTGATCATATGAACAACATTTTCTATTTATTTATCTGAAGCAGAAACGTAATTTTTCATAATTTGTTAGACAATATTTTTATATGTACATGTGTAAATAAAAACATTTTTAAGTTGTTTCATAGGATCTAAAATACAAAGCAAAGACGAGGAAACTAAATTTGTTTCCAAAATTCTCGTCACATAAGTAGATCAATCAGTACGCTGTAATAAAAATATTCAAAAAAAACAGTCCGTTTCAAATTAACATCCTAAGTAGGTTACAAGTTATAAAAATATAGAATATTATGTTACAATATAATTTGATATCTTTTTTTTAATGTATATTATAGTTTTGTTTTCAATATTCTAACAATATAACATATTTGTAAACAATGGTTGTGAACAAACTTATTTTTAAAGGTAAGACCAATTCTGGTATAAGTAAATAATTCTTCTAAAGTTATTAATTACCATATGAATTTAGTTAAAAATATTCATGAAAAAACAATGTTTTAATATATTTTTTTTAATTTTATAAAAAAACAAAATGTGTTTAATATGTGGGCAATGTATATGCCTTCAGATTATTTGATTTAGTGAAATGTACGAGATTGTAGTATGATATTTTTAATAGCTTTTAGAAACGTTTTATTCTATTACTGTGATTGATTTGACATAAACGTTTTATTGATAACATTTAGGAATTTTATATTTTTACGGCTTTTCAATGAAGTGTATTTTATTGTTATTTTTTTCTGATATTTGTAAGAGTCGTCAATGCATCCCAATCCTATTATATGTATAGTCAATTGATTGGAAATTACATAATATATATAGTTATAAAAGCGTCATAGCTGTAAAACGTTCATTTTTATTTGTAGTTTATTTCTATAAGAATGTTACACTTCTATTGTTACAGCGAGTAGCAAGTACTTAAGATTTACTTGCTTTTCTTAAATAAAAAAAAAGAATATTGAATCTGATAACAGACAAAACATATTAATGTAAATAAAACCATATAAGAACCATATAAGCTATATAGCAAAACGTTTCAAACGTAATGATGTGTCCGGGGCAGTTATCCAATAAAATCTAATGAGAAAATCAATATTTTTGACGAAGATAACATGCTTTGTTTTATATATTTTTGTATAGAACACAATGATTCTAAAATAGTGGAAGATTATGAAGGGTGAGAATAAAAATTAGATTATTCATCTAAAATTAAGTTTTAATTGTCAGTATTGAAAATGTATATAAAACCAAACCTTTTGGGAATACTTACTATGAAAAAACACCCAAAAGAATAAAGAGTTTCATGGAGCAGTTGAGTTGGTTGTCTGAATGCTGAATAAACAAAATGACAGTAAGGGGACAGAATAAGGGAGAAAGTTTATTTTAGGAGGAATGTAAATACAAGTAAGTCATTGAGCGCGAATATCTAAAGGATCCAAAAGCTCTAATTTGAGTGCTGGGAAGCAGCGGTGCATAAAGTCTTCCCTAAAATAAGTCATAAACACATGGCTTGGTAACACTTATTCACATGTTTGTTATTTTTTTGTTCGGTTATTATGTTAGCGTGTGGTTATTATGGGAAGACATTTGTTATAAAGATATTATCATTACTTCTAAACTATTTCGTAGGCTATCGAAAAGGTAATAATATGAAATATTTAATTCAAGTATTAAAATCTGTATTATTACGAGATCAGTGGTAAATGGGCATTACTATCATAAATAAAAAAAAATACATCTTTATCCATGAGAAAATAATTGGAAAAAATATAGTATACAATTCTTAAAATTCTTTTACTTTTTAATCAATAAATATGAATACTTTAAGACTTTTATTTGAAATATACAATTGTTTACTAAGGTTTATTTAGGATAAGCATATTTGATCTAGGTATATATTTTATACATGAAAGGAATTACCTCGCAGTACAATATATGAATTTAATCTTATTTTACACGAGATTAAATCAATATACATGTCATGATCTACAGGTGATATTCGAATCGAAAAGTATTGAAGTTGAACAATACAATACAATAGCCTTAATCGCAATGTAGGTATCACCTTGTACCTATATTATATTATGGTGGTGCGTAAACCATAGCTACCATGTGGTCATTATCGTTTACCATATTGTTATATTTTTGATAGTACCATTCTAAATAGTAGATATTGTAATTTTCATTGTAATAATTATTGTTTCCTGTTGGCGGATTGAAATTAAGACTATGATTTATATTGGTGCACGATTTATCACACAAACCATACCGGCCGTCCATATTATAGAACTATAATACGTAGGTATATAGTATGACGCGAGCGGCATGCGGCTCGCGAGCCGCGGTTTGGCCACCCCTGGTATATACCATAATTAAATTGTAACAAAGCCCTAATGGCACATAATGTTATTAATTAAAGTACCTACTTGAATTTTTATTTTCCGTTTTTCTGATTAACGTACGATATATCATATTATATACAATGGATCTGTTAACATATTATATTATAATAACTGCATTTATTGTTTAAAATATAATTTGGGTATCGTTTGATGGACACGGTTGAATATCGTCGTTGATATAATTATGGATATTCCGTTTATTGAATATTGACGAACAAGGAAACCATAAAACGAAAGGTTGTATTTTTTTTTGCATGTCTTCAATATTAAACTCGTAGGCTTGTAGGCTCATATTGTGTAATATCGTATTTTTATGTATTTTTTATTATAATCCAGCGTGATTGCGACACTGTTTAAAAATTCGAGGCTTCATAAATTAAAATATTTTTCTATGAATAATAATATTTAAAATAAATTGTTATTTATTTTAGGAAAACAAAAATAATCATTATTAAAAAAAAAAAAATAAGTAATAAAAGGTTTTTGTATTGTAATGGTAAGATTTTAAAAGCAAAATTTGAGCCTCCTCTAACCCTAAATATATGCTAGTGCCTAGTACTTAGTGCCAATAAGACTATATGGACACTTCAAAAAAAAAAATTCCAGACTGAGACCTATTGTACATGTTATTATAATCCATCATGGTTCAACACATTTGTTTATTATAATATAGATAACAATTTATAACAGACAGTAAGGAAACTACTACTTATTTCACTATTCTTTTAAGTTAAAAGTATTTCATTATTCTTAATACATCGTCCAATTGTAGTAGCAAGAGACACAAGGATAATACAATCGAAAAGAAACTTTTTTTCTGGTGTCTGGTGGTAATATAACATTATATAAACTATAAACTGCAAAAAAATAAAAATAAACGTATTTTTTTGCACTACACCTTCTACGTGGCTCTTTATTTTTTTTTAATTATGCATAAATTACTTCTATAATAAACGTATAAAAGTATCGATAATTACTTATAAGTTATAAGTTATAACTATCGTTCGGCATGTGCTAAGAAATGTTTCGGAGAGTAAATTTAAGAACACCCGTAGGTACTATTCTGTCATTGATTGTTATAATAAAGTTTGTAATTATTTTTATGTATTATGAAACAATAAAATTATCATGTTTTGGTTACTCCAATTGTTAAAATAGATACCTAATTGTAATTCGAATGGGCCTAACAATTGTTTTGAATGTTAACAATTGGTATAGTTATTCATATTTTTATTTCGCATTAAAAAAAAATATTTATATTGGGTATCCTTAAAATAATGAAATATAATATTGAAAGACAAACATTTATTTTCTATCTCTGTATTTTTCAATATTTATATAATATGAACTAAGTTATACATCAGTCATTACTGAATTAATAAGTAACAGCATTTTATTATATTAAAGAAAAATTTTTATTAAATTTTTTAAACATGGTTCTGAGTTTAATGTTTAACTGGTTTTTATTTGTTGTTCATTTACCTGTCTAAAATGGGTATTATATAAATAATAGCAAACATTAACTTACACAAGAGCAGTTTTTTTGATGGGTCACCAACATATTGTTATAAGATTAAAAGATACAATTATACAGTACTAATTATACTATATAGGTACCAGTATAACCTATTACAATTTACAGTATAACAATACATGTAGAATTGCTTTATGGTTGAAAAAAATATCAAAAAGATTTGGAAACACTGCTTTAAAGTTTTCCATATTATAAATGTATAAGTAATTAGTAAACGCATTAAAATATTTGTTTATGAGTTAGTAATATCAAATTTTGTGCAAAATAGTACTTACCGGTGTTATTTTGATTATTTATTTTTAATATATTTGTTAAACATTTAATTAAAAAATAAATTTTATTCAAACCTCAGTTGTTAAATAAGTATGATTGAAGTTATTTTAAATATTATTAGAAAAACATTAAAATTTAATCTGTCTATTAAAATATAAATATAATATACAAGTTGGCATTTAGTCGGTAGCTGTACCTATTTACAGTAGGTAATTATATATAAAATGCATAAATAAATTATATCTAAATGTCATTTAACCAATTTCAAAAATTATCAACATTCAATTCCATCGTAGATAAACAGTAAACATAATATTATATTATATAATTATACTGATTAGTTAAGTAAAGAGTTTTACTTCAAATCGTATTCGTCACGTTAGCTAATCACATCAGAATGAAAACGGAGGAGTTTGTATTATTTAGTAATTTTAGATTTTGAGTGGAGCGATGAATGTATTGATTTTACAATGATGTGTGTTTTTTTATTTTCATTTTTTATTTTTGTGTTTGTCATCACGGTCTGGGGCAGTAAAACTGCTTCGATTTTCTTCTACAATATCTTGTTTTATGGGAGAGTGAATCTAGTTGGTGCATTTGGGATGTCATAAAAAGGTTAAAATTCTCAATTGTTTTCAAAAGTGCCGGGTAAAACAACATAAAAATTAATTATAAACAGGAATTCTTATGCAAAATCGAAACTCTGAAACAAATGACAGTAGATACATGACATTTTCACTGAACATTTAATAGCATTTGCTATACACCTTAAAATATTCAAAATGTTTTGACTTGTTTTAAGCTGTTTACGGACATTATCAATTATCAATTTTTTTTAGTTTTTTTTTCTATGAATGTCTACTAATTTTATTTGTTCCGTAAAAAAGCTTGAAAACTTAATACAAGGCTCTTAATTTATTGTTATAATGATATTCGAAAAATATTGAAAATCCAGTCACAATTTTTTTTTCTAAGCATTTAAAGTTCAAATTTTGACAAAAAGCTTAAAAATCATGTAAATGTGCAAATTATATAATGAGTAAGAAATTCCTAAAAATTTTAATTTTTAAATCTAACATTTTAAAATGTACCCAGTACAAGATTACCTTTATCAAAAAAATAAAAATATCCATAAGAAAGTCAAATTACATTTTTAAGAGCATTTGAAGTTCAAATTTTTACAACATTGGATATTCACTAGATTTCTCATGTAGCGATTTTCTTATTTTGTTGTGATTTAAAAACCAATAACCGTAGATACTTTTTTTTTTATAAGCATTTAAAGTTCGATTTTTAACCACATTTATCAAATTAAAAATTTTAAAATGGTTTTGTAGTTAAAAATGTATAAAATGTTCAACTTTTATAGCTTCTATACGATTGAAAACTTAAACAAGGTTCTTCGTAAATTGTTTATTCTGTAACCAAAAAATCATAAAAATATAAAATCACAGTATTTTTTTATAGTTATTATTATATGTTATAATTTGGAGGAAATTACATTTTAAATAACCAAGAATAACGATTTTAGTTATTTTGTTGTGATTTTATAATAGTAATATTCAAGTTACTGTACCGTATTAATAATAAGTAGGTAATAACAATATAAAATATATAACATAAAATATCCACACTGACAAACCGTCACCGCTCAGAATCGTTTTTCGTATACAATGATATTATATAATCGAATTCAAATTTAATTCCATTCATTATACAGTGACCCACTTGTAATCTACTGTACAGCAGAGCAATATCCACTTACCCACCTTTTTATTTTTTAAATTATTTTTTTCCCACAATAGTGGCTTCTTTTGTACTCCAATTATTGGGTATCTGACTTTCGCAAGTTTATTTTTATAGTCAACGAAGCGTCACGAACAAACGAAACGTACCTAATGTGGTCATGTTGATAATGATCGGATAGCATCTTTTTTTTACTCACTAGTGCTGGATGTATTCAATAAGATTAATTCTCGACTCTATTTCCAGTAAACAATTTAAATTTAATAACTTTATTTTAAAATATTAAACAAAATATTTATATGAAAAAAAAACTCAGTTCAGTGCATTAGTCACGTAAATATTATAATATTATATGAATTACTACAAATATTTTCATAAAACATAATTAGACATCACTGTAAAATACAGAAAATACACTAAACGTTAAAAGTTAATATTTTATTATATTATATTTAATTTGAAACAACTATTATACTTTGTTAATTAATATAACATTATATGCACCTGATCTAAATAAATTATAATAGTAGGTATAGGTACTTAATTTATAAGTTACCAACCTGGTGAGTTATCACAGTATTATAATAACTAGTAGTACATTAGTTAAAATTCGACCATAAAACCGTTTTTATTGTAAAATCGACAAGCTCTAAAATATTGAATTTCTTATGGCACACACAGTTCGGTATCGGCGTTTGTGCTTCTACTCCTTCATTCCTTTTATTCGTATGAACGTTTTATGAGAGAAAAATAGGCCTATTTCGTTTTTTAGTTTTTAAATTTATAAACTACAAATATACGAAAATTGCCTTTTCATATAGGATTTTAACGAAAACAATAATGAACTATAGTTATGATCTTTAATTATATAAATTGGTTAGGTTACTGCTTTTTATAATTTGTATACTTCACTTCGTCTGGTTAGTATTTTACATTTTATTTTAATGGACAGATGGTGGGGGGCTGGAGTATCCCATTTTCCTAATATACCTGCCTTTACATCATCATGTACCTACGTACATTTTTATTCGTAAAAATTTTCTCAACCATACCTTTCCAATGATACATGTATTTTTGTCCGACAATGTATAATATTATACAATAATAGGTTGAGAATAAATCTGCCAATAAGGTAGGTATGGCAAGTGCATCTTTATTATCTAATATGATATGGATATATTTGAATACAATTCATTAGGTTTAAATTAATAAACTGGATAATTTGACAGTAGAGAACTGAGGAAGTTATTTATTATTTAGTTATAGATAGGTACCAAGCGTCTCAACTATCCTAAATGTATAGTATTCTTTTTATTTTATGTTATTTGTATTTATTTTTAAGAGAATATTAAAAAACATGTACCGATTACCAACATACTTGTATTAGATCTCTAAATACATTTTGATTAAATAATGGTAAAAAAAGAATAGTATACAAGGTGAAAATAGACGTTCAAATGCACAAAATATGAAATGCGAACCTACTCGAACAACATTACAAAACCGTTGTAAAATATTGATTGACAGAATAGATTGTTTTTTGAAAAATATTATTATTTGGTACCTGTGTAGACAATATTTTATAAGCTAATAATGTGATATATTATACATCTCTATTGTGTTCAGTAAAAAACAATATAGTGTTAAAAAAACTGAACCACTTATGACCAAGTTTGGGTGGATACAAAAATCACTAGTTCCACTCATCTGGGCGTTGTGCATAGTTATGTATTGTGATATATTTTTATTTTTTATTGTAATAATAATTAATAAAACATTTTTTATGCTGGAAGTTTTAAGCTCAACAACAAAATACCTTTAATAATAATCGTTGAAGGGTAAAAGTTAGATTGAGAGAACAAAATATGAAGACGCATAAGTATATGGTTATTATTAATAATAATAATAATAATAATATTTCACTTTATACTAACTAATAAATTCAAAGTAACTAAAGCCTGAATAGGCGATATAAAGAATTACATAATTTGGGTTATCAATGTTATTGGCCTCGCAATAATGATTCACGGATCAATAAGACCGTTAAGCGTAAATAATAATGGGTCTTAGAACCTATATAATAACAATGCACACAGACATAGCCAATATAGTGAGTAAAATGCGCCTTTGTAAGTTTTTATAATATTTATAGTCAGTTTATATCTTGATCAAACAATCAATTTGGACTGTTTTAATAATTGATACATTTCAGATAATAATAATATACAATACAAACTCACGCCATAATAAACAATAGTATTACGAGTATAATACGAGTGCTCGCTTCGCTCATTATTATTAGGTATAAAACTTGTATTATAAGTTATAATTATACGATAATAATACAAAACATAATGGCATGCTATAGAAAACATTTAGAAATTAGAATATGATTAAAACCTATCTATATTAAAATTAACAACATATACAGTCATACAGATATATTATACAAATCAATAATAAATGAAATATAGAGATATGAGTATTTTATTATACCCACTGTTTTGTTGATAACATAATTTTCAACAAAATAAGGGTTGTTTTTTGTTCTATACATTTTAAAATGTATTATTATTCATTTAATATACCTCCTACATAGGTAGTATTTAAAAATATTTTTTTATTTAAAAATAATGCTTGGCTTAATTTTGTTTCAAACTAAATTGAAAATTATACATAAAATATTTTCCGATGCGAATAGTATTTAATGTAATAAACGGGTAGTTTAGTCTACTTTGTTATGTATTAAATCTCTTTTTGTGTATTTTGCAGGTGTACATTACACACGTTTTTCATTCCTAACGGGTTTTCAGGTTACAAATAGTATTTTTTCATCGTACTACAACAAAAATCCGGCACATAAATAAATTTCAATGTGGCAATAAAATGAAATGCAATAGTTTTTTTCTTTTTGTTATTTTCACCCCGTAAACCCAGTCTTCTACTGGCTACAATATGGTAAAAATATTAAATATCTCAAAAGTATAATACATTTCACTTATAGGTATCCCGAAAAATACACACTTGAGACGTTTTTATTTTATATTAATTTTGTTCCCATAACAAATATTGAATCAATCATTCCCTGTGTAGTGTATAATATTGTGTACCTATTGAATATTACCTTTGAACTATAAGTCGTACATTTTCACTTCGTTGTTATCAAACTACCTATATGTTTCCATTTGTTCGTTTCGGTGATTTGTAAACGTTCAAGAATATTATTACTCAATAATGCAGTTCAAGCTAGCTCATCCCAAAACGTTCATGTGTCCTGCACGTTCATGTGGTTTTATTGTTCGAAACTTCGAAATGGTACCATTTATACGGGCTACATTGTATTCGAAGTAGGTAATTCATTTGCTCTCTATGTCCTATCCACAACAAAAAAAAGTTTATTAAAGCCGTTTTATATTTTTAAGATTAAGAGCACCCAACCGATTCACTTAAGCCCCGTATCAAAATGGTCAAGACAAGTAAAGAAAATATCTTTGTCTGAAAATAAATTTTGCCGAATTGTTTGTGTTACCTACTGCTAGTCTTCTGCTTTATTTAGTGTACAACATCAAGACTCATGTGATTCATGTGATTCATTTAAAAATTACTTTATTAAAATTGATTATTTTATAAACGTTGATGTCTCTAAATGTCATTAATATTTAAAGGTTTAAAGGTGTATAGATTCTTCACACTTCACATTGAGTAGTGTAAGTCATTAATTTTGCAATGCATATAATTGTATTTAAAAATTAAAATTTAAAATATCCTATTGATATCATCGACGTTATAGCGCAAGGGTTGGCAATTAATTTATAAAGTGGAGGTGGGGGTCCGAGTTATTAGAAAAATAATATTTTATTGTTTTATACATCCTAAAGATAGATCAAATATCAATACGTGCCAGCCTATTACGTATAAGTACACTTGGTTTGTACAGAGACAAATATTAATGGTTAGAAAAGATTCACAAAAAAATTTTTTTACCGAAGACTGAGGAATATAAAATACAAAATAATGTCTATGTGTGTGAAACTGGCATTAAAGTTAAATATTTTTGGCTGTTCTGTTTTTGCCCGTCCGTGATTCGGATCCGGACAGATGTCCGCCTATATTGCGACGAACGACTGTTCTAGTGTAGGTATAGGTTCACTATACAACAGGCGCGTCCCTGAGGGTGGGAGCCGGGCGATGGGGAGACCCACCCCCGTAAGTCGTGAGATGTTCTGTTTTTGCCAATAGATAAATACATGTATTTTATGCATTTCAATGCGTTTTATAAACTTTGTTAATTGTTAAAAGCGGTATTCAATACTAATTTTGTTGACCCCCCCCTTCCCTCTCCCCCATGGAATTGACTTGAAGACGTCCCTGCTAAACGTGGCGTCATTGAAATAGATAATTTACACTTTTGACTTTTGAATTTTTAAATAGTGTTGTCGGCTTGTAGCTGATTACATGTAATATGCAATATTATATTATTCACGTTTCACCGATCATTTTTATTGTTCAGAAGTACTCGAAGGGTTAAATATTCTGCTTGATTTTTTAATTGTTCTTGATCGTATAATTATTAATATACACAAGCTTATAAAATATATTAAAATATGTCGATTGATATTATCAAACTTACTTAACCTAAGCTGCTCAATGAACATACTGACAAGTGACAGTAATAACCTAACCGGTACTACGTTCTGCTAGACACGGAGCATTTTGATTCTTTTTTTCAATGCCATGTCAATACCGCTATAATATATTATCTAAATAATGGTTACCTACTAGGATTAAGTTATATTTTATAATATGTTTAAAAAGGCAACAAGCAGGGAGACAAAGATAAATCTAATTTTCTTCCACAAACATCGCGCATGCAGCCGGTGTAATAATACGTGTAATTATTATAACTATACCGGTACGATGTTACTTACGCACGGTGTACCGCGGACGTTTTTCACAAAACTCAATTTCCGAGATAAAACATAGTCACTGATGAAAAATCTTTTTTGATCCACCGTGATTACTGCCTTACAACAACCGGCAGAAACTCAAAAAAAAAAAAAAAATAAATATCACACTTCACTTGTTATGAAACCGAAGCTATTCGTGGACGGTCGGGTCTCAATTCCATTCTCGTGTTTACACCTTGACACTCAATGCGAACTTCAGCCATCATCTCCTAAAAAAAAACAGAAAACGATATTCTACATAATTTTTAATTTTTTTTCAATTTATATAAAAATAAGACTTATAGTGTTTTATCTTATTTTTTGATTAGATAAAAATATATAAAAAATGATATGGACTGGTTAAGGTTTACTCTGCGTCACCACTGCTTCATTGAAATCTCTACTAGAGGATGGCAGGGAAATATTTACCTTACTTAATGACTCACATGAGTCACATGCAATATTATAGTAGCGTGTACGCTGCGATACACAGCTTGATACACCCTCACCCCCGCCCCCCACATTGTTCGCATAGTAATGAATAAAATTCTGATATTTTTCTCTTAAAGACCATATTTTAAAACTCTTGAGATTAGTTGTACTACTTAAGAAGTTTCTTGCAAATAAACTTCTGTTTTCAAATGAGAACTCCCCCCTTTTTTTGACTGTAAATTATTTAGTATAATTTTTTTGAAAATATTTATATACCTACCCAACTCCAAATTCAAACGAGTACTTTTTCTGTTATTAAAATGATTATACTGAGGATAATAGTTCTTAAAAATGTTTTTACAAAAATATAAAATATAATTATGTTAGTATTATATAATACTATGTAATATCGGATCTAGCATTTTAATTATATTATATAATACTTGGTCTATTATAAATATTGATATATTAATATAAAATACTAAAATTTTCAATTTCCCATTTCCCCCTATATATTTAACCTATTGATCATATCTTTGACCTACAATTATCTTTAGAACACAAAGTTAAATACTTAAATAACACAAAAACTACTCCTTGCAATTCAATTTTGATACGTCCACATTTTCAAAAAAAAATATTTGCTAAATAATTCAGTGGAAAGAAAGGTTTTTATTTGAAAATTGTTTTTTATTATTTTAAGCAAATTTTAAACATCTACATTATTAAAGAAAAAATATGATGTGATCATTCTAACTGAATGACTTTGTATAATAACCACGATATGGAAATTATAATATTTCGCAGGTAATTTACACAGTGATCTATTGATACATCTGAACTAATTGTTTAGATTTTAGTATTTTTGGAAAAATTAAATGTTTTTATAAAGTACCTATACCTATCTATTATAGTTTAAAGTATTCATAACACCACATTTTTACAAAATATTCATATTTATGTGTTTACGGTACGTGTTTTATTTAGTGTCTTACTGATTATTTTTATCCTAATTATTTTTTGGTTTTTAATTAAAATATATAAATATCAAGCAGCGATATTTAAATTTAATTACCAGAAGCATCGAACAGAATAATTTTTTTTAAAAATGTCTAGGATATATTGGTATTAAAAAAAAATTCCCAAACAACGCAATGACAAAAATGTGGTAAAAAATTATATTTTTTTCTTGGAATTCTAATGTTATATTATGTTTATATATACTTAAATTTAAATAAAAAAAAATACATGCTTTTTAATAAACTCGGTTGTCTATAGATTGACGAGTATTATAGTAGCTTATAATAGCGGTCATCTACAAAATAATAATATTATATCCATGTACGATTAATTGGTATGCTAAAACCCCAGGTCTGGTACCTATTTATTTAATCATTGTTAATATTATAGGCAATCACTTTAATAAATATTATCATAATTTTCTACAATACGGCAATGTAATAATATAATAATAGAAAAAAACATGTCAGTAAACGTCACGCAGACGGTTGGCCATAAGTGGTCGGCGGCCGTCACACACGGCACGACTACGCCTCCGCCGCCGCCGCCGATGTTTTTCGCGGCGGTCGCGTTCACGCTTGCGTCGGGTCCGCGACACGCAGGGCCCCCGCGCGGGGCTTTGGCGCAATTCGCACGACCGTTCAAAACCATAGTGAATATCGCCCACCGGCACGCGCGCACGGCTTTCGCTCTCCGCCGCCGATCGCGTCAATTTCGGTTCCGATATCGTCGTTTTTCAACCAATTTAATCTCGACGATAACCTCTAGATAATCTCGACGATCGCCTACACCATATTTCTGTGCTCTCACGGCCGCCGCTAGTTCGAGTTTAGTGTATTTAATTCGGGTTTTTCGGAGATTTTTTTTTTGTTATCGGTTTCCCGAAAAACCTTTGTTCCGACCGCGTGGTGTGCGTGTCGTCCGCGACCGAATCCTCTCGCGATTTCCGTGTACCCGACCGACGACCGCGTCTCTGTTGGGTCGTCCCACGATATATCGTCGACGGTAGCTGTGGCACTTTGGCGGATTTACGTGCGCGAGTGTCGATATATTATAATATTATTATAGTCGTTGGACGGCCGTCGTCCGCCGGCGGGTATCGTTGTCGCGCGACGCAGCGATTGCGTTTTGGCCGCGGCGACGGTGGTGGAATCCTCGCCGCCGGAAGAGGATTGACCGACGACGATATTGTTGTTATAATCACTATTATGCCCACGAGGACTTGAACGGCGGTCTTCAAGATATTGTTGGCACGAAGCATCGCCATCGCGCGACGACAACGCAGGTTAGTGAAAAGTCGACGACGGGTTAAGTATAAATCTAAACCTATGAGACATTATGGGTAGAAATGTAAATCCGGACTAGCTCGACTCGTGTATTTGACGAATATTAGCTGTTGGTCGACATGTCACTCGTACGACTATTCGGTATAATATTGTTTGCCGTTATTCGCAGCCACTTTTCCACCGATTGACTATATAAAGTGACACGAGCCAAAGAAATACCAGCTGTATTATATTATTATAATTTGTGTTCGTAAAATACACCAATATAGTGGAGATCCTCTACTCGACTTTATTCTATAATTGACTTGTTAAGTAATCCGCGGATTTGTAGGGTACGTATTTCCGTCGACAGAGCGATTCGATGGCGTATGTCTGTAAAATTATTATCGTCTCGGGTACGGGGTCAATATAATATTATTAATATAATAATATGACATTATACTAAGGTTGTCGGGCGGACTGACGCACGCGATTTCGTGGGAGCCGTGACAAAGACAAAAGGAATGGACGAAAAATAATATAATATTATCATCACAATTATCACAGAGATTATGAAAACCTTTTCAGATAATACAATAAAAACGAAAAAGTGAGCCGTCTTTATCAACAAAGTTTTTTTTCATTACTGACTTTAGTTGTTTGACTTCGTAATAATAATATAATGTATACAATAGAATTTGAAAAAAAATCCTTAGATGACGGTAGAAGAATATAATATTGCAATCGAATTCATTTAAACATTTTTGTTTACTACTTTCCATTGACAATTTGTTCTTTTGTGTAACTTTAAAACATAATTAATAATAATTAAACCATGTTTCGTTTGAGTATCTTAACACATTTTTTTTTTTTTAATATTCTTACTTCTTAGTGCACGAATACGTATTATACCGGTTGGGTCTATTCCTAGCGAAGCGTAGACATCCATATTTTTAAGAAACTTTTAAAGGAATTATTTATATAGTTTATACTTTTTGAAATATATTTCTAGTTATATTTCAGTAAAATAATGAAATATGAAATATGTTTTAAAATAAGTCGTAGTGGGGATGCGGGATTACTGTCTGTACTTTTAAACAGATAGTTTTTTTTTCGGAGACAAACTTATTCCGCTGATAATCCTCATAATTTATTTCATAGACATAAAATAACTATCTACGTGTATATATTACTTAACCTATTTGAATAACTCTACTTTATAACACGTTATTTAAATGAAATAAAAATTTCAATTTTTTAAGTAGGTACAATCTATATAAAAATACAAACATTAAATAAACCTATGTTAATACATCTCTATTTGTTATTGATTTTTTAAATATTTACATATTTTAGAAACGTAATTACCCCTAAATAAAGTATAAAAATCGTACAATGTTAGTTTAAAGATTATAAAATATATGGGTACCTATCTTCAAATAAATCTCTATTACATAATATTATATTCTATCAAAGTAAAATATTCTTTATTTGGAAGCACAAAATATATTTTATCATAATATTTATTTAGTAACGGTCTGATAACTAATAAACTAATAACATAATATTATACTGGTATATTGGTATAAAAACGTATAAGTTCTTAAACTAGAGAAAAATAGAGAAACTATATTGGTTCCAATAAATTAAATATTGGTAAAGCACTGGATAACTTTAATTACCTAGTGTAAATTATTGTTTTAATGGTAATTTATTTATTGATAATCGTGCCTACGTATATACATTTTTTTTGACTAAATATTTTATTGATTTGTCTTTTTATAACTCCCATTTAAATCAAACTGAATTGTTTTAAATTTAGTATTATGTTATTATAGTCTTACCTATTAGTAGTTAATAGATAATTTATAGTTCATACTCATTTGTTCGATTATATTGTTTATTGTACTATAGTGATGTTAAATGTTTATACACATAAACACATTACGCAAATTCGGATGGGTTAGAATTCCTTTCCTTTGTAGGCATGTTCAGAATTTAACCAATCGAATATCTTCAAAACTGAATTTTGTCTGATTTATATTACTTTTAAGGCGAATCATAGCTACAAGCAATTTATTCTTGCTATTTACCAGATAATAAAATTATTTTAACTACAATTGATGCGTAATAGGGCAAAGTAAACAATATTATGTTTCTTTTTAATTATATGTACATCATAAAGTTCTTAAATTGTATTTCAGTTTCCAATCAAAGAATAAAAAATATATTTTTAATAAAGAAAAATATTTCTAGGTACGTATTGTTTTTTTTGTAAAACTAAAAATATTGTTATTTCTAATAAATCACTCAAGGAAAAAAATTATAATTTATGTTTTAAGACATTTGTGTAACACTCACCTTGCCAGAAAAAGTCTTATCACATACATTTTCTATAAAAAATTACAATTAAGTCTACCTAGCTGTTTAAGTCAATATTACCGTACTATTTTTCTTACTTATTTTTACGTACACGACGTGAACTATTATTTATTGTATGATACATACAATTATTGATACTTTACTTTAAGATTAATCATTTCAAAAATCTTGTTGTATAAAAAAACCTCTGATTGATCGTCTGCAGCCTACATACTTACTATTAAAAAATGTTAATAATATCATATACAAACATAATAAATAATTAAAGAATAAAAATTGTTATACTATTTATGAGTATAGATTATTCAACGTAATTTAAATTATATACTTATGAGTTGGTTAGCTTTACAAAGTTAAAAATTGTATTATTATTCCATAACGTAGTCACATTGGATAATCGAATTGTAGATTCACGGTCACTCTATAATAAATTATTGTCATTGAAATTTTTATCTTTTCATCAACCGGTCATAAACCTTAATTATAGTTTATGTATATTTAGATGATAGCCAGGAACCTACCTACATAATGTGATTTCAGTTTCAGTTTCACATGTTCTACCTTTATTTATACATGGCAAACTTTTCTACACTTCCAGTTTATATAATATTATTAGTAGGAGATAATAGGTGATAAATAATATCACACAAGTTTAACAATGAATTACAATATTTATATAGTTTTATATAATACATAATCATATTATAATAAAAATGGGAGTTATAAACAGACGAATCAAAAAATTATAAATTATTTAGTCAAAAAAAAAAATATAAATACGTAGACTCAATTATCAATAAATCAATTATCATTAACCATCTAAAAATCTTCTAATTTATTATAAATGGGCATAATAATAAAACATTTAGGGTATTGATGCCGTATAATATTTTTGGGGGAACGAGGAGGGGGTCTAATTTTCAACTAATTTCTGACTGAATGTGCTGTGACATATTATATAATTTTAATATACTATCATTATAATAATGATTAATGCCAATAATTTTAAATTACATTATGAACTATATATAGTATTATAGTGCCATAACAACAATGTTGAGGTACAGAAGCATAAATATTTTGAAACACCCTTGCCTCATCAACATTTGGAATAAAATATAATATGTCACGGCACACCCAGTCGGAAATTAGTTGAAAATTAGATCTCAACTCACCCCAAAAAATTGGACAGCATCAATACCCTAAATGTTTTATTATTATGCCCATAAATAAAACTAGTATAGATGTAGATATTTAAAAAGATCGATGAAACTTTCAAGTATATTAAAAATGGTAAACAGGAAAAATCACTTGTTTAGCAAGAAAAAGAATCAATATAAGTTTATGCTTTAATAAGCCATACATTTTAGTCACTTTTGAACTTTCTTATTAAGACAAAGTTAATAAAAATCAACATATTTTTTTATTAATAACATAATATTGTAATTAACTATATTTAGAACAAACAAATTTAAATAAGGACATTATTATTTCCTTTCTATTCACAAAATCATCAATTGTTTCGTTTATGTCTCATATATTTTAATTTTTTCCACAGTTCAACGACAATACACCGCGTAATGTATTTTGTATAATTTATTTATTCGACACTTTTTTTGTACCTATTGTCTTGACCGAGATAATATTATCTTTATTAAAATTATAATATTTTTATATTAGTCTTTTTTTAGGTTTCATAAAAAATTCAATTTTTATCGGACCACTAAACTCCTAAGAAAATATACACTTGTTATAATATTATTTAACAGTTATATTACCAGAATTATTGGTAATGATTTATTTTTTAAATATATAACACTTGCTAAAACGTGAAAATTAATTATTATCATATTCAGAAAACACATATTATTTTGTGTATGATTAAATTCGAGGGATCGGTATAACAATTTGATAGTTGAGGTACCAACGTCACACACTTTGTATTATATCATCGGGTACTACATCAATCGTAAACGTAGTTGTGACACGTTTATGGGAATAACGTAAATACCTACCAGGCCATTATAATATTTTTATCGCATATTGATAACCGTTTGAATGGCTTTTGTTTCCATTCGGTGTTATACCTGAGCTTAAATCGTACAGGTCGTTGACGATGAGTATTTATCATAGGCATCTTGTTTTCGACTTTAGAATTATTACACTTTAGATTATAATATTACAATATATTTATATCGCATATATTACTGTACGCCGCGGGTGCCCGAACTTGTAAAATCGATTTCAAACGATGCGGCAAAACGAAATCGAATTCAACAATATGTTATGCGGCACGGAACGACGCAAATTATGGTAACCGGTACCATGGTCCACGAGTGTATATTAATACGGTGCAACATAATAATGTTATTATTATTGGGTCGTTTGCTACAGAAACACCGTGGGCTGCAAGACGAGCGATGTTTGTAGTTCATACACGACTCTTAACTACTGCGGATGTGCTGAAATATCTATTTACGTATTATACGCCATACCACCATAAAGGTTTTTGCAAACCCGACCGGAATAACGAACCGATGATGAATAATCGAAACCGAATTGAGTATATTATAATATTGTTTGACGATGGCTCGCGACTTAACCAAAAAGAAACTATACATTTTATTTTGTCTAACATAAGAGAGCTCGCAACGAATCTACTTGCGATAGATTTTCCCATATTTTTGATTTTATGCCCCCCAAAAATTCTAAATTTTTATTTTAATAAATATCGTGCGCTTAAAGTTTTAGCCATGACGACCAATATTCAAATGTGTATTTAGAATTCGTATTGCCACAAACAAGATCAGTTGGTTTGTTGGAAATAGAACCTATATAAATTCCTATGTTGCATATGTGTATTAGACATAATCGAACGCACGTCGTAGTCAGGATTAGGTATTGGGTGTCGATGACGAGCTTTATTGTTTATGTGCACCGTGTACACAACATTATATTATATTAGCTGTTAATATACCTACCTATGTGTAATAATAATAATAATAATAATAATAAAAAAAGTGTTTTAGTTAGATATGTATTTTATATACAAAATTCACTGTCACATTTGATTTGAACAAAAATATTCCAGTTGTGAATTATAATATAATATTATAATATCTAATATTCTCGGTATAATATGAGCGTGACTATAGAGTATCTATATAGTTCTATAGTGACTACTAAAATAATAATTAATTACTCATTATTATAGTTGTTGGTAAATTACTATATAATATCAAAGATCATCGTTTGATCCAGACGATGATATACTCTAAGGTGGTTAATATTATAATGGCGCGTTTGAAGTCGAGAGAGGTATAATATTATAGATAATGAAACCGGTTAAAAAATGTCACTTCTCTCCCTCCCACCGTGAATATATTGATAACATAACTCGTTGTTTAAACGTTGTCAGTACTTGCATTATATCCATAACAACCCTGCCGATAGTGTCGGCACATGAGTATTATATTATGCACGTCAATAAATTATGGTTACATAGGTAGTTGAAGCGTATACATATGCAACTGTCTCCCATTTCCTAAGAACACGTGAATAATATATAGGCGACATGAAGTGAAGCGTCTTAACGGTTAACTTGACATGTCACCCCTCGAGCCTCGGTAAACGGGAGACGTGTTTCGCCAGACCAGAAATGATGATGCTCACAAATTTGGGCATTAAAATGATCGTTCCGCTAGAATTTATTAGTAACGCACACCAATTTATATAAATAATAATATTATGTACTCGTGGACAAGATCAAAGCACGACAGATGACATCTCGTGTAGAAGAATATGCCGGTGATGACTTTTCTTTTTTTCAGATTGTCTAACAGACGATGGAAGTACCGCATAGTATTATAATATTATGCTACCAGAACCGCGACCGCTAAACTTATACCGCGATCGAACCGATCATATACCGTCCATGATATTAGAATGGCTTACATTACTCGGAAGTAGATAACCTCATTATATTCCCATGAAAAAATTGTCTACAAAGTAATTTAATCCGTCAAGCAAACATTATACTTATTAATTTGTTGAAGAGCTATTATTTACTAATATTAAAATATACTAACTTGATTTTGAAAAGTTTGAGAAAGTAAATACTCAGGATCAAAATTTGTCATTAGTTCTACTGTAATAATATAATTGTGTACATTATTTCGATTTTGATTTGAGTATAATATTTCTATCTATAAGTACCTATTTAAATATTCTCTTTGGTACTTTTAAAACGATCTAAACCAGATACGAATTTGTTTCCTTCAACATTTTAAGTACGAAATTTGTTTGACTTTTGTACGCATATTTTAGCACATTTTATGATTTATGTTGATTTAATATTTTAAGTGGCACTTTTACATCAATTTAATTATTTATACGGGAATGGTAATTTATTTAAATAAGAACTTGCTAAGGAATAAACGGAGATACTAAACAGACTAAGTATTGGGCAATCTTCTCGCTACCTACTTTCGCTGACGTTTTTTAGTTTATGATTGTGGAGTAAACTCATTTTAACTATCGTATTCAACTTGGTTAAGACATTGATTAGAAATGTCTTCAACAATTAGGTATATCTGTTGATTTTAACGGTAGGTATAATATATAATAAACACAATGACGCGATAACTTGAATGAAATGCGTATAGGTACCTTAGCGCAAGACTACTATTGCATTTATTAATACTACCTAATATTTTTGTAAAATAACATAATATGTTTATATTTGTAGGTAATAAAAAAAATTTATATAAATTATAATAAAATTGGTATATTCTTAAATATATTAATTTAATTTCATAATACTTTAGGCATTTATTATCTACTCCAAGAGACCTCACAACTTCTTTCATTGTTATACTAACCATTTTCTAGGTGGACAAATTAAAACAATGTTTAGCTAGTTCCATCAATAAACTGACTGCGTATTATGCAGTGTATTTCTAACATATTGGATTCACAATCCAGTTTATATTTTTTTTCTAAAAAAAAAAAAAAGCTGATGGCTAATTAGTGGTTTATACGTGTAAAAGTTTTTAGAAAACCTGACCAATTTTCCATTCATTTAGTATTATTATTATTATATTAATTTGAATTGTATCATGTAATTGAATGAAATACATCTTAACTTTTTATTTTTTAATTATTAAAAGTATATCGTGACTTGCTAGCCAATTATGAAGCTCACGCGATCGAAAACTGGGCCATTGGATTTTACTTGTTTATACATTTTTTATTATTTTGTATATAAATTTATGTTTTTTTTTTTTTTAAATAAAAGACAGTGGTTTTTAGTAAAGCTTAAGATAAATTTATATTATAAATATACTTAAGGAACCATAATCCCAAGTGGAATGAATAGGCAAAGATTTATTATAACTATAAACTTGAACAAATTGGTATACCTACTATTACTCCCATTAGTTAAGAAAAAATATGGTTAACATGGTGTAGCAGTATGTAAATGATATAAATTTTTCTTTTTTTATATTATTGCCATTATGTTGAACTAAAGTACTTACCAAAATTAATCATTTGCAATTTTGATTTATTCAATATTAATATTAATGTATGCATTTTTCAAATTGTTTTGATTAATTTTATTTTTGATTGAGATTAAATCTTTCTTTATTAGTAATATTAAGAAAAACATCGATGGATATTATTATACATGCGAATACAAAATATAAGCCACCTACATAAATTTGTTAGAATGTAATCATGTTTTTAGGAACTATTTTCCTTCTTGGATTAATGGAGTTTTCTTTTCTTTGGTTTTTAAATTAATACCTATTCAAAATAAATATATTTTACACTGTTAATTCATTCGTGGTTTACATAAATTATTTTAAAATACCCTTAACGTGGTTTACCCAGTGTTATTTTATTTGCAAAATATTTGTATTACAGTTTAATATTATAAGGTCATTACTCTAGTTATTTTTATATTCACCAACTATACATAGTATACAACAATTATTTTTAGCTTTTAAGTATGTACTGCGTAGGTATATGATAATTTATTTATATAATATTTTAATACACAATATATGAACAGTACAAGTTCGATATTAATTGAAAAAAAAATTTTAATTTCATAATATTGTTTATTTTTAAATTTTAATATGAACGGTAAAATGAAAATAACGAGTTTATCAACTAGGTACCTACATTATAATAATTATGTATTATAATATAATATATCAAGTTAAATATTATGTTATAATTAAAAACCATAATAATTATTAAAAAAATAAAAATAAACTGTATTATTTGGTGGATATTTTGACGTGTGTGTTGTTATTTGTAAAATATAAAATTACTTATGATAACCTATTCCATAAAAAAATATCAATGTTTTGTTTTAGTCTTGACTCTTGGAGAACTAAATATTTTAGATTCTGGCCATACCAAATAATATATTTATTTTAAAATTATGTGTGTTTTTTTTGTTTTTGTGTCTTGAGACACTTTTTTAGTAAAAAAAATACTTGCATTATCAACTTCTTGGAAAGTTTCTGGTAGAAAATTGGATCTAGTTAGTACTTTAAGGAAGTTAAAAGTCAAAATTCTCAGTACTTTTTAATAAAATCAGGAAAAACCAAAAATATACGAATATTGTATTACTGTGTAAGTATCGTAAATGTTACATGAGGGTTTACTGTGAATAAACTAACATTCATTAAAATGTGATTGAGAGTAAGTTCCCGGATGGGTTACCATCCGGGTTCGAAGTTACAAAAAACCTTGCCACACTACTTGTTGCCAACCTACAGTTTCAACCGTACTAACCATACCAACCGTAATCCTTACAAATTACAATAGCTTATAGTGAATAGTTTTCGGGTTCAAATTCAATAAAAAAAAAAGTTTTAATTATTAAAAGAATATGTTTCCAAATATGTTATTTTAGAATATGTCTTAAATGTATAAAAATATTTATATAATTTTAAGAAGGTAGGTGTGTCCAACGTTATTAATATTCATAATATCTTCCAATTTTAATAAAAATATTCTGAATTTAGACATACATTTTTACTCATACGGAACTAATTTTATTTTTATTTTTATAATTCACTAGCTGTATTACTCGGCCTTGCCTCGGGACAAATGACTCTGAGATAGTCTACTTGCAGCGGATAGTAATATGTAACTTTTTTTTTTACGTGGACCAATTTGAAGTGGACATAAACGAATAACTTCCGGTTATGATTTTAATATTGTTATTAATAGTGGGTAAGCCTTACTGAAATAACTGGTTAAATTTGTTATATAAACATTCCTCGAATCGTCAAAATTTGTCGGTTTTTTTTTTGATTCCATAAATCTCAGAAATACAATTTGCCGTTTATATTGTATCATAGATGTTACTAGTGGCTTCTATTCTAATACTCGTACACCCATTCGGAATCCTAATAATATGTGTCCAAATATTAGTGCCAATTGGTCAAAATAACTGTTAATTTAAATTTTTTTCATTTAGAAATAACCTGACTTATAATATCTGTATTTGCAGAATATTTATTTAAGTTTCAGTTGAAATATTTGCAATTTTTTTTTGTTGATATTGGTCAAAACTTCACCTCTAATATATAATAGCTGTTACTTAATTTTAAATTTATGTAGAATATAGCTAATAAGGTTAAAAAATATGAAAAACATAATAATATGGCCAGACAATTATATTCAATCATAATATGTAATTATTTTATTATTAGTACCCAAAGGCAACCTTATATATAAACAAAAAAAAATATTCGATTTTTGTGAACAGAAACAAAATTAATGTGGGAGCTAGCCTATATAGTGACCAATATGGATAGAAAAATTATGCTAAAAAACCTCCAATAGCCTCAGAGAAATTATTGATATAACTTTTATTGAAAATGGTTCAGTAGTTTTTGAGTCAATATAGGAGAACAAACAAACAATCATTTTTATATATGTATTAGATTTATTTAAAAAAAATAAATGTAATATGCCAATGGCAATAGAGTTTTGAATAAATTGCAACTATTAAAAAAACATTATAGTTACCTACATCTGTTGTAAGTTTCTGTAGTTATTACTATTACAGTAAATCATGATATAAGACCAAAGAAAAAAATATATTTAACATAAAAAAATGTTACACTATAATAATATAAACATATAATATTATTATTTACACACTTTATAGTTTTTATTATCATTTATGTACAGATTTCAATTATGTTTAATCAAAATAAAATTAATAATTATTATACATTCACATGATAGGTAGTAGGTAACTAATAAGTAATAATAAAGTGGTTTGTGCATTTAAAATTATTTACGTTCCGCACTTCTGTAGATTAGTTAAATGGACACAATACAACAGTACAATTTGCGTAGCTGTACAAGCTCCCACTTTATATTTATGGTCGCAATTTAAATTCCATTCTAATTTAATTTGTCACTGTGTAATATTTTATCTATTACAATATGGCACATAGCAAGTTTTGTTCTTTGAGTATTATTGTTCTTTGTGTTATTTTAATTTTAGGCTTATTATTTTTGAAAAAATATGAGATATAAAACTGTCGTGTATTATTTTACAATAATATATTCTGGAAAAATATTGTCTGAGTACGATGTAACAAATCACAAGTGTATCACTGGACTGCCTGGATAATTTATTAAACAAGAGTATGAAGTTATCTAACCAACGCATCTCTACTAATTGGATATTACAATTTTATATGATTTATTTAATAATAAATTTAATGGAATTGGAACATGCTAAAACTTTTTAATACAATTGACTCAAAGGCCAAAACTCTAACAAGAATACGAGTAGCATACATAGTGCTCTAACTTCAATTTTTAAAAAAAAGTTTAAGACTTCTACAATTTTATTTGTACTTGTTACTTATGAAAATATGTTTAGATTGAAAAGAAGGTTATGTTTTATTTAAAAATGTAAAAATGAAATTATTTGGTCATTATAATCCATATAATGCCGTTTTGTCCAGTACTTTAATATCGAAAAAGAAATGTTTAAAACGTGACCAATAATATACCTATACAAATCATCGAATATAATAATTATTTGATTTCATCATTATGATATCGATTCATTCACGTCTCATACCACTCGGATTACTCATCATTGTGATGGATATGGAAGCGACGAATTATTTATTGTATAATTGTTAATAAATAACTTGCACCACATTAAATAATAAGTGTACATTAGTAACGACTAACGATTATATTGATATCTTGTAATAAGATGCGCCATAGAAAAGTTTACTTTTTAAAATGTTTAAAGCTATTCACTTGAATGTGAATTATTCTCATTTGAAAAAACCAAATTCGACGTTTGTCTCCATCATAAACATCTCAATTCTTATAGTATCACTGATTAAAGCAAAATAAATGATGTACCAATAATACCTAACCCAACCTAACAAATATAAACAAATTAAATACTGATTTTGTAGTTAAAAGTGTTGAAAATCCTATAGGTAAATATTATTTTGAAAATATTAATTTATACATGACAAGTGACCATAATTTAATGTGTAAATATTATTACATTTTTACCCAACATATTATAATATAAATATTATTAAAAGCCATCTGGTGATCATATTTTAATTTAAAAAAAAAACAAAAAAAAAACAGAAAAACATTTTTGTTCAACTGTAATAAAATACCTCCCAATGGTTTTTGATAATTTTTGTATATATTTTAACGCAGTTTTATGATATCAATTAATATACTTATAAAGTTTGTATATCTTTTTGTTCTTGTGACAAAGATTAAAAATAAATGTAACAACTAACAACAAACAAAAATAAAAGAGCTGTCAGACCACTGACCGTATCAGTAATGAATCAGACTGCTGTATACTGTTCGTACACTATTGCATTGTCACTCGAGTTTCGCTATATGCATTTCATTATTTAATACATTTCAATTGAATTATTTCGGTTGATATTTGTTTTATTAAACGATATTCATGTTACAATATTTATTGAACGAGACCATCTTCTAAAAATGGGACAGAAAGTGTCTTATTCGAAGTATGTTGGACAAAGGGAGTTGATGGTCAAAAAAGGACGATTTTGTGTTCAACGTTCCGCGTATGGTCAGAATTGGTCACCCTTAAGTAACATTATACAATAGAGCTATAATATGTACTAATAAATAAATTTAAAAACTATAAAAAAAAAAAACTATCGCTCTGCTATATAGTGGGTTTTATGTGTGGGTCACTTTAGTGGATGTTTTAGATGTGATAAATAATTTTATACGAAACCGATTTTGGGTGTAGCCTGTGTGTTAGCTTCTATTTCTAAGCCTTTTTAGTTTTTTTTATGTACCTATGCATTAATATTAAAATTGGTAAGTAATTTATTTTTTAAATACTTAAACTTGAATAATTTTTTACAAAAAACATTGCATATACTCGTCATATACTCGTATTATCGTTAATAACTTGGTCTAGTAAAAAATCATGGTCTAAGAAATTTAAAATCAGTTTAGATATTTAAAAAAATTGTGTAGGTTTTGAAAATATTAATAAAGTATGTACATAATGGTGAAAAGTTACAGACTAAAATTAATATTATTTCTAATTACAACAAAATAACTAAAACTGTTTGAAAAAAATCGTTATGTTTCGTTTAAAAGAGTTTTAAATTCAATTCATTTTTGAACTTAAAATGCTTTATATAAGTATTCCAGTTTCTCTGATCGTTTTTGCGGATTATTAAGAAGTACTTCTCCAAGGAAACAACTAGATCAAATTTTGCCATCATAAATCATCCTCAATGTTAAAGCAAAGCCAAAATGTGATGACAGACACAAAAAAAACACTTCATTGTAAAAACAATACATGCCTTTCTCTACCTACTTTAAATCTAAAATAAAATAATTCAATTTTTAATTGATTCAATAACTTTTTTAATGAACCTGTCTAAAAGTTATACATTATGATAGTAATGACATGTAATTGTCACAAACTTCTTATAAAACATTTTTAGTTTCTTAACACAACAAATCATCATAATTTTAATAGTATGAACAACTAAAGAATAATCCTATTTATGTTTGAATTGTTTGTAAGAAAACAGAGATGTAACCTTTTACCATATTATTTAAGATAACTAAATCTTAATAATATTATGTAGTTTATACGCATAAAAAATGTTCAGTACATCATATTGTTTATTATAGATTTGTATTCACCTGATATCAGAAAATAAGTACATTATAATAAAATAAGAACTACTTTAAAAATAATCTCATATTCTTGCCTTTATAAGCCTTCGGCATAGCAGGGTTTGAAAGTTAAAATGTTAGTCTTCTATTAAATATTCTAAATACGTATGTCTGTTTGAGGGTTCAAATATTTTTTTCTGGGATATATTAGGTTTAATTATTTATTGAAAATTAATAAATTTACTTAATTAATTCCCGTTTTCAGTGATCAAAAGAGATTATATAATATGTAAATTATTTATCATGATACCTTATTCTAAATTCTCTATGTATCTCAAGAATCATTTTCATTCTCCTTACAAAAAGTCAGTTTTAACAAAATACATTTGGATTTATTTTTATTGTGTTTCTAAAAAATTTCATTTCTTTTTGATTGCTAATATTTATGATTCATAATATTTGAATATTTTTCAGGGATTTTTTTTTTGATGGAATTAGAAATTGAATTAAGAATATCTGAAAATATGATATTATATTACAAGCATAATGGTTGACTTATGCTAAAAATCATCAAATTGCAATTTTTTTTTTAAGCTTCAATATTTGGTATTTGTTTTATCTTTGATTATAACCGCGATTTATTAAAACTTAGTAGGTATACAATTATTAAAAATTTATTCAAAAATGTAAATTCTATTTTGAATAGGATTTTTGAACATACATTTTGAGTTTTGGTATTACCTACATTTAATATGATTACAGATTCATTATATAATTATTTAATAATCTTTGATTTTTCAATTTATTTTATACTCGTTTATAATTTATCCGAAATTGATTAAATACAATAAAATTATATTATAATCGATTGTCGGTCATATGTAGAACTTTGTATGGCGGTGTTTTCCAAAACAATACAATATCAAGATGATTATTTCAAAAAGGTATTTTTAATAGAGAACACAAAAATATAATAATACTTTATCACTGTGTCACATTATAATAATATAATAACGGTATAAATCATGAGACGAATATTAAGTATTTCATCTCTCATGCATGGTCACAAACTTTAACCAAAAAAAAAAAAATAAGAAAATATAAAAATGTTCATGTCAAATTATAATATTATCTCATTGTAATTTATTTAATGTCTACAAGCATATGATAAATAAATTTAAAAAATGTACTTACAATGTATTTAAATTTAAATATACGTATTATTGCACTGATTATTACTTACCTTTTTGGATAGGATATTCATTAACACGCATTCAAAAAATAAATTGTTCTAATGAATTATTGAACACAATTTTTAATTATTACTGTTTATATTATAGTATACAAATAATTATTCCCAAAATATTCTAACTAAATTTAAAAATAAAAATAAATCTTGTAAATAAGATATCTAAATATTGGTAATGAATACGAACTATATAAATAACTACAGGGTTCACTACACATGAATTGTTATAAATTATGAGAATAAATTGTTAAGCGCCATTTTTTAATATTATTTATTGAAAATTTAAAATAATCACACAATTGTTGCATTGAACAAAGCCTATGAATATATTTCATTTGATACATATTGTTTTCAACATTTTACGTCTTACAATAACATTCTCAAGTTGTCAATAACCTATCTTGACACTTATAACTTACTATTATTCTTCTGCTTACTCGTTTATGACATAAAATATAAATCAATATAAATCTTCTGTATATAGATTTTAGAAATATGGTTTTAGATTTAAAAATGTAGTCCATATTAGTCCATATTGGTTTTTTTTTACAGTTATTTATACGTTTTTGACGTGTGCTTTAAAAACAAAACAAATCTTGATAAGAATATTAATCTTGTTTGAAAATTTGAGTATTATTGAAGCAAACAACTGTTTATAATACAGTTAAAAAAAATATTTCAACATAGTAGGTAAATAAGTTACATATAAACGAAGTACAACTTATCGAAATTATAATACATACGCATAATTTATGCATCGCGTGATATGGTGTTCGGGCCAACTAAAAAACAGTTTAGAAATTTCGTAGTCTTAAAATGACCGTACCATAAGCTTTAAATGATTATATAATTATTATGGTAATCAATAAGGTTATGAATAATCTTACATTTACATAAGAAATTCGATTTTAATAACCTAAATTTAATAATCATACTTTAAATATAATTTTTTCGATTTGACATTTACACAATATTAAGTAATAGCGTCACTTAACATTTTAGAATTCCGTAGAATTACTTAAATAAGTAGTTATAATAATTATATACTTACTTAACCCTTACTTATAATTTTTTACTTCATACATACAATGTGCTTTTTGGTTATTTTTCAAGACATCTTATTTATGATAATAATATTATAATACTATAATTATAATACTGGGAAAACAGATCGCACGACTGTGGTGTACCTAAATTGCATATCCAGAACGCCGTGTGATCATTTTAAATTTAAATTTTAGTAGGTACCTATGGCATTGTATTAAAATACCTACGTATTTACATTACAAAATATACGTTTATTTTAATTAATATATTAATTTTTTCATACTCAAAAATACCACGAAACGTATCAGACAACTACAGCAGTAACCTAGAATGCGCAGTCTCAATATCATGATAACATTTTATTTCTGTATAATAAATAATAATTTCATTACTTATATTGAAATACGCCCCTAATTTAAACGAAATATTTGTATGTATGTATGTATGTATGGATGGATGTATTATGTGAAAATTCTGAACTTTCATAAGCTAAAGTTTAGATAATTTACTTAAAAGATAAAACAATTATTTTGTAATAATCATTATTATTGTGTTTTTACAAAAAAAAATATTATGATTACTCTTAGTATCGTTAGTTTATTATAAATTCTAGTTTGTTGGTTAATGAACGACAAATGTAATACAAATACTTTAATATGCATCGTATGAAATTAACCTTAAATTAGACATAAATGTTATTCAAAGTTTGCAAAATTATAATATATCCATTATTCTCCAAAAATGTTTTAAACAAATGCCAAAAGATCAATGATATTTATGGTTAAATGTATAGGTATGTGTTCAATGTTTTCATACTTTTGTTGTTTAAATAAAAAGGTATAATGTTCGGATTTATTATTTTTGTTTTATTTTATTCCTATAATATGAAGTAATAAATTCAATTTCGTTCAAATAAACGTAGGCTTTATTACAGCCACAACAGTCAACATTGCCAATCCTTTTCTATTAATATATTATAAATAATACAATATTCATTATTTATACTTGGAATATTTTCATTTAAATTGACTTACAATTTGATCATTTCGTATTTTATTTTGAGATTTTGAAATGTTGAAGTTCATTGCATTTATTTTATGTAATTTAAATTTAGTTACTTTCAAAACTCAGCCTCAAAGTTTTAATCAAGAGGGATTTTATACTAATTTAATGTTAATGCTGATGTATTTTTAAGTCCAATATCAAATTTTTTTTTCAAAAAATTAAAATATGAGTTCAGATAGATAGGTAAGCTAATTGCACTAATTATATAATATACTATACTATATTATAATTTTTAAAATACAATAGTTCAATAAAATATATCTTTATGTAAATTATCAATACTCCGAGTCTCCGACTCTGGTAATTAACTTGAAACATTCCATTTTAGTGCTACATATTTTATATAAAAAATAACGTTTATGGCATTCAACTTTGGGGTTCTGCCAAACCGTCAAATACTAGAACAATTCAGTCATTCCAGTCTATATGTCTATGATTAATACCAATGAATCACTTCATAAAGATATCTGCATTCTAACATTAAATAATCTTGCTACGATCATCTATAAAAAATACACAAAACATACAGTACTCATTCAAATAATATAATTACTCAACTACCATCCAAACAAATTCCAGGTAATCCACCCAGGTGCCTAAAAAGGAACTGATGTAGGGACCTAGTCTCTCCTTCAATCGATTTCAACGGGGTGCTGACATTGGGTGACTTCCCCCTCCCGTTAATCAAATCACATCAAATTTACCTATTGTATAACGTGCAAATACAGATTGTAAATATAAATTTTTTGTTCAATAAAAAAACAAAAAACATAAAACAAAAAAAAATGATACATATAATTTTTTTTTTATAATTGTTATTTAAAATAGTTTACATTTCAAAAATTATCCTTATTGTTATAATATAATAGTATTATATTATCTTATTTTATATTATTTCTCATTATTGTCAATAAATCACCCAGCATTTAAATAAATGATTTTAGAACAAGAATACAATATTAATTGTATACATGTATAATATTTTGTGCTATTTAAGCTTCTCAAACTTTATAACGAGTCGACTGCTCTTTTGTCATGCATAAATGGCCTAATTTCAGTTTGGATATTCTTAATTTAAACTTATTGAGAAAATTTTTATTTTATTTTCACATAGTTTTGAATTAATTGTTTCATTAATAATTAATACCTATAATATAGATTTATATATTTAATATTATTAATAATTCATGTATAGTTGATAAACTAGTAGTGAATATATTTTATATAATAAGAAATGATTTTATTAACGTAGATATTGTAATATCTGATAATGAAAACATTTAAATTATCATTTTAATCAAACCCAATAAACCCAGTAATTTTAAACCAATTTTAATGGATATAAGACGATACAAAAATGTCAGTAGATAAATTACGTCAGCACAAACTGAGTACATTGGAAATTAATATTGAAATATGAATTAGGATATACCGAATAATTGATGAATAATTGTATACTCATTTTAAAACTAAAATTTAAATTTAAAAACTGAAACAAATAATAAACAACCATTAATTTTTTAGTCTTCATAAATATATTATAATATAAATAAAAATTAAATACAATAATTAAAATTTATAAATTAAAAAATAAATCAATATTCCTTAAATATGTAACCATTTATAGTTAGGCCAAATAAGATTCTTATTAATATGTAACAAAAATAATAGGTATACTAATATTCCATTTTAATTTTAGAATTATATACAAACCGAAGAGTCATTTGAGATGGAAAGGTGCCACTTTAAAAGCAGACCACCGGTTGTTGATAAAAAAAAAAACGTGACTGTTTTTATAATTTTGAGGAATTATTATTCTGTGTAGTTACTGGGAAATTATTGTCACAATAATAATTACAATTTATAGTTTTTGTAATAATAGTCGGAATATAATATAGACTCGTGAGCGTGTATATAAGATTTTTATGTGGTGTGTGAAGGAACATAATATTATACATTATGTATTTTTAAGTACGATCTAATATTGTTTATTATTTTTCTTGTAACCAGTGGACTTCCCCCCCAGTTGGCCTGGGTGGAAAGATTATATATTTAAACTATAATAAAATTAGTCACAATTGTTTATATAATATATAATTTCCAGATATTTTATATCTTCTTCATTCATAGAGTTATCAGTTGGTAGTGGGACTTCTACATTTGACTTTTTACTAAAAAACTGAAGAAGAGAATATTTTTTTCTTTTAGGAAATGACATAATAATTAAGTTTTAATCATAAAAGTATGTGCGCTGAAAAATAAAACGGTGGTGAAACTTGCAAAACAAAACAGAATGTATTTAAGTAATTCAACATTTACATTTTAGTTTTTACAACGAGATAACATTTTACAAATTCATAAATGATAACAGATAAGCACTTGTTCTGTGATTATATACATCAAAATTAATATTATACAATTAACTATACATAATTAAATCAATGAAAATATTTGAAAAATAAAGAGTAAGATGTCTCGTCTTGGGGGGGGGTCATTTACACTATGCCCCTCCACTAAAAGCCGCCCCTAGTGTCCACCGGAAATACGTAAATATTTTATTATTTAAGTGCACAATATGTTCAAAGATTTTTTTTTTTTTTTATTGAGCTTAAGCCCTGTTTAAGCTAGGCCATTACCTGTTTTTTTTTTTTTTTAAGGAGGAGGGGAATGGTTGAAACTGTTGGTTAATACTTTTGTATGTGTGGCAAGGATTTGTAGATAAAAATTCAGGGTAGTCCCGGGAGCTAGCAACACGGGCTGATACGTACACTCAGAGCATTTCCGCAGTTGAGTGTACGGACCTCTCCACACTGCGCCACTTTCTAAGATTTGTGTGCTGACATAGTAAACAAAATATATTATGAGATACTTATTAGTTATTAAATAAAAAAGGACGCCACTGACCACTGTTCACTAAAGCAGTTACTTACTATATATATATTTAGCACCCCACATACGTATATTTTGAAATAAACTCAATTATTCTTTCTATAATATCAGAACAAAAACCCTTCGTAAAAATAGCTAAGTAAAAAGAATATAAGATCTTTAAGCACTATAGTAAATATGTGATATCATGAATAAATGCTAAGTTTATTTAATTTAAGTAAATTTATTTTGTTTCAATAATTTATTTACTTTGAGAGGAATTATTTCTTAAAAGAAACAAAGTGTGATGAACAAAATAATTAAATGGCGAAGGACTATTAAAATATAAAGTATTATTATTTTAAAAATAATTTAAATATTATTATTAGTATTTATATACTATTCTAAATAGTTCCTTGCCAAGTAAATAAATTATTGAAACATATTAAGTTTACTTAAAATCAATTTACTTAGCATTTATTCATGATATCATATCTTTATAGTGCTTAAAGATCTTGTATTTTTTTTACTTAGCTATTTTTACACTTAGTTTTAGAAGGGTTTTTGTTGTGATATCATTAATTTTTATCGTTATTAAATACAGTGGTCGCCGCTTATTATAATCACGGTTAATGTTATCAATCGTTTATTGTTATCGAAAAGTATAAGTACGGGCCGGATATATACGTTAATGTGTAAATTATATCGGTTATTGTAATCAATACGCCGCATTATATTATCAGTTTGAGGTCATAAAATCATCATTATATACGAGTATTTTTACTCAGATTTTGAAAATTGGCTGAAAATCGATGAAAATATACCTACTACATCAAATTTTACTGAAGAAGATATTGTACATGCTTTATCACAAACAAATGAACACGGAGAAGAAATTGAAAATGAAGAAATTGAGCTCGAGCCACAAACAGATTCTGAAAAACCTCCAAGTTCTTTTGAAATGAGAGAGGCCCTACGAGTATTACGAAGGGGAGTGCAACAACACTCATCACATTTTGAATTACATTACAAATACGAAAAATTTATCAATGATCTTTCAACGGTAAAAAAAAAAACCGATATCAATAAAAAAATATTGTTCAAGTCAGTAATAGTTAATTTTTTTTTTTTTACCTACAAATATGCTATAATTAGTAATAAATAACAATAAATTAAATAATAATATTTTTTAATAACTATGTGTATATCAGTATATTATGTATATTAAATTTAATGCAACACTTCATTATTATTATTTTTTTTTTTGATTGAACGTAGGTTTTATTATTTTTTAAACTTTTGTTTAGTGTTATCAATCGGATTATGTTATCAGTTTTGTCCCGTACCAAAGTGATTACATTAAGCGGCGACCACTGTATTGAGTATTTACACAATAATCTATAAGAACAGTAATATTGTTGGTACTTGGTGACATTGGCAACGCTGATGCTACGACGACGACGACAATGACGCTACAGTGATTCTGAATTTAATATAAATTTCCATTAAAAAGTTCGCACTTTTTCATTTATGACTTAATTTATAAACGTACGATTTTGATGATTTTTACAAAAACACGTTTCACACAACATTTCTGATGTTTTGGAGTTTACTAGGAGTTACCTGATTCATTAGAAAATTGGTTATGTCTTATAACAAATTTACCTGTATTTTACACAGTTTAAATAAACAACTCCTTCTTCGATATACTATACACACACCGTCGTGCAGTTATTTTTTTTTTTTTACTTAGCTCACTCCACGGCTGTGGCGCTGGATAAAATTATGTAAGATAAGAATTATATTGAAATAATGATGTAAATAGAATGTAGCCTGTGAGCGGGTTTTCAGTTATATGAGGCAAGTCAAAACTATTACAACCTCCCTTCCTCCCGCATTTATATTAAAATTTGAAATGGCATCGCGAGTATTCAATTCATATAATATTACATAGTAATGTTATTTAATAAAAAAAAAAAAGATGTAAATATGTAATTATGACGTATGGTATGTCCTATGTTTAATTGATATTTTGTGTTTCAAACATTTGTTATGATGCATATAGTAGAATTACAAATGTATAGAGCTATAATAATATATGGCATGAATAGTTATTAATCTGATTCAAATTCATGATTCCTGTTTAGGTCAATTTTATCAAAATATCATCCAGACATTTAATTTTTGAAGACTTACATTATATATGTACAATAGGGATATACAACGTAATTTCCTTTTTGAATTCTTAAAGTTGTTTTTGTTTTTCACTTGCTATTCTTCTAACATAGAAAAAAAAATTTAAAAACCATCATCAGTATTACAGTCATGTTTTCACTAACTCCACGAAGAGGTAAGGGAAAAGAATCAAGTATTTCTACCATCTCCATTTAGCCAATAAAGACCACTTTTCTTGTTAGCGCAAACCCTAGAACATGAAACACCAAGCTTATCTCGTTCAAATGCTAGTATTTTTTCATTTTCTTTTTGTCTGATACATTTCTTTGCAAAAGACACCGTTGTGTTCATAATTTTTCAAAATCATTCTCCGTTGTATATCCAAACATCACTGTACGAATTGCTGTATAAAGCAGTTCGTTTTGTATTCATGTCTCGCAAGCACGAATATTTCAACAACTCAAAACCAACTACCAAGTGGAATGTGCAAACTTCGTGTATAACTTATACAACATAATTAATTAAGATTTTAAAGCAAAAAAGCAAAACTGCTTTGTAGTAATAGTTAGAAACAATTTTTTTAATAAAAATAAAAATAAATAATATTTAGAAAGTTTAGTGTTTGATAAGTTTATAAGTTAATTATTTTTAGTTAGATATTGTTAGTACTTACATGGTAGATATTATTATATAATTATATACATCGTATATAAAATCAGTGAGCCTTGATTGAAACGCTAAAAATCAATGTTTATAAAATATTTAATATACTTTTGCGATATTAAACAAACTATAGGTTTGTATTAAATCTCAGACGTCAGACTGTGTTTTAATTTGCATTTCATCATCACAAAAATAAATATATGGCCTATTAGATTGATAAAATAATCGTGTACATAATATGTATATTATTGTCTTCAAAATAATATTTTTATCTTAAACTGTATGTTTACTACTTTTAAAAGTTTTAATTTGATTTTTTTATTACTTTTATTGTATTAAAAAAACTAGGAAATTTTTAATAAAAATATTAATATTTGCAAACTAATTACAATCTATAATATTGTGAAAATACTGAAACTTCTAAAAATGTATCAAACATCTTCATTTGCCTCAAATTCCCGGGAAACAATTTACAACGTTATTCTGCAATGAAACTAACTCTAAGAGCTAATCTATTTTGCATACACACTGCATATTTGTTAAAGTTATCCGATGAATAGAATACAGGATCGCTACAGTTTCGTACAATAGACTTTACAATTGTATTGCACCAAAGGCAGAGTTTTATTTGTATAGTATCCACTATATTTTTGCATACGTGTTTAATATATTATAATGTATTGCATCCATCTAATTTTATTCGTGTTATGTGTAAACCCAATTTGCGTAATGTGGTCTTTATTTCACATCTGTTTCTATTTTAAAAACAATTATAATTGTAATTATGTTCTTTGTCGTAACTAGTAGATACCTAGTGTACCTAGTGTACACTAACCTAAAATTGGTTTAACATTTTCTCCCCATTCGCTTGATAGGTCAATGATGACGACCCACCCGTAGCCCACAAAGGCTTTAGAAGTCGCACGTGGCTATTGATGGGCTGCACGAAGAGAATATTATTCCCAATTGGGCCACCAATGAAAAAAAAGGTTGGTTAATGGCATATGCTGTACTTAAAGCACATTTTTATTCAACGAAAATATTTTCACTGTCACTACTATTGAACGGTAATGGTTATAGTCTGAACTTACTTATTCGCTATACATTGTGTATAATAACCATTGGGATGAAAATCATTTTTTTATTTTTTTTTTATGTGTCCACAGTGATTATTTTAATGTTTTGATAGTTAAGGTTACTTTAGTTTTCAAACCGTTAGTGTCAAACAGAAATTTACTGTATGACAATTCGCGAATCTACTTCTTATGTCTTATTGATTTTACATACTGAGTGGAACAAAAACTGCTTTTGGTGGTAAAATAATACATTTTTTTCAAAATAAAATACCTACATTTTTTGTTGTAAATGAGCTTCGACGCTTGTACCATATGCCATCGATTGGAAATTGAATATAATATCGATATATTTATCCTGTTTAGAAAAGCAAACATTTTTAAGTTTAGATTATTTGCACTTTTTTTTTTCGTCGCTTTATTAAGATCAACAAAAACATCTACTCACACACAGACCTCTTATACTGTGTATTTATGAAGAATTTATTTAAAATTTTAAAAAAAGTTTAAATTATCTTAAAAATGTGCGCTTCGTTATGTTAGCTACCTACTCAATATAAAATGTTGATGATATTATAATATGTTGCCTAGTTGTTAAAATAGAGACAATTGAGCCTGTGACCACCAGTAGAATAACATACGATTTTGTGGTGATATTCTAAATCGAAATCACTGAGCTTACAATTATTATTGAATTATAGACTTTACTTTTGTTTATCCATTGACCATTAGTATTCTATTGTTACAACTATATTATGCTTAACAGTTTTATTCATTATGATAATTATATTGTATTGTTATTTATTTTATTAGTCACTATGGAAAAGTTAATAATTTAAAGAAACGCATAATTTAGGTATGCAGACATAAATGCCAATCAAATGAGTTTAATCTAATACAAAGAGAAATACCGAAGTACCTACTTATGTTTTTTTGTTATTTAGTTGTTTTCAAAATACTACAAAATGTGTACATAAAAAAAGGAACGTCTTCTTATTACACTTACACATAACACTTTTTAAGTTATAGAAAAAGTTAATTTAACAGTTTATCGTCTTTCAATATTCTTGAGAAAAAAGTAACTAAATCAACACCCTCTAATTTATTCAAAAGACAAGAAAATGGTGTTGGGGCCATATCCTCGTCAAACTTAACCATGTAAGTATAATCACTCCCTATGCGGCTTTTCCCCTCAAGACACCATGAAAAATTAAATTTTTTACTGCAATTAAGCTTATTATATACAAATTGTTTAATCAAAAAATAAAATAAAATCATCTTTAAAACTATACAGTTAAAAAACAAAGGCGGAATAAAAATATTGAACTAAATATAAGTGTCATTCGCATTTTTTTCTTATAAAATGATCCATATACGTATTTTTTATGATTGCGTACTTAGGTACAACATTAATATTGTCTTTTCTGTAAATTTAAAATATAGCAAATAACTATAGACTGTGGATGCCTAAGATTTTTCATGTGAGAATTAATAGTTATTTCATTATAACAGTAAAATGACAAAACATTAATTTTATTTATTGTCATACTTTGGATGTAGTGTGCATGGGTGTTGTTGGTTTTTATTATTCATGCTCGATGTAAAAGAAACCAAATAGTATTAAGAGCTCTACAATTTGGCACATCAGTATACACCATGCGAGTATATGTCATCTAAACAAAGACAAAGCACTATTACGAAAAACTTAAGCACCTATCTTCTCGTGGAGGAAAATAAGTTTCTGAAAGCTGGTAAAGTTTTAGTGAATAACTACATTTATGTAATTGAAAACAATTCCTGACTATAAATATATTACAATTACAACTTACAAGCATAAAAATTGAAAAACAACTGTGCTTACATTTTTTTCATTTTTATATTATTAAAATATTATGGTCACAGAAAAAAAATAGATAATATTGATAGTTGATTGAAACTTTTTATTGAAAAATAAAAATGTGCTATTGTTACATTATAGTATTTGGCTGGTTAAAAAAAGGACTATTTCTCTTAGTAATATTTTTGCGTGACGTTTTAGATTCTAATAAATGTCTATTATGATAAATAAATAAAATACAGATGGCATTTGTGTATGCATTGTCTGAAAATTAAATAATACCAATATTTCTTTTAAGAAAATTAAATGATAATCATAAAATTATGACTACTTAATAATAAAAATAACATTATTTTTATTCAAATATTATACTACAGTGAAACCTAAAAATATCGAACACCCTAGGTCGCTCATATTTTGTCTATTATTCGGAGGTGTCCATTATTATTCAGAGGGTTCAGTTTGTAGTTAAATGTCCGCTATTTAGAAGTGTATGTTAGAATGGGTTTCACTGTATTTGATTTTTAAATATATAATAATGACTGTAGGTTTTTCTAAAAAAAATGTATCATTTACTAGTTGGACTTTATATGGAATTCTCACTTAATAAAATTAATTACAAATTCCTTATAACATTTTGTTTAAATATTAAACACTTTATTTGTTATACAATATGAGTACCAGAGTACCTATATATAAAATACAATGCATATTATGTAAATATTACATATTCAGCTTATAATGTGTATTGATACACTGCACCAGTGTGCCATCTCATAAACGTAACAGTCTGATAATAATCATATTTACAAATCCAAACTACCCAATGTTGTGTATGTCAACAGTGTTAAGTATACTTATTTTATTTATACAAGTCGGCCGGTGCATACTGTCTGACTGTCTGTGTTTTAATTGCTAGAAATAATATACATTTACCGAGTAAACTATCTGGTACATAGTAATACTAGAGTAGGTATCTTTACCTACTCGATACATCTAACGAAAATTACTACAAAAAGCTATGTCATAGATTTTAATTATCCATGGTAGTGCAATATTATATTTTCATGATTCTATTTCATATGTAGTCCTCTATATTCCATTTAATTGAATACTATAAGGAATGCATACAACATTACAACAACGTTTTAAGTTATTTTTTAGATTCTGAGTGGAACGATGAATGTCTTGACTTTACAATGATGTGTGTTTTATTATTTTTGTGTCTGTCATCACGGTTTAGGGCAGTAAAACTGATTAGATTTTCTTCAACAGTATCTTGTTCGATGGGAAAGTGAATCTAGTTGGTGCATTCGAGAGGTCAAATTTTAAAATTCCCAATGGTTTTCCCAAGCGCCGGGAAAAACAACATACAAATTAAGGAAAAACTGGAATTTTCACTCAAAATCGGTTTTTGACAAAATCGATTTTGACTTTTGGTGTAACTCTAAAAAAAATGATCGTAAATACATGACATTTTCACTGAATGTTTATATTAGCCTTTTCTATACATCAAAAATTAAAAAAAATTTTGACTCATTTTGAGCTGTTTACGGATATACTCAGTTTTGAACTTTTTAAGGTTTTTTTTCTATGAATGTCAACAAAACTTTATTTTTTAGGTAAAAAAATCTGGAAAATTTAATACAAGTTTGTTTAACTTAATCAACAAAAAAAAATGTATACTGGAAAGCAAAATTAAATTTTTATGAGCATTTTAATTTCATATTTTTAAAAAATGTATTATTCACTCGATTTCTCATGTACCTAACGATTTTGTTAATTTGATATAATTCAAAAACGAATGACTCTAGATACATGCAAATTTCAGTGAATGTTTATTTTATCAATTCTTATACATGAAAAAATTTTTTTGACTTGTTTGGAGCTATTTACGGGCAATTTGATATTTCCTTTTTTTTATTTTTTTATTTTTTTATGAATATCGTTAAAGTTTTATCTGTTGGGTCAAAAAGTGTAAAAATTTAATACAAGGCTCCTGATATATTGTTACAATAGCAGTTGAAAAATATTAAAAATACATAGGCACAACTTTTTTTTATAAGCATTTAAAGATCGAATTTTGTCAAAATTTGTCAAATTTAAAATTGAATAATTATTTTGTAGTTAAAAATGTATGAAATGTTCAACTTTTATATCTAAAAATTTAAAATTTAAAACAAGATTCTATGTAAGTAGTTAATTCTGTTACCAAAAAATCTAAAAAATACATAAACACAGTTTATTTTTATAGTCATTTTAAGTTCAAATTTAGACGAAATTACATAATAAAAAAGCTAGAATAACTATTTTAGTTATTTTGTTGTGATTGTATAATATTATTCGTGGTCACTTGAAAGTTCTAAAGTACACTATTATATATCTATGATAGTATCACGGTTTGTTGTTGATGCATAACGCGTTATAAGTACCTAATGGATATTGTAAGATGATTAATTTGGAATTTATTATAGGTAAATATTATAGGTCATTTTTATTTAATACCATAGATATGTATATAATAATATGTCTTAAACCTAGACTGACATAACGTCTTCGCTCTTTTCTTATACAATGATATTATATCATTGAATTCAAACTTAATACCATCCATTATACAGTGACCCAATTGTAACCTACTGTATAGTAGAGCACCTATTATAGTATTTAATTTAATATTACAACAACAAAATTAGATCTTTGTTTTAATCAATGTGCATTTATTATCGAGGAATAATGGAAAATAATAAATTATTCTTTGATTATTCTGAATAGTACTATCGATCAAACGTAATAAACATTAAACGTTACACATCTTTCGTAAAGTTAACCAAGTCATAAGTCATAACATGGAAACTTTATGGAAAAAATTTCTCAAAGTGAATGTATGTTCAATGTACACATTTATTGGGTGATTAATCAATTGCCGGTAGTCTTATAAATCATGTCGATTACTGAAATATTGAGTATGTTCAGTTTTTACTGTGTTTTTAAGTACCTAGACAATTTTAGAAAACAATACAATTTTAGTTCTAATGCTACAATAAATTATGATATAGAAGGAAAATTTTTATCTACAGAATCACAGTTAAGCTTGGTTTACATTAGGTATGTAGATACAATAAAATGTAAAAACAGAAGCGATGACAATTTTTCTTTGTTCAATATAAACAGTAAAGTAAACTATAACAAATTTTAAACTTTCTATTTATACTAAAAGCAATAAAATAATAACTTAAATTCGACAAAATGTATTTGTTTTGTTTAGTTTTTTGAAATTCACAATAACATCACCACGTTACTTTATTGTATAATATTTTGGTTTTGGGCAACTGTTTGGAGTTTCTAATTCGTCTAATTTGCCTCTGAAATGTACATTGTAAGTAGGTACTTATTTAAATAATACCTCAAGTATAAAATGTAATGGTTCGATGAATATGATTATTAATGGTCAACGGATATAAGACATTTGAAATAGAAAAGTTTTTATTGGATCAACAAGTTTGTTCGGGAACGTCAAATACTTAGGGGTTTGAGGACAAAATCATATATCAGATATTTATTGATTAAAAATCATAGCAGATAGTATAGTAAAAAAACCATTCGTTCCTGCAGTTAGATATGCAAATAATATAATGCTTTGAGATCAGACAGATAAATATATCTATCGAATTGTTACGGTTATAACGACGAAAACTATAATTTTAAGGACCACCAAGACATAAAGTTACCCCTGTTCGTCAGAAAGTAGGAAACCATCGAAACTAGCTCATACAACCGACCACACCCTAGGGATATTCCTCCTCCAATCTTCCGCACTATTGGACTACGGCCAACCACACCGGTCAATGAGAACACTCGTAAATACCGTGGTTGCATTCCTCGATACTATTCAACATCTACACCTTCAACATCACTTTGAACACTTAAAATTATAGAATCAAAGTAAAGAAGATCCGAAGACAAGCAAATTACCACCGACGGACGAGACATCCAACCAGTGTATACAGTGTATGCTACGTAGCACCACAAAACCTTCCACCGATGCTGACCCAGCTTGTACCCGGTTCAGCACGTGGTACTTATCTGACTACCACGCCACTCGCTTACGACGAGGCCCCGGAAAATGACCGGCCGTGTTGAAACCAGGTATATTTCAGAGGGCCTCCCCGAAATTACTTTTTCCCTCCTAACAAATACAACTTTCAAAAAAAATTACCTATTTATTAAATGTACAATTCTTGTTAAGATTGCCGCACCTAATGGTGTTCACAAAAATATAGGTACTGCTTTTATACCGTATTGCCAGTATAGGTATTATCTACTGACTTTCCCAAACAAAACAAAAGTGAGCCCTCCCAGGAAAACTGTCTGGATTTAGCACTGTGATCGGATCAACCAGACGAACGCATTGCCCATGACATCCAAATCCTCTGTTGCTCCAAACCAATCGCTGAGACCTAAACACACGAAAACAGTATTAATCGAGATTATCGACCGTGAAGATCATTACACAGTCAGTATATTTATATAAAATAGTTATTTTTATGACTATTACCTAGCACTCAGACAGAAGTCCGTCATCCGGGCCTGCGGTACAGGAAACAGCCACTTATTTATGCGGGAACTTTCATTCTGTTCGCTCAGTCAGTAATATTGTGAGCCCCGAATCCACTATGATTTATTGAAGGCATACCAAAGTTGCCGACAATATTTCGGGACCATAGATCTCTCTGTGCCCCAAAATTGTATAGGTATGTATTTTGTTGATATGATTAAAACAATTGAGGACCGTGATTACTGGTAATATTTTAAGGTGTTAATTCTGTTCACGGAACAGCGCGTTTGAAAATTAAAAATATTCGACTAAGATGGCTTGGTGAGAAATACAAAAAAAATATTGTAGTAACTCTTAAGCAATGAATTATGTAAATAGCTAATGAAGTTGATTAATATACACTTACCAAAAGGTATGGTCAAGTGCATGCTAAATTTATATATGGGTGAAAAAATTGCGTTTTTATAGGTGGTCGAGTTTGGGAAAGTATATTATAGTATTGAATAGATCTTATACTTTAAACTTAATCATGTGTCAACGCAGTTTTTAAATGAATCCATACTCCAAATAATTTTTTCCTAAATTATTATCTGCACAGTTATAACGATAAACTTAATTTAACGGGTTTACGGGTGCACAAATAAAACTTAATACCAAATGTATTGATTTTAATTCGAAAAGGCTTATACTTTATATATGATTATTGTAACACTTAATACATTTTACCAATGGTCATTAATTATTTCGCTAACGCTTTTGCAAATCGGAAATTGTACGAATAAAACTAGTGTGCAAGTATATTTGAATTTTAATGGTTTTAAATATTTCCAACAGATTACAAAATAGAAGCAGGTGTCTCCAATGGTGGTTATTATTATTCCGACTATCAATGTATTCGCTTAATAGTATTGACCATATTTTATTTCTACTACAATAGGTTATACCACAATTATTATGGATAACCAGAATATGTACAAGTACGCATCGTAAATTGACATAATTTTGGTGTTGTGAATATTCTATTGTGCAGTTTAAATAATGCCAAATTGTAGAAAATCGTATACCTGCTAAAGCCGTATGTTACATTACAACTACATAAATATAACATATTGCACAATCATAATATGAATTATATTCATTATTAACACATTGGTGAATATTACTAAAAAAAATCATTTTCATAATTAAATGTTTTGTCTTATTTGAATTGTATTTAATGAACTTGTAATTTGTTATAAAACAATAATTACTTATAAATGCTTTTGTAAAAATTAGAAATATTAATTGTTTACCTCATATGAAGAATGACAAGGTCGGACGACGCATAATGATATTAGAAAAATAATCAGACAATTTGTAACACAGCTATAATTTAATGTACAGAGTGACAATAATCGCATTTCAAAAATAACTCATTCCCGTTAAGAGTATAATATTATATTTTTCATATTTTTGTAATTGACATAATTAGATTAAATTATTATCAAAGTAGCTGTTTAAATCTTAAAGAATTTTTAAGGTTTGAAATGTTTGATGTATAGACGTATTTTTAATGTTATTTTACAAATTAGGCAGCAATAGGGCCATTATTCTAATTACATTATATTTGTAATTTATTTCGATAATACTAGGTTAGGTTATGTAAACAGCAGTAGAAGAAAAGATACAATAGAAGATTTTCATTTAGTTTGGGTATAGTTGAAACCACTGGTGCATAATTTAACCCTTCACTTAGAATTCTCCCTACATTTGATGACAAAAATAATATTATTTTAGCAATTCTTCATACGCTTAATATTTGGATATTATAGGTACTCCATTAAATGAAAATTAAATATTTAAAAAAAAAATAATACTTATCAATAAGCTTTTTTATATTTTTTATTTCTAATTATGTTTATTTTATACATACTATTACTATACATACGATTAGGATTAGGTTTAATAATTAGTAAGTAAAATTTCATTGGACCTCACACGAGCATGATCAATGGGACCCATTTTGTTTTTTCATGGGAAATAAAGATTTAGTAAAAATAATATTTATATGTATAGATAACTGTGAGTGATGTTCTGATATTTTATTACATTTAAAAAATAAAACAACTGACACCAAACACACACCAATATTTAGTTTATTATGACTTGTGAAATCAAATTAAAAAACAACGATAAATCATTGCATTCAATAATAACATAAATCTATGTGGGTCATTTAAAACTCCAAAAATTTTGAAAGTTTTTTTAAATTTGTTGACAGTTATCACTTACCGGTAGTTTTTTCTAAGGCTTGCGAAAACCAATAGGTTACACTATGTACTTTGGAGAAATTTGAAAAATTGACGCTTCAAAGTAGTTTTCGTGCTCGATGATTAATTTTTAAAGATCTTAAGTGGTGTTTTTGAAAGCCTTTTCTGGTTTAAAATATATCCATCAAGAAAAAATAAAACACATAATAACAATAAAAAAAAACACACTATTTTAAATCCATAACACTTTTTATTTCATTAAGATTCTAAAATACGGTTGTATTTAGAACAAAAAAATGTTCAACATTTCCTATTTTCTTATAAGATTACGTACTTATTTATCATATTGTTATTGCACTTTGCAGTTAAATACTTAATAAATAAAATACGTTTTGCCTAAACATTTTCATAGAACCACGTTATTAATTTAATTATTTAAAAAGGATGTTTATTTAATTTACCTTGAAATTTAAAATATATCCATATATTTTTCTTATTTAAAATATAAATTTATAACATAATCTAGTATCTACGTGTTCAACTAACTTTCTAAGTACTCTACCAGACATCAGTAATTTAAACACAATTCAACATTTTTAGATTTGTATGCAGTGATGAATCGTTTAGCTTAACAATTTTTAAATATTAAGAATATTATAATATCGACATACCCGTTATGTAGTTTATATTTAAATGCTAAATAACTTTATAGGTGATATTTTTAATTTATAAGATCATTGTTAAAATGCATTCTGATCAAAATAAAAATAGTATCCCTTATACAACTTGGTACTCAGTATTTCAAAATTAAAATATTTTATCAAGAAGTACCATCACTGGATGGTTTCTTCGCTCAAATTATCTGTCTTTTTCTCTTTATTTTATTGTTTATTTTTTATTGTATTAATCTACAACACTTCACGTATTGTAAAAATTTATAGTTACAGATTGTGTAATAAGGACTAATTAAAAACAAAAAAAAAAAAAATATATGTATACAGTTAGTAAATATTAATTTTTTTTTTTTTATTGGAAAACAATTTTAGTTGTTATAAATCTAGATAATTAATTATCCATGATTTTCTAACTAGTTTAAGAAAACTTTATTGAAATATTTCACCTCACATACTGTATCTAAATTAAATTTGAAAAAATTGTACACCATGATAAAGTACTATATAAAAATATTAATCTTTTTAATTAATGTATACAATAAATTATTAACATTTTACAAATCGATTATTTTATTTTTTTCATTGTTTTAGTTTGTGCATAAATGTATAGATTTAATTTCAAAGACTTTCAAACTTATAATACAAGCTTAAACAATTTAAACTCTTACTTTATTACAAAAACAGCGTACCTAATATGATTTTAAAGGGCTTGAAAATTTCAAATTATGGTAAAATTAATACAACACACGAATTATTACAGGTATAATAAGATATAATTTTATTTTGTTTTATAATAATTTAATAAAGCGGTTTAAATAAGTTTTGGTGTTACTAATATTATAATTTGTCAACCACTGAATTCCAAATACGTGTATAGGGTTTTTAGTGTGCAGGACTATTTACCATACATTTTCACTCTAATTTTTCCTTTAATAACGAATTTAATCAAATTTTAATTTTTTGAACTATTTATATACTCAGACGTTATATTTTCAAATACATAGATCCGTATAGGAGTTTGCTGTTTCGATACAAACTTATTGTTTTCAAATGAGAATCAAACTTTTTTTCCTGTACATTTCTTATCAGATGACCATTTTTAAAATGTTCATGCAACTAAAACAAAAATCGAATAAGCAGTTTTTAAATAATTGAACTTTGTGTTTTAAAGACAATTATACGATATTGGGTTTTGATTTTTTGAATGTATGGAGGCGATGATGATTTGAAAATTTAAGTAATTAAAGAATAAAATGTGAGTGAGCATACTTGGTAATTCTTACTGATATGGTTTCTTATAATGGCTAAAAGTAGTTTTAGATTGGTATTAATTGATCAAGAATCTTAAAATTTTCTTTGTGTAAATTTAATGTAGAATATAAAAGATAAAATGTTTTATTTATAAAATATAATTGTTCACGTCGAATAACGTTGCTGTTGTGTGAGTACTATATTATATTAGTTGTCTCACATTTATTTGTCCGCAGATTTTCATATTTTATAAGTATGGTGCAAATATTGTGTAAAGCTATCATTATTGAACATGCAATCTCAAAGAGCAAATAATTTTAATAGATTGAAAACGTTTTAAAGTCACATTGATTGGACACAATATTTTACTTTATATATTTTATTAGGAAACGGAGATGGATTTTTTATTTTGAATATGAAGTTTCTCAATACTATACTTTCTTTATTTTAATTCCTTAAATGTATGACAACGTATTCTAAAATCATAATATTTCATTTAAAATACAAACAAAAAAATAAACAACTATAATACAAAACCAATTTGTGTTTTAATGTTTATATAGTGCACATTTTTAATCATACCATTATTTATAGATGACGCATTGCATTAAGTCTTATGGAAACGCAAATAAATCAAACCTCAAACTATCCAATACATCGAGATAAGAAAAATGATATCCTCTTCGTTCGTCTCTAACTATACATAATTCATTTAGACTTTAAATTAAAAATAGTTTTTGAAGTAGCCTAATGTTTTTATAAATGATTTCATAACTGGCTAATGTTCAATCATATTCCTCTAGTTGAAAACCAATCAGACCATACATCCCAAAAAACCCTCCAGACACCATTAACTATAAATTTTGTATTCATAAACCTATGTAATTGTATAATTATGATTTTTTCTTTCTTTTATAAATATTTAGGTACTCATTTTACATAATATATAACATAAAATCAAAATATTTAGAATTGTGTGTATTGATGTGTATTGTATTGTGGGTACCTACCTTATTTTTACTTGTAGCATATGCATATTTTTGTTACGAAACGCAACTATTAGATATATTAATTAAGATTCCTGGTTAGGAGGAGAATGGGGGTGAGTCATATTTGTCTCAGAAAAATAAAAGTATTACCATTATAATATGCATAACCTATTTTAAATTCAATAGGTATCAGTTATAGATTAAAGTTATTTGACAAATCAGGGTTATAGTTAGTTTATACTACTACTCAATAGATAAGGTGGGAAAAGTTTTAATAATTAAATTATGTACAATGTACACCCACTCACAATCATACTTATTAAAATCGAGTTCAACCCGTTGTTCGTTATCGTAAATATTATAATTGTATCTATTGTCAAATATAATAGCATTTTTGAAATATTGTAGTATCGAATCAATGCATTTTTTTTTGGACAGAAAAAAAAGTGGGTGGTTATGCAGCAGCTTGGGTAGGGCAATGGTATAATAAAAAAATTAATGGAGTGTTTCGTTATGAACTATACCATGTTAATGCATACATAGAGGATATACACCTAATTTAATTCAAAAATGTTTTATATTAATGAAAACATAATAGGCTCAGGTTCGAATGCATATTATAATATAGAATTCAACGATTTATATAAAATAATGTGTACAAAATACGAATGAAAAATATAATTTTAAATCACACATTTTAATCTGAGTTGGCCATTATATTATTTTTATCACTATAGACTGACTTTTTAATTAAATTAGAGAAATACCTGCATTAGTATTTTTACGTGTGGTTCACATTTGGCATAATATAGCTGTATAGCTGTTTTTCCGAAATTTCACATTTTGGGGTATTATTTTTACTACTAGTCTGAGTTTCTGTACATAACATTATTATAGTTGTATGAAAAAACAGAAGTGTACGATGGCAACTTTACCACAAACACGGTGACCACTTCCATTATCTAGTTCGTTATTCTCTGTATATTATATATATACTTAGGAAAGAAATGATCATAATAAGCATGCCGCGAAACAAACTTTAAATTGGTGAATGGCTATCATTCTGTTTTTATTTTTTCATGCCATATACAATTGTAAAAGACCATTCGATGGTCTGCGGGAATCGATATTTTCTTATTAGTCTGGACTTATCGTAACTGACGTATAAATTAATAATTAATTTCATCATTCAGTATTATAACTGATAGTCTGTACATTTGAGTTCACAATTGAAAACATGGTATTAACTTAAGTAATAAGTTTTCATGTTTTTGCAGATTAGTAGAAACTTTTAAAATAAAAATATTAAACGTTTATAAATTGCTAATATTAATAGTTATTACTTATTACTCAACCCATATTAAATAGTACTGCAGTATTGCACAAAATATCATTTTTAAAAATGATTAGCTATAGTTGTATGGAAGTCATAAATTATAAATAAAAACATAAAATATTATTTATATTGTATACCTATATGAAATACAGCCACGAAGCAAAGAGCATACATTTGTTAGGTAGTTATAATACTGAAGGTTGTTTTATCAAAACAAAAAATTGGATAATTAATGTTCATTTTCATTCTAAATTTGCTTTATTTAAATTGTTGAATAATAAATATACAGCTTGAAACTTCCATATTATGAATCCTCATGGGCCACACAAAAATGTGTATTATACTATTATGGAGAAATTTGTTAAATAGAATTAGATAAATGTTGTTCTAATTTAAGTATGGTTCTCAAAATTATTTTTTAAAACAGAAAATGTCATTACTCATTAAAATATGTATTATTGTCATACCTAATGTATAGTATACACTATACAGAATCTATAACGAGAAAATATGTGTTCAGTCAATGTTATTTGATTCACAATCTATGGTTATTGTATTGACCTTGTTATCCAGAATATGTGTCAAAGTAAAATCAAAAGCACATCAATTAAATAAATTCGATGACAAATTCAGAAGAGAAAATCTATTCGGTATGAATTATATGATATTAAATATGTCATCATAAATTATGAAACTTAAGTTTGAAATAAGGAGATATGATGGAAGAGGCGTAATAAATGATTTACGCCTGAACCAAATCGAATCGTCTGCAAATGTCGACCTCTATTAACATCATGTTTGAATGAACAAAATTATATTGTCTATTAATTCTGTCACCATGTCTTCGATTTAAGAATTTAAAACATCTATTGAATCAAGTCTATAATGAATATTAATCAAGTACCAAATACTTAATTATATAATGACATTATCAATTTAAGGTTACAATTTTCAATTGTCTACCTGTTATCAGATTAATACGCTGATATAAAAGTAATAAAAATGTGAACACATACGTTTTCGATGTATTTGAATTGCTGTATGATGTTTTATTATGAATAATCTTACACAAAATGATCTAGTTTTTTATTTAAACAAACATTTTTTATGTACTTAAAAAAATAGAAAATATCAGTAAATAACTAAAAAAGACTCGAAATATTTTGAAAATTAAATCACGTCTGGATAATGCTAAAATAAATATTTGATGAAAATGTTGGTATTATTGATCATTCATTTTTGAATAGGTAACAAAAAAATAAAATTTGTCAAAAATAGGTATTTTGTAAATTTTCAGTTTCTCCAAAACATTTTTTTTATCTTTCCAATTATTTTGAAATACATCCCAAAATACCAAATATATACAATTCTCTGTCAGAAACTAGTTAGAGAGTTAAAGATTAAAGCATTTTTAAGGCTCTCAAAACTCATGTAAGACACAGAAGACAAATACATATTATTATCATTGTAAAACCAATACAATTATTACTCCTCTCAGAATCTAAAATTAAATACCATGAGACGTAATGATCAAATAACTTTATAAACTATAATTAAAAATGTTATTGTTGGTATAATTTTATAAAATTTATATTAGAATAAATAAATAAAATATATACCGGTGAAAATATTTAAAATCTGCATTAAAGCCATTTAGAAAATTAAAACAAAAAATAACATAAATGAAGGGTATCCTAAAAAACTAACGTAAAACATTATATTTTATCATTTTTTTTTATTCAATATTCCAAAAAATGTGTAAATGTCTAAATGTATAAAATGTTCAACCCTCGAAAAACGTATACCTACGATAAATGAACATTTAATTATTTAAGAAATATTTAAATAAAATTAAAATTATTAAAAAAATTATTTGAAAACACAAATGTATGATATAGTACATAATATTTTTTTAATGAATGAATGAATCATTATTAATCTCTACACAAGTATGACAATAGGTGAATTGTGCTGTGCAAATATAATAATTAACATAAACAATATGATTGAGAGAAAAGACCCATTTTTAACATCCTTATAAATGCAATATGATGTTTAATTGTTTAACAATTTATGCTTCATGTATTTTATACATATTTTATTAATTGATATTTAGTGAAGTAGCCAGATAGGAATCATTTTTCCCTAAACGAAAATTATGTAGGTGTCTACTACCGACATTAATTCAACCTTAATGGTTTTAATAGGTTTATGTGACGATTAAATTATATTTTTTAAAAACATAAATACGTATCAACGATATGATATTATACTGTTTTAATTGTACCAAAGCATGTGTGTATTTTTAAGTACACGATGTCGTTATGAAATACACATTTACTCAGAGTTTCAACAATCAACAAAATGAAGAATGTAAGAATAACGACTTCATAAATACATGAGACGTGGGTGGTGAGTGCTCAACAGGAATTTATTTATAGGTATACACTATGTACTTGGTCTAAGAATGGTGCCTGCCGTGTTTTGTGACCTACCTATTTATTGTAAAATTTCCACTTCAGTACATACATATCAATGTTGACAAAAGCAAAAAAAAACTTATAATAGTTACCATGTGACTAAGTTATATACTTGAAAAGGGGTTCTAGACAAGTATATTATAGTATAGTATAGTATAGTATAGTTTAATGACCTACGTGTGATGATCAATCATTCATAGAGTATACAGCTCTACAAGTTTGGATGGTTAAACTCCAAAACACCTAAACAATACCCAAACTAGTTCTCAAATCAAATACGTCAATTATACAATTTAATCATATTTCTAAAACTATTTCGAACGACTGTGGTGATAAGAATCAGTCAACTGTGTTAAAATACTTTATACTGTAAAAAAGAAATAAGATTTAATTCGAGTTATCATTACTTAGCTGAGTTATTATTATAATAGGTACTATTATAATTTGATAAAATATAAATATATAAATAAAAATGTTAAATATAAGCGCAGTAAGTTAATAATTTCAACTAAAATTGGAAAACAAATAAAATTGTTAAGGTACATACTTTTTGAGATAGTTTTATATTTAATTGTTTTTAGTAATTATATAGTAATTTAGTTATAATTTATAAAGTAATTTTTACATTTTATAGAATTTGTAGAATTTATTATACATTTGACGATTATTTCGTATAATCCACTTGATATATTAAATAAATACCAAAAATAATAAAAAAAAAATATGCATTTGTATGAAATATGAATATTTTAAGTAGTTGGTATATATTTATGCAAGCTTACAATATGATAAAGGTTGATTGGTAGTGACAATAAAATAATTCACTGCATTATGAAAGAATTGAAAAAAAAACACAATAATAATAATGCAACGGATCACAAAAAGTAAAAAAGATTGATGACTCTATTATACGTATAAAACCACTGTATTACCATGTCGTTATTTGGCCTAGAAAATGCAGCTGTCACAGTCATATAATGAACCGTATTATTTAGTAACATATAGTGTATAATATACTTCAGCAAAATTTCGACGAATGCTGTGCAACTTATAATTTAATCTTTAGCGCAAATTTGTTACCAGTTATTCCTTTAGGTACCTACTCGTGTTTTGTTTTATCCTTCCAGCCTCTAGGGATGACTGACTTTATGGTATTTTAACATACGAGCATTCGCTTTTTCTTGTCTGGGATTTAATGTTACTGATGTTTTTGGAAAATAAATAAATTAATCCCCATTGAAAACATTTCATGCACACTACAATTTCAACTTTAATTTATACATGACGTGTCGAAAATTTAATAATATATAACATTATACGAACCAAATTATGACTATTGTCTGCCAAACTTAAATACAACTTTTCGTTAGTGAGATATGTATCTATTTACACTTTATCATAGACGCGTTTCCAGAAATAATATAAAATTAAATAGTAGTACGTTCAGATTCGCCTTGATTTATTGGCCTCACATATCTTACAAGTACAATAATTATCAATATTAGGTAAGTACCTACATAACTCAACTCCATATTATGACTGGAAAGTAAATACTCTAATCAAAAATAGGGAAGATAGCATGTATTTTTAGCATTATAAAATAAAATTAATACGCTGACCGCCAAGGGGCTTTTCTCTGCGTGACTTAAATTTGCTACGAGATCGAATTCTGAATCTCAAAACAATTACTAAACTTGAATTTTGAGATATCATCTGATGTGAACTGTGCAAGGCGCCCAATTAACGAGTAAATAAGTTAAAGTTAAGTTAAAAAGACAAGTTACTTTTTACTAAGTTAATTAACGAGTTACATTTTCCCAGGGCTTGAAACCGGTTTCGAAATCGATTTTGAAAACCGGTTAAAACCGTTAAAAAACCGAAATCGAATTGATAATCAAAATTTAAACCTCAAAAATACAATACGGGTAGTCAATATATCGAAACCAAAAACATATTTTTTTTTATTGTTTTAAATAATATTTTCATTAATTTAATTATGTTATTAAAACATTCATAGCTCCCAAAAATATTTAATGTTTCAATTTAATAATTAACTATTATTATTGGTAGTAGGTACCTGTTGAGAAGTAAGTAGTAACCAACAATACTATTCTATGATAAAAATATTTAAAGACCATAGATAAAACTATGAAAGTTTGTATTAATGGTATTATAAATTATTTTCAAAAACTGAAGTAAAATAAATAATCAGTGATTTGATACTAAGTCCTAAATAGTTATATTTAATTCTTATACAGTTATATAAGAAAAACGTATATTAATTGATTTAACTGTTTTTTTTATTACTGGATAGTAGGTAATCGTTACTTTTTAGTAATGGCTAATATTTAGTCAAAGTAGACTAGGTATAAACCTTTATTTTTCACCTAAATTTAGCCAATAGTATTAAAAACGTAGGGATTGAAACTGATTTTGAATGCCATAAAAAATAGAAATTATATCAATAACTGAGTAACTTAAAAATTCAAAACCAGTATTCAAAATCGAAAACGAAAAAAACAAAAATCGGTTTTAAAAATTGAAATCGAAATCGAAAAAATATAAAACTGGTACTCAAAATTGAAATTGAAATGGAAAAAATTTAAAACCGGTTAACAATATCGAAATCAAAATCTAAAAAATAAAAAACCGGTAACCAATATTGAAATTAAAATAGAAAAAATAAAAAACCGGTAACCAATATCAAAATCGAAATAGAAATTTATTTCGGGTACAAGCCCTGCATTTTCTTTTCCCCATGTTATTCAGTAACTTAATGAGTTAATTCATTTTATTGGCACGTTAAGTTAATTTTTTCCCAAACCACATATTTAAAATAAATTTAATTTTGTTAAACTAATGAAATAAAAAAAAAAAAACCCGAAATATTAAATATATTTTAGTAAATAATAATTTATAATAATAGTAAGTTATTATATTGCATATTCACAGAAAATATTATATAACTATATTATAGACGTACATTTTATAGGGGTAACCGCGTCATTAATAAAAGAAAAATATAACAATTTACTCAGTACCTACCCATACACGACATATTATAACCTAACCTATACTCTATACCTAATCATTATTAATATTATTACGTATTATATTTGTATTTATTCATAGAATTACAGCAATATCTTGGCCCCTCGGTGTAAATAAAAGTATAATACCCTTAGCAGCATGGTAGTTCATCTTATTTACGTATTTCTAAATTCTTAGTATTAATTACATAATATTTGATATTATATTATATTCTAATAAATAATAATGAATTTGATTATTATAATATTTAGTATAGTTGTGGACCATTTACGTTAACAAATACATAACAATAATTTAAGTATTTTATTGGATTTCATCATTGAGTAAAGTATAATATACAAATATAAGTACCTACAGTAACTTATTTTATTACAAACATTTATTTAAAAATTGTAAGACATTTATTGATTTTTTTAAATTATTATGTTACTTGTTGGCTTTAAAAAAGGTAGGTAGGTATAATTATTAATTTTATTAAAAAAAAAAAAAGTAACTTATTTTTAACTGAGTTAAGTTACTTTTATTTTCTAGTTAACTTGTAACTTTTACAAGTTAAAAAAATAAAGTTAACCTTTAACTTTAAACTTAACTTACATTTTTGTATATTAACTTAACTTAACAGTTAAAAAAAAAATAGTTAACTTGCCCATCCTTGGAACTGTGTTTATGTAAAAGTATGAAAAAACCCCGTGGCGGTCAGGACAAAGTTTGACGAGATTTCATAATATAGATATAAGAATTCATGGCGGTCAACGTGTTTTAAAATAAAATATTACATTGTCAAATAATTCGGTGGGTACTTGATGAAATATTATGGTTCATTTATAAATTCAACATAATTATTTCATTATTACTAAAGGAAATATTAAAAATGTATGATTAATATAATTACTATGTGCTACGAAAACTCAAAAGAATGCGATTTACTATTATATTATTATAATATACCTGCACAATATTATATCTTTTTATACTATGGTCGTACTATAGTTGCGTACATAAACGAATTGTCATTTAAATGTACACAATATTCATTTATATAAGATTTTGAAGAATCTCTTAACCGCGATAAATTTGTTTACTTCTCTCTGGTACAAATACCTCTATAGTCGATCCAACTTTTTTTATTTGATATTATATATAAGTATATAACTGTATCAGTAAACTTTGATTGATTTTTTTTTATATAACAGCTGTTCGTGACATATTTTTGTAGTAAAATGAATTCAACAAATTATAAAGTATAAGTGCAAAATAATAGTTTACATTCATTCAGTCATTTTGGTAACAATATATAGACATTTATAAATCAAAGTCGATTTCAACTTTTTCTATAGTTATTTAAAATAGAATTATCAAAGTATTAAAACTATAGGTCTATATAATATATATAAAATATACCGAGTAATTATCTTAATAAGAATTCATACTATTAACTACAATTCTAATCAAATACGTTTATAATATTAAATTTAATAATAATATATTTATGATTAATGCCACTACTCATTAACGATATATTTTGTCTGTTAATTAAATAGTTTAATATTAATTCCATACGTTTATAATGAAAATATATGATACACAGTATTAAATTAAATTTTATAAACCTAAACAAATAGTTAAGTAAATAATAACTAATAATACATTTTATCATATATTAAATATAAGAATTTAAATTTACTCATAGTATCCTATATACATTTTGAAATAATTGTTTATGCTTTTATTTTTAAAGTGAAATATTAATTCAAAATGATTTCATTATATTATTATAATTTACAAATATATTCAACATATTAATGTTATTATACTGAGTTGAAATATTATTGTAAGATCAAGTTAACAAAGTTATTAATTGTAACATATTATTGTCTAAACGAATCAAACACTGAACAAAAATACCGAAAAACCATTTTTCGGTAAAATCTTGTTGGACAGGTTTTTAGAAACATTATTTCTAATTACATAATATAACCCTATATATTTAAAATATTTTCTTATTTTAAGTTATTTAAATATAAAGTATAAATGTATACATTGAAAATATATGGACCATTATTGTACTATATTATACTGTACGGCTTAAGGCCTGTTGAACTATAAAATATATAAACCAAGACCCAAGTGATAATAGTACGGTGACTTGAATACAAGAAACACTATACGTCCTCGCGACAAAGAAATAAAGCAATAATATTATTATTATTTGAACATTCAGTAATTAGATTGTAATTGTCCGCTGAAATTCCTGACTCCGAATTTAAAGTATCATTACAAAGCCAACACCCAACACCGAAGTGTAATTTAGAGAAAACCGCTGCGTATGGCCATGGCTGCGTTTTAAATCACGTTATGCGTGTTACCCGGAAAACCCTCGGCGACCATCTCGTAGTTTTCGGGAAATTAACTCTAGATCAAGGAGGACAGGATGAATGTAATTTAAACACACTATCCCTTACGACACGAAATTATTGCTACTGTATTTTATATAATTCTATCATTTAATCCCATATTATTATTATTATTGCACATCCGTTTTTGAACGGGGACTTTTTTTTGAAAACTACTCAATATAATAGGCACCTGCTACGTTATTGTAGACATTTAACTTCAATATTTATAATTTTACTTTCAGCATTTATTTATTACAATCTATTCACATCTTAGGTTATTTGAATAATATTATTAATATTCTTTATCACATGGCATGATATTATTTGCTAACTTAAACTCCATAACTCACCTACTATTTATTAAAAATAATATATGATGCGTACACACGATTATGTTATAAATTAAACTACGTACCAGGATTTCATTTCATGACTAGGTAGTTACATATTGTCTACTATGATGTAAGTACACTGCATTGGGAGGTATAACGGCTAAATGGACATTGACACAGAATAATGTATTATTTGATAATAAAGAATGATAATAATAACATTTAATATTTTTTTTTTAGGTTATATAGTGTTTAAAAGCGAGATAATTTGACATTGTTTAAACTGTGGTATTATAATTTATATATACATTTAATAATATACACATTTGGTTTTAAGTCAAAGCATAGGTCATTATGCTAGATAATTGTTGTAAATTAATATTGAATCGTTTGAAGTCTATACCAATATGTTTTGAATATTTATATTGTATTACCTTTATTATTTAATGTTAAATATTTAGGACATGAAAAAAATAAATATTAATACATATTAGTTAATTTTTATTTTTTAACTATAATTTAATTTTAATTTGAGTTAACGATAGCGTTTGTGATGTGTGACGGCTACTGTTGATCAAAGGTAATGCAAAAGGTTATTATTGATTTCCTATGTTCCTTAAACTTAATATTGTAGGTACATATAATTCTGTATCAAATCACGTCATTACGGCTATGGGTCATCGGAGTTCATAAATGAAAACCGAACACAGATAGACAACATCATAATTTTGTGACATAATATGGTCAGTAACAGTAGGTATTTCATAAAATTAAAAATAATGATGAAATAAGATGACATTATACTCAATGTCTCCATTTATCTTTCCAACATTTTGTTCCAATCATTAGATATTGTATTTATTTATTTTTAATAGTCATTCGGTTATAAGGAATTTTTTTTGTAGATCTGTATAGATAGTTATAAATTAAATAAAAGTATAAGACATAATTTTTGATTTATCTGTATAAAAGAAATTATTATTTGATACATTGTTCTTATAATTTAAAATAGACTTAACATTATGAAACATTAAGGACTACGGAGTAGCAATTGTAACAATTTATCGGTAGTAAAAAAATGCTATATCTAGAACTGGTTCTATAGGTGGCATCTTTAAATTTTAAAGCAGCAATAAATCATTGCTCAAAAAATAATTTATGGCCAAAACTTGGTTTACTAAAAAATGGTCTAGATTTAAACAAAAATATTCGCTTATATTCCTTTATCGTTATTTTATTGTTGTATGAGATTTCCTTGAAAACACCTAAATATTTCCAAAAATTACTTTCCCAAAGTATAACCCGAGTTTGAATTGTATTATAATAAAGAAGAGCTATCTAAACATTTTATTTAGAAAAATATAATATCCATTAATCATTATCATTAGCTTTACCAAACATCTTAAATACGTGAGCCAACCATATTAAAACTAAGTGAATTTAATTATCTTCTCAAAATAAAATATTATTTACAATAATTTGGCTAGCGATGCTGGAATGTGGAATTATGTTTATCAGTTTGAGTTAATCCTTCTTAACGGGTACTGAAAGTATTTTAATATAAATTATATTAAAATAAAATACATTTTTTTTTAATATTTTAAATTTTTTTATTGTTCAAGTATCAGGGAGATTGTTTTTATGTTCAATGATGACTTGATGTATATACAAAGACCATGTTATTATAATTGATTTATTTTTATTGTTCTAATTGCACAATTGGCTGAATTTTAAAATTAATTAAACTATTTGTATAAGCACATAATATTGTGATCAAAAATCATTTTTCATTAATTAAATTTTTTTATTAAGAAAATCAGTAAAAACGTTAGTCATAGGTCAATCACAAAATTAAAAATAATTTTACTAAAACATTAATTATATTATTATTGAAATATATTGGAGATATTTGAAATTCATTTATTTAATCAGTTTTAAAACGGTTGAATATAATTAACTATGTATTATTGTAGTGAAGTAACTGGCCAGATCTGGAATTATAATCTTACATTTTGGTGATCTGATTGGCTAGCGAGACAAAGATTGGCGTCAGACGTAAATTCTAATTGTGTGTGGTCCACGGAACTATGCTCTTCTTTTATACTAAAAATCGTGCGGCACTAGCCTATTGTTGTTACCACAAAAGAAATAAATCACGGTAACGCGTTTCCCGCGTGTTATCTTTTGTATGTTTTTAGTGTAAACATGACCCGAGGGGTTTTTACATGCATTAAAAGCCAACAGCCTTTTCCATCCCAATTTTACTCACAGAGCACGTGGTTCGTTTAGACTCGTTTGTCCTTTTACAATACACAAAGATTATCCATGGGTTACACTCATACCGAGCGTAAGTAAGAATGAGTGCTGAGATTGGTAATAAATTAAATCATATTATTATTACAGTTCAAAAAAATAAAATTATTCGAATATTTTTTACTTTTATCTGATGCTTTAGTAGTACACTAATGCACATCGTAACGTTTTATAATGTATGTACAGTATTTAGTTAAGCATTTCTAACCACCTAAAATAGTAATAAATTACACTGTCACATTGCTTACATTTCATTTTCATAATATATATTTACTAATTTACTAATTTAGTGTGAATTTATAATATTATATTACATGGTTCATACTCTATTTCATGTAAAATGTGTATTAAACGGAAACCTTTTAATTATAAGTTTATTTTTAAACATTTTTGTTGAAACCCCTTTCTTGATCTAAGTGCAGTTCGACCATTTCCTGCTTTTTACCCAAGTACAGTTCGGTCATTACCTTTTTTCAACCCAAGTGTAATTCGACCATCCCAGTCGACATAGTACGGTTCATATTGTGCTGTGATTTTATAAATTACAATATTCTGAAACCATAAAGATTTCTTCTAAAATATGCTTGAGCTTATAAAAATGTTTAAATAAATGTGTTCAATTTTGAACATAAACAAATATTTATTTTGAAACAAATTATTCTTGAATATTATTACATGCAAATTAAAAATTAAAACATTTCAAATACATTGTATTGTATTTATTAAATGGTTTATCATTTGTATAAATATATAATTGTGTTTCAACTTTTAGACTATTCAATCCATTTATCTAACATCCTAAATTCAATAAATTACTACAAAAACATATGTGGGGATTTATTATTAAAAAGCTAAACAGGATACAAAGATGGTGGGGGTGTAGATCATTTGTCTCGCTTCAGCTGTCAAAATAATGTTGTATACATTGTATAATGATAATAGTTTGAAAGCAATGATAAATCATCGAATTCGAAAAACGATTGAGTAGAGCCCAGTTGAAACGGATTGGCGCTTGCTGAGATTCCTTTAACACTTTTTGACGGCCGCGTCGGTAGTTATTCCTTTCTACACACGAGGATAATACTGAGAAAAAGAAAAGACCTTTCAAAGTACCAACTATACTCGATTTTCAATCATGAGCTATTCGTAGCTTATTCATTGCCCAAGAACGTGTCCACAGATGAATAAAAAATATATTCTAAAATCTAATATAATATCCCACTTGGTCCTTCCAAACTGAATTTAAAATACAATTAAACTGCAAAACATACATACCTTGTTTATAATTAATTTATAATTTAAAATTAATACAGAAGAAGAATGGTTATTTGTTTATTTTTATCTCTATACAAATATATAATGGTATGATATAAAAATGTATGTATTATTATAATTAAATTACCAATTTATCAGGATTATAATATTCAAATCCCCCACCTCACCACAGCAAAAAAAATATTTTATACCTATTTAAAACATGTTAAATAGCAACAAAGCGATTATTCTTCCGATTTTTTGAATATTTATACATCAAAGTACCTAACCGATATAATATACCCGGCACAAATTACACCATGACGATGACACAGCAAAATCGGATTGACGAAGATACAGGCCCACTAAAGCTACCCAAGATTTCTCATATCACCCCTTAACCGTATTGATTCGTAGTCGTTAACATTTTAAACAAAAATTAGTGGTTACTTAATCTCGGTTGCACTTAGTATTTATGTATTAAGTATGTATAAACGGCGTTTTTTTAATCAATAAGTGTAACGCTTAGTAAAAACAATAAATTGTGTATTTAAAAAATATATTTTACATACAATCTAAATTAATTATAAATATTTTTCCTAAAAAATAAACTATTTGGTAGCTTTGGTATTTTAAATATTAATATAATGGTGGTGTATCCACCCTGAGGTATAAAATATAAACACCACTTATTGACAAAGGACCGTTTATATTTGTCCTTTTTATGTTGATGATAGGAGTGGGAAGGAAGAAAAAGAAAACATAACTACCCTGCATTTTTCTCTTGGCTCTCTACTAGTAAGAACCCATTTAGGTCACGTTGGTATAGAATTGTACACATACACATTTATTCTCAAAGGCTTTACATTTAAAACAAGGAATAAATCAAGGTAATAATAATGTTATGTTTGATGACAAAAAATGTGTACACCTTTACATAAATATTAAAAAAACACTGTTATTACATATATCTTCTAACAGCTCCAAAACATTCGGTACTGGGTCATTAAGTTTTATGTGGTTGAGTTAAATTTTAAATAACCTGGAAGTTTAATTTACTAATTTTACGTGTTTCGTTAAAATGTGTGTGATTAGCGACACCTGCTTAACCCACGGCTACTTCTTAATTTTCAGCAATATGAATCCAACTGACAATTGTATATCGTGTGGATTAACAATGAAACATATTATTATTATTGTACTAACCAAATGGTTATAATGTAAAGTAAGGAGAAAAAATAAAATACACCAATCGATTTATTTGAAATAATTGACCATGATACAAAATTGATCTTCTTGCTTTAAATCTCAAATTTAATTAGTCAACATGCAATAATTATGGTATTTTTTTTTTTGACTGAATCTAAGTAGGTATAAAATTTAATAAAAAAATGTGTATAATATTTATCTTAATATGTTATAGTTAAATAAACACGACAAGCAAAAACATTATAATTAACACTATGGTAATTTAATAAATTACTAACCTTTCTTTGTAAAAACTAAAACCATCTCAATATATTACCTTAAAATGAACCTTTTTAGATGGGAATAGGTATAGTTTTAATGGCTTTGGAGTTTTTCTCAGCAATCATAATAAATTAAATACCATTCTTGGATGTTACTGGATATATATTTAATCTAATTTAATCGTTTTTTTTTTTTTTTTACGTATAGCTAATTATAGCAGATAATTATATCTACTATAATTATATGGTAAAGCTGTAATGTCTGGTAAATTTGTATAAAACATTGAAACATAGTATCATCAACCTATTATAGATATTATGTTAACCTGTGACTTAATGAGAACTCGTAACAGTATTTTTTAAACATATTAGAAATCATTAATGGTGACACATTTATTTTGTTGTTTTAGAATATGGGAACAATATTTGGCGTATACAATCGTCTTCATATCGCAGCAGGAATGTTGCTATCTAGCTATTTAATCATAGCTCAAACATCATCTCTTCGAAATGGTAATATAATAGAATTTATGTTGACTATTTAATTACTATAAAGTATAAATATAGTTTTAAAAAAAATACAAATACCTTAATTTTTTTTCAACGAAATCAATAACCTACAATACTTCCTCTGGGGGACGGAGTGGCCGAGCGGACTAAGGCGTCGGTTGCGACGCGCACCGTCGCCGGTTCGAAACCCGGCCACTGTCGGCACTTCTCTTCGGGCAGTCACTGTGTCTGGAGAGAAAGGCCGCCAACCCCATGGGCATGGAAGATACCTACTGGTGCCCCTAGAAAATTCTGCCAAACCAACAAACACACGACGTGTTTAAACCTACAGTACATTCCCCCACAGTTAAAAACCACCCAATGGCCTAAGTTGCAGTGGGTTAATTAATAATAATAATAAAAAAAAAAACTTACTCATATTATTTAACAATATAATTAAGTACTATATGTTTCTGATTATTTAATTTGAATTGAGGTAAAATTAAATGTATCATAATCTATTATTATAAAATAATATGCTCTATACATTTTAGTTATTACTCTCAACATCTCTAGAAAATATGTCGTTGTTAAAAATGTAGTTTAATTAAAGTTAAGTAACTAAAATATTTAACCACGAATTAAGAATAATAATAAGCATCCGTTATAATAAAAACAAAAACAATTAGTTTAAATGTAGTCTTGCTATGATATTATTTAATTCAGAATTATTTACTTACATGAATTTTATGAACTTTACTCATATAAAAATAGTATTATTTTCAAAATTATTTAATAAACACATATTATATTTTAAACATCAATAAAAAACATTAAACTTAAATTAATTTATCATTGACTGGGTCTAAATTATTAATTTAACTACTCTAATTTAACCCTATTATAATATATTATAATTTAAACTATAAGTCTATGAGTAATAAAAACATCAAAATGTGTGTTCAACAAAGTGTCTTCCTATGTTATGCTTTTCTCGTTATTCTACACGTTTTCATAGCTCATTGTTAGTTCTACTTTGAATTGTCTTCTAGCTGAAGAACAAGAAAAGCACACTTTATGGTTGTACTATTCAACAACAATGAATCCCGCTGTATTCAATTTAACATTAAAAGCTATGTTACGATTTCGAATTATTGTAGTCTTATAAATACAAATAATAGTTAGAATAGATGGTTTTATCTGATAGATTATTAAGTTTTTGTTCAACGAATATAGAGAAACTTAAAAAAAGAAAAAATGGATATTGTTGCAAATATAATATTATTAATTATATTTTGCACAAGTTTAGTGTAAATTACAATTAAACTTGGCCTATACACATCGTTAACTAATTTTAAAGGGTTACAGGTACCTTCTTTTAAATATTCTTAAAACATTATTATACTATGAAATTTAAATTTGAACTTATAGGCTAACTGATTTTAGATTCGGAATGGAGCAATGAATGTATTTATTTTACAATGATATGTGTGTGTTTTTTTTATATTTATTTGACTAAAAAATTATTTGAAATCTACAATATTTTTTTTTAAATACTAATAGACTATACACAAATATTAATTATTCCCAGAATTAGTCGGAATAACTGTATGATAAAACATTTTATATAACATGATGTCTACCAACATTGTTTATTATTGAACAATGCGACTACATAAATAATAAAAACAAAGGTAGAGATTTTCTTAATTTTTTTAAATTAATATTATTGTTTAAGGAGTTTACTGTAAATAATATTATTGTAATAACTTGCTACTACATAAAAATTGTATGTAGAAAATAAAAATTTAATTTTTAAAATATAAAAACGAATTATTGGAAGGGTCTTTGAAAATTAGAAACAAAATAAGTGATTAGCAACTGATGTGAGTGATGACGAAAACATAAATTATGACAAAAAGATTTATGTTACAGAAATTCATTAATAAAATTAGTCATTTGACCAATAATTTAAATTAAAGCTTAAAAAAATATAAATTAGATATTATTTATTGGTCAATATTATATACCTAAATATAGGTCTTCATAAATTCTACAATTTTTCTTTAATTATTCCCGTTTTAGACAACTTTATTGTGGTGAATAATTTAATTAAGATTTTAAAAAATGTATGAATAATCATTAAGTATAATAATTTTATGACTAAAACCATAAAAACCATTGTTTATTATAAGTGTAGACAAAAAGAATATATTATTTGACAAAAAAAATATTGTTCAATGTATACAGTGTATACTATACACTATACAGCGATTAATCAAACATGCTCACTCATCACATTTTTAACTATGCTTAAAGATCATATTTTAAAATATTTATTTTTTTAAACCATTTAAGGAATAAATACTTACAAACTTCTTTTTTTTTATGAGAAACATAATGTTTTCCTGTAAATTGTTAATTAAATTACAATTTTGAAACTCTTGGTGTACCTGTATCTAAATAAAAATTCAAAAGATTTATATTAATTTTGTGTATTAAGAATTAATTTGCTTTACTGTCTAATGGTAATTTTAATTGCGAGATATAATCCTTTAATGATTTAAAAATATTATTGTAAATAATACCTACTAATCTATCATAATATCGTAATTTTTTACATTTTTATATATTAAAATGATGGTTAGTTAATAGTTTGAGCTTTTATAATTCACTAGACTAATCATTCTTTTTTATTAGACAGTTAATTATTAATATAAACGATAAAGAATAAAAAATTAATATCTAATAAAAAATATCATCTACTAAATATACTAGTAAATAAATATAACGCATTACACTTTCAATAAATAGAAATATTTTTAAGTAATTTATTATTTTTTGGCTGATAAGTAATATTTAAGATAACGAAATCATGATATAAATGTAGTAAAGTAATCAGAAAAGTTTTTTTTTTTGGCACGTTGCTAACTATAAACTAAAACTGATAAAGCCTATAATGAAATAAGAAATTTGTTTTAAAGTTTCACCGCAATACTTGAAGTAATTTATTTTATAATCAATGATGTATTGTAATAGGAAAAAAACACAAATTCTTCATTTTAACTGTTTATTTCAGTTATTATTGGGTACACGATTATTAATGGACATTAATTTCACCATAAAGTATAATGTGTACACATAAAATACTACCTATATAATATTATGTTGTGTATAGTTTTATTTTTAAAAATTAATATTTTTTTATAGGTGACATGGTAGGTATTTTAATATTATATTCAATTTATATATGATAAAATTATTTATGAACTAGTAATTGTTTTAACTAATATTAATTTTTTATTTTAAAATATTTTATAATACAAATGAAGTGTAACAAAAAAGAAAATATTGTATAGGTAAATACATTTTTTTTTAAATCATTATTTCTTTGATGGCATTTGAAATAGTTAGGTATACTATTACCCTACAAAAAACTAATTTAAATCTATTTTGTTTAATAATTAAAATTAGAGTAAAAGAAAAATATTTTTTTGTAATAAAATAAGAAAATCAAAAATATAAATCACAGTTTTTGGCTTTGTATTAATGTTTGAAATACTTTTAACCACATTTAAGTTGAGAAAAAGTATATTTATAACTCAAAGGTATTTTTATTTTTATAAGTTTAATAAGTTACAATTTACTTGAAGATATATTTAATTAATTTTCTAAAAACTTTAGAAATATTTTGTATCTTACAATAATTAAGTAAAATATAATTTTAATCAATTTTATAATTTAAATATTATTATTATTAAATATAGAATTAACGAAGAAACGCTTATTGATGTATAGATTTAATAGTAATAAATCATTATTCTCTGACACCAATAAAATTCGGATATCATGCCATTATATTCATAAAAATAACAATACACAGCGATGATATAACGATTAACGGGTCTACGTTGTATAGAGGGAGGACTAACGAACGTAGATAGTATGCTGAGGTAGGTATTATGAACGGCTACTGAATCCAAATGATTTTTCATCTATCAATATTCGACCTTTATCAATTCCATGTCAGTAAATCAAATAAAAAAGTTTGTACCTAGTCATAATGACATTTTTGATTAGGTATACCTACTCACTTTAATAGTCCAATTATGTTTCAAAAGACAAAAGTTTTGAATACTTGCATTTCTTGAAAATGTTGAATCATATTTCTCATCTTGGTTTTATATTGAAATTTTTTTTTAAGTTTGTACTTATAAGTTTTAACTTATAAATCAATATAACAAATCAATAATAATAATAATAATAAACCATCCCAACACCTTACATAAACTGACTGTTGTCCATTTTCTCGTCTCACATAGCTTACATTTGCACTGGATAGTTTTTAATTGTTGGATGCAGTACCTATTATATTTCAATCAATATTATAAATTGGGAGTACGTATTCATTTGTAATTTTCTATTGTGCTCATAGAAACAGTTGACGAAATCAAACAATACTGAACTGTTTCAAATACCGTTTATTTCAGAACTATAAATGTATGGATATTTTTTTGGTTTTTCTCCCCTTTTGTAATAGTTTCTCACATAAAATGATAATAAGTGTACCATACTGAAACCATTTGAAAATCAATATAATATATTATTATAGGAATATTATTTCTATTTCCAAACTTTACTTACAAAGTCACTATCATAGTAAATTTAATTCATACATTGATTCACTCCAAATCTAAAACACTTACTATATTTGAATTTTAATCGACCAATAATTTTATTGCCAACAGTCCCCAAATAATTTTAATTTAGTTAGAATAAGGTTAAACCATTACATTTCTACTAAAATTCTAATTTCTGATAACCAAACTATAGGTACGTTCTGTTTATAAAATCTACGGTAATAAGATGGTAGGTACCTATACTTTAAACAAATAATTGAAATAATGTTAAGGCTTTAAGTTGATATATATTGTACAAAAATGCAAATGTGTTTTGTCACAGTTAGTAATCGATATTTAGTGTTGGCTTTTTCTTTTCATTAGTTTTCACAATTTTCTAAAAATATTAAAAAATTAACTCTTCCAAATCACCTTCTATATCAATTATAAAACTATTGGGTGGGGATATAATGAGGAGGCATTGTAGGAGCTATTTTATTGTGCTAAAAAAAGAGATAATTTTAGATCTACGATGTAGAATTACACATTTTGTACTTAGATCTCAAAATCATTAAGACATATAGTTTAATTGAAAAATATGTCCTTTTTAAAAATGTATTATTGCAGATATTTTATTTCTATTTAAGAAGCCAAAACTTTAGTAAAATTTACGGTCATAGTATAAACGTTATTAAAAAAAATTCATGGGTGGTCGAATATTTGATTTTTACGACATAAATAACAAAAAATAATTTTTCAGGTACTAAAAAACAGACTTTAAAAGTTAGAAGTTTTGCAATAAATTACGGTTTCAACTACCCGCTTTTGCAATAAAGTATTGTTAATTTATTTCCATGCGTAACTATAAAAATAGATAATAATATATGAATATAAAAATATTAATTTCTTGTATTTTTCTACTTGCCAAGTGTATGTGATATTATTTTTATTTCTGTTTAATTAATATTTAAATGTTTGCAAATACATTGAAGTTGAAAAAAAAACGATAGTTCGTTGTTATTTTTTTATAGAAACATAGTATTTCATGTATCATAATTAATGATTATTTATATGAGTATAGACAATTCAAAAAAACACACAATGTTATTAATTAATTATTTATTAATTGTATGATTAAGTACTTACTAATAAATATAATATGATGATAATGATGTACCTTGGACTACATTATTATCATTGATACTAATAATTTATCTCATAATATAATATAATTATGTATTATTAAATATTCAAATTTTAAACTGCATGTTTGGATGTAGTTGTAGTATTAACATTAAACATAACAAAACATCATTTATCCATGGCTTAGAGATGAAAATAAAATTATAAGTATTAGTGGGATAATCATTGCTAATTGTAGTGACTAGTAAAGACAGAGAAATGGTAGAAATGGTACTTAATGACCTTAAAAAAATATTATACGATATAATAGGGGAGAGAAGTGGGTTGTTCCACGTTCCTCGTTTCAGTACTCGAAAGTCAAAACTACTTATTAATGATTACATACTAGGTCCTTATTTCACCACAGTATATTATTATATTACCTTACATTAATTAAGCACCATATTATCTTATTTGAAAGTTAATAATGTTTAAACTGTTGAAGATTTATTTATTAACCTACAAACCAAATGCAGCATAATATGCTTTCATAAAAACATTAAAAAAAATCCTTTCAGAAACCAATTACATAACTACAAAATATGTATTTATATAACGGTGTACATACAAAAAGTTGAATGGTAAAAAATCGTATATTTCTTTTGAACTCCAAGCAAGTGAGTGATGATTTGTACCTATTTTTTGTTCATGTCTTTCTAATCTTTTTTGAGCAGAGGAATGTTTCTAACTTCAATATGTATGAAATGCTCTTCTTAAATACTTTTCCAAATAATTGGGGAAAACTAAAAAGATACAACTGTAAAATAGGAATATTTACAATACAACCGATTTCGACAAAAAACCTTTTGTTATAATTGAGAAAAGAAAAAAAATATTACAATTTGCGGTTTTTAGCACAGTTTCAACTAGTATAATATCTTACTAGATATAATTTTAAAACAATTTTAAATCTTTTTGAGCTAATTATAGACATTTAAAAATTTTAACCTTTAAAGTTTTTTAGATTTTGAGCGGAACGATGAATCTATTGATTTTACAATGAAGTGGGATTTTTTAAAAATTATTTTTATTTTTGTGTTTGTCATCACCGTTTGGGGCAGTAAGACTACTTATATTTTCTTCAACAGTATATTGTCTGATGGGAAAGTCAATCAAGTTGGTGCAATCAGGAAGTCAAAATTAAAAATTCTCAATTGTTTTCAAAAGCGCAGGGAAAAACAAAAAAATAATTAATGAAAAGTTGTAATCGATTTTGGTTTTTAGTGTAACTCTAAAACAAATAACTATAGATACATGCAATTTTTACTGAATGTTTATTTTAGCATTTTAATTACAAGATAACATTTTCAAAATATTTTGACTTGTTTTGAGTGGTTTATGGACATTTTCAGTTTAAAATTTGTTTAGTTTTTTTCTATAAATGTCAATTAAATTATTTTCCCCATAAGGTATATTATTTTAGATTATGAGGGGCGAATCTGATTTTGTATTGATTTTACAATGAAGTGAGTGTTTTGTTTAAAATTTTTTTTTATTTTTGTGTTTGTCATCACCGTTTGGGGCGGTAAGACTTCTTAGATTTTCTTCAACAGTATATTGTCTGATGGGAAAGTCAATCAAGTTGGTGCATTCAGGAGGTCAGACTTAAAAATTCTCAATTGTTATCAAAAGCGCAGGGAAAAACAAAAAATAAATTAATAAAAAACATAGTTCAACCTAGTTCAACGTAGTAGTATACTAACTGAAAAATAAATGACTAGTAATTAATACCTAGTAATATAAATAATATATTCTTCGATTCTTAGATGAGGCGCTGAGCGCAAAAGTGGCCTAATCGACTCAACTATCATTCTGAGTAAATTAGTTTCAATGATTTTACTAATTTAGTTTCAATGAAAACAATTTTAATTTTTTTTTCTTTTTTTTTTTGGTGGGGGGTTCTTTTTGAAATCCAATGTAGATTATATCAGCGTTTTTGAAACCAAAAAAAAGTCAAAATTCCCTAACTTAATGTTGAATAGGTCACTTTTGCATTTTTCTTTTAACCATTTCATGGTTATAAAATGTGGTTTAGGTCGAATTTGTATAAAAGAATAAACCATGTCTTGTCTACTAAATCCTTTTTATTAACTTTATATACAATTTCAAAATAACAATATGGGTAGTTGAAATTCAAACTTATGAATTGTTCAAATCACATATTTTTTACCCGGTTTTAAAACTATAAAATAGCATAATATTATTTTAACAAATTTTAAACAATCACAATAAATGAATTCAGACTTATGAATTTTTTGGAAATAAAATATAACATAATGATTAATATCTACCTTGAAGTATTATAAAAACAACATATTATTATAACAATTTAAACAATAACAATAAATTAATTATTCAGATTTATACAGTTTTTGGACTTAAAATATTATAGAAACAGCATATTATTTCAATACATTTTAAATAATAACAATAAATTAATTCAGACTTATGAATTGTTTGAAATAAAATATAACATAATATTATTATTATTTCTTAAAATTACAAAATTAATAATTAATTAAAACAAAATAAATAATTATTTATTTGTTGTGTTTAATATTTTTATAAAAATCATGATGTATAGGTGGTATGAACTGCATTAGTTCAGTGAGATCATTGTATTTTTCTTTCTGAATAGAATGACCATTAGGGTAGAGTTTTTGAAGTTCTTTTGGTTTAGCCATTATACGTTTAGACAAATTCACACAAGAAAATGTAACAAATTCATTATTTGAATATTTGTAAAACATATGGTAAGGTTTGTCGTTTGTAAATAAGATCCATTGAAATTTTAACCATTCTACTTTCTCTCCTTCACCATTTATTTTTCTATTAGTGATGTCTTTTTCAAGAAGTACAGTGGAAAAAAAATCTTCTTGAGTCATTTTTTTAAAATGACTTTAATCCAATCATTTGGAACATAAATTTCGGGATGATACTTTTTTTGTTTTTCAATAACCCCAAAATCTCTATCGCATGGTAAATAAGAATGTCCAGACACTAAAAATTTATGATGTATTTGTGTGGGAGACAAGTAGTCAGAACATACAATGAAATTACAGATTAAAGCCATTTTAATGTTGCGATTCTGTCCACCACATTGATCACTGTACATTATAAGTTTTTCTGTACTTACATAATTCTTAACAAAGTGTAAAATACAAGACCCAATTTCTTGTGGCCCTCTTGAGGCTATGGACTCATCCCATACATACATATAAGCATCACCTGTACTTAGATTGTGTATACCTAAATTATATGTCCACAATTGCCTCTTGTAATAAGCTATACCAACAGATAAGGATGGAGTTGCAAGAGTTTTCATGAGATCAAAAGCAATAACAGTAGTTTGATTATCGGTTTTAGCTGCTTGTACATCACAATCCATCCCATTGCGAGCAGCTTCAGCTTTTCTTAGATGTAATTCATGTTCTTCATTTAATTTCACAATATCTTCTTCAGAGGCTGTTTTAATTTTAGTAATAAATATGTCACATTTTTTGCAACTGTCAGAAACTGGAGGATGAAATGATAAATTAAAATCTTTATCAAAGATTTGTCTGAATACATAGTTTGAAACTGGATCATTGTGCTCTTGTTTGTATAGATTATACATCAATGAGATGTTTAAATTGGAGCTTAAATAATTCTTATTTAAATTTTTATGTCTAGAATAATGTGATGTAGATGTAGGAAATTTTTTAATAAAATTTATAACTTCAATACGCCTTTCAGTTGTTACTTTATTTACATCTGCACTTTTTCCACGGGCATCTTTAGGCGGAGCAGTACCAACAACTTTATTTGCTAAAGCTCTTGTAATGCGACCATCAGATATCTTAAATGAACGTTTAAAAAAATCTTTGCAAACTTTAATGTAGCTTGTATCAACATTAGTTAGATTTACAGGAAAACTATATATTCGAATAAATTCTTTTCTGCTATGTGTATTTTTATTATAAGTTCGATTTTTTTTATTAACAGTTATTAAATTGCACAAATAAGAAGTTTGCAAATTATGACACCCTAGTGCATAATAGGATTTGAACACATTTTCTCTGTGCTCTAAAGAAACTAATTGATGACATTTATTATGACACATACATTCAAAATCTTCAAAATATTTTTCAGGAACTTCTTTACCTTTAGCAGTTATGTATTTTTTACCAGTATTTCTTAATTGTTTTCGAATGTTCCTTTTCCATTTTCTTTCGTCTCTGATCCTCTTTCTGCCTTTATTTGAAGTATCTTCATTGCTTTGATGAAAAATGTCTGTATCAGAAGCATCATCATTAACTATAATAATTTGTGTGTTATCATTTTGAGTTTCTGAAGTTGATGTATCATTAGCTGATGAGTCATTAAGATCAGATGGGACATATGAAGTCGATGAATATTCGTCTTCAGATTCTGACAGAAGATTGCTAATAAAATCTGTTAAAAATATTTATGTTTGTCAACAGTTTTATAATTAATTAACGCATTTGAACAGTTTAATATTAAGTACATTACCTGTAGACATTATAACGTTGGGACACTTTGCAACACTTGTTAAATTTATTCTTTACTAGTCTATTATAAGTCCATCACATTTGCAATATTTGCATTTCACTTTCACAATAAGCAGTAGGTGTTTGAGTATTTCATAAAAGTATAAAACATATTAAAATACCGAATAACGAATACAAATGATAACGTATCCTATACCAATTACCATGTTTATCAAATATTATATTACAACCGCGGTTGTATATCTTTAGCCATGATTAAAACCATAAATAATAAAACTTTTATTTATAATTAAAACGGCCTATTAACGGTTTTATTAAAATTTGGTTACCATAGTGGCCTATTCTGCGATAATGTAAATAGGCCAGTGTTGCATTATAATAAAAACAAAAATGATTGGGTGCAACAACAGAATAGAGCTGCTATCTAGGTGTAAAAAAAGAAATTAAATAGGCCGGTATTGCTTTTATATTAATTACACAATTTTGAACAACGTGGTACAGTTACTTTAATTTTTAATTTTTTGTGGTTTAGGCCACTTTTGCGCTCAGCGCCTCAGATAACGTAATTGTTTTTCTGGAAGGTGGGTGGAATCTACCTATTATTATGGTTTATCATAGAATGCAAATTTAACCCAGTCATTTCGATGACCGACCTCCTGAATGGTGATTGACAAAGTACACTCGAAATCTACTATAATAATACTGCTGTAGTGATATTTCTACGGTTTTTTTTTTAAATTTAATTTATATCGATCGCAAAATTTATCGAATGAGCAATTAAAATAATGAATTGTTCTTTTAGTTGTAGAACGAAACGTCCTTTTTTTTGTAGATCACACATGTTTGGGCCAGTTGTAACAACATCAATATTTTTTAAAGTTTAACACTGTTTTATCTATTTAGTTATCCAATCCATGTAATTTATATTTTTTTTTTAATTAAAAAAAAATTAAATACCTTTAAACAAATACTATTACTGAATTTTTTTTTTCATTTCTGGGTAAACCAGGCTTTTTTAAGATCGTGTAAATCATTAATGTCATCCTTATTTCGAGCTATTCTTCATAATGATTATATAAAAATGTATAATCTCTATACAAATGACTATAATATTTAAACTGTGGTTACTAAAATATTGAGTTAACTAAGACGATTACAAAAAATAATGAACCGACAGAAGATTAAAGAAAAAAAAGTGAAAACACTTGGATGAAAACAATTTTACCATTTTGAAAGCAATTTAATGTACTATACGAGTATTACACACGTATTTATATACGTATTTTATTATATATAACACAAATTTATAATAATAATAATAATAATAATAATATTATATTAGTATTATACCTAAAATTTCAGCACCACAATAATTTAGATGAACCATTCATGCATGTTTTTGTATTTAGTATAATGTAATGTACCAATTTTGTTATTTTGTTGTTATTCAAAAAATATAAGTAGGAGGGAACCGTAACTTTCGGTATTACGTAGGTATCTGGTACACTACTATATTATTTACAATACACGGTACAGTGTTCAAAATAATTAGATTAATTAATTTAAATTTATTTATACCAAGAACCTATAATATAATCTATTAATCTCACATCGTTCTACCATAGTGACTCGTGAGTTAATAACAGCTAGTAATATGATATGATAATTATTATTACGTAATATATGCGATTTGTTATTTGCAAAAACTAGTCCAACCAACTTTACTACTCATAGAAAAATAAATTCCTATTTGCGGTATAAATTATTAGAAATATTATAGGCAGGCTGCAGACCGTCTCCACTCAGAATCGTTTTTCATCGAATGCAATGATTTATTATTGAATTCAAATTCAACACATCCATTACTGCAGTGACTTACCCAATGACGAAGTACACTCGACTGTTTTTTGAGAATTGAAATGTTTTTGTTGTTTATTTCTGTGTTATTTCGTACTGATAAAATGTATTGTTTTTTTCCACCCCGAAAAAGTGCAGGCATCAATCACGTTTACGCCAAACCTCGTGTTAATTCCTGCCCAACACGTTATTGTTTGACCATAGTTTTGTTGTTATATAATAATATTGTTATATTCTAAGCCACTTGCGTTGTAGATATAATTTGACTAAGGTTTTTTTTACGTTTACCTCTCTACAAACGTTCATAATTTTACCATAGTGTGTTAAAGCATCGGCACTAGCCTGAAAAAACTAATGGAAAAAAAAGAAATATTATGTTACCGACTTATTACAATATTATCAAAACAGACCTTTGTCCAACCACACGTGGCACATTTTGGGCCATTGGTAGGTCAACAGAACAACGCAAAACAAATAACCATTGTTTATTATTATTCCGAACCGAAAACATACACTGAGAAATCGCATATTTATGCCAAGTTCAAGCCAATATTATATTTATTATCTATTCACATTAAGAAAAAGTGTAGTATTTTTTTTAGTCAGATACGCATATTATAGTGTTTCGTGTTGTATGTTCGGTTTTTAGTAGTATTGTCTCTCTTTCCGGTCGACTATAATAATATTATGTTTGAAAGATTAAACTTTTCCCCAGCAATACATTCTATTTTGAATTTTATAATCTTCCTCGTAAAAATTGGCACATCATATTATCATTGACATGCATAAAATATTTATAACATTTTCGAACAAATATTATTTTATCGTCTTGTCTTGTATCTACTATTCGTGTCTTCTACGTTATACCTGTAATAGCTGCCTACCTCATACTCAATAGGTGCCGGTGACTTATTATCACGATTGAAGGGGAACAGCTGCAGGTACACTCACAGTTCAAATTTAACGATCATAATAATATACCAATAGTATTTTGATTATAAATCCCGCAGGTGAGTAGCTGGTAGGTAGGTATATTACAAAATATCCAATATAACAATGATGATAATATTATATTAATACCCAACATTATATATCCACGAGATATAATAATATTATGTATTTATGTTGTACGTAAGGAAGATATTTTTAAATATTTTTTTTCTCAAATATCCAACAAAAAGTGCTTGCATACTGTAAGCAATTACGAGACATTGAACAAAGTGGCAAATGCAAAAATGTACCATCGAGCGACGAGCGCTATAATAAAAATTCACATTTAGACCGTATCCTGCAGCTGGAACTAGAAAGAATATTTGCATTCCACGCCCATTGAACATTCTATTCACTAGGTCATTTTTTAAATATAATATTTTTAATCAATATGATATTATCAAGAACTATAGATTATAAAATATTTATAACACAACTTTGCACATTTTAAAGTCTGTGAGCAAACCGAGGAATTTATTTGTGCATTTATTATCTTGTTTTATTTTTATTAATTGAAATATCTCATCTGTAAACATTTTCTTGGTAAGAAGCAATGGCGCAATGTTCACAAAATTTCAGGTGTTACCTTTAAAATTGAACATCAAGTTTCCACTGTACTACTACTTTGAAAAGGTATATATTTTTAATATTCTTAATAGTTCTTCAAAGTGAAAAAAAAATTACTAACCTACAATGTTCTTAAATGTGATAATTTATTTATGTACTTTATAATTTAGTATCTGAGGATAACACTAACCACTTTCCTATGCTAATATTATAGTGAAACAGTACGAGTGATCAATACTCGGTTTTTCTGACTGCTACCCTGTTTTTCATATTTGTATATTTTATCAATTGTCAAATTTTTTGTTCCCTCCAGCTTCCGTAACTACATTTGTGTCAGTTGATATTTAAATTTAAAATATTCTCGTCCATAAAATACTTCTACACGTTGGTATGTTTATTAGGAAATACGATATAATATTTTAGTCCTTGAGATTCTTAACATTTTTTTGTACCATGATGACTTAACTATAATATTTTGGTTCAAGTTAATTTAATTAGTAGGTATTGTTTAACACTGTATAAACTTTAGAGTCTAGAGCATAGATATACCTATATAGGTGGTACTATTGTAGTTTAGTTGCTTATTATTATTTAATTTATTGAATCTTCAACTCATAATTAAAATATGTATTATTCATTTGTATTTGATAACAATTACCATTAATTATTATTATCTCGTGTAGTTTATATTATGGGTTTTTACTTTTTAATAATTTAATACATTTAATCAGGGGCATACAGAAGGCACTGGGAATGTAAGGTATGCTTGTGCTGCCCTTGGACGATTCGGATACATTCGAAAGGGCTGGTATAGCCAAATATAGCCTACCGTAAAATGTCTGACTACCTGGCAGTGATGGAATTAGTCAAAATATTTTTCAATAACTTCAAATCAATTATACCATAGAATAGGTTAAGCTATTATAATATTCTCCAGTTATATAACTGAGAATATATTGTTATAGTATAAAATATACTCAATGGTAATAAGTAATACCTAACTAATAATATATAATAATAGGTAAATGTTTTAATAACATTTAAATAATACATTTTATACTATTCTCAATGGTCAAAACCACGTTTTCCCGTTATGTAAATAATATTATTACAAATAGTATACTATCTCTGACTAGAAACTATTAGGTGACTAAAATATAAAAATATTATACAGTGAAGCATCCCCATAGTACAAACTCTCATGGGAAACAAAAAAATAAATCGTATTATAGAGAAATTCGCTAAATAGGATTAAATAAATTTGGTTCTAATTTGGTTTGGTTTTCAGACATATTATTTCGTTAAACAAAAAATGTCATCAAACGGAAGTTTGTACAATGGAAGTTTCACTATATTATTATATTATTTTTGCCTATCCATTATTGATCTTAACAAGTTGACTACCATGCCAATTTCACAGATCTAGCCACGACTGACTTGAGTATCATATATGCACTCAGTAGTTTCACAAACCTTGGCTTTATAAGAGTTTCTGGAATGGGAATTCCCCCAGATAAATAAATAAGTAATCTTGAACATTTGTGAGTATCATATTATTATGTGATACCCAAGACGAAATTGGCAAGTTTAAATAAAATATGAAAGGCAATAATTGCAAGCAACACAACTATCACATATGATACACAAGGCAGTCAACTTGTTATAACTATACTTTAGTGTATGAACCATAGTAATAGGTACCTAAAGTAGTATAGTACATTGTAAGGTATGAACTATTCATTTAATATTAATCATAACATGAAAGTTATAAGACATTTTATCTTTGGTCCGAGTCCTTAACGAATTCCTCGGTACGCTACTGAGTTTAATAAGAAAAAATGAATTGTTATTTTTGCTTTATTACATTAGGAATTTAGACTTATCAATTCGATACAAGTGTATTAAACTATACATTTTCATATATTATATTATTATATATTTTTATAATTTCATTATTTCCTGATTATTGTTTAATGCTATACACAAGTATAAATTGTATTTTTTTTTAAATTCAAATGAAATTATTTTAGAAATATTTGATATTTTTTCTTCACTAGTAATCTGAAAAGCAAATACATATAGAATTATGAGTGATAGGTGAATTAAACCATACTGAAAATGAACAATTTCGAATAAAAAATAAAAGCGTTAGACGTATATAAGAAATTGAGTTGACAAAAAAAAACCTAAAATCTACAGTGACAGCTTAATTCAGTGAATAGTAGAGACAGCACAAAAACCTAAAATTGGGAAACTGGGTCAAATGAAGGAAAAAGGTGTAGAAAAATAGTTTTTGTTTGAATTTGGCCGATGACAAAATACACAAATAGGCTAATAGCTAATTGATAAGCAATTATGTAAATAACATATATAAGTAAAACGTAATAATATATCTGCTACCTATGTTTATTTGAAACTAATATTGTATTTTCTACTATAGGAAAATAAAAAATAAAAATATCATTAAGTGTACTCATAAGTCATAGTATTCAAAAAATGTTATACTCCAAAACTATTTTATTCATAATATTATATAAGTAAGTATCATGACTCAAGAAAAATTGGTTATTGTAAAAACTGTAAATCACTTTCATACAATATATTATATAAGGCGTTTTCATCTTGCCCTATATACATAATATTATATATTATACAGGGATGAAACATAATATCATGTCAGTGTTTAGTTCTACTAATTGTAATAAAGTGGTGTTAGTAGTAATTAAGTAATTAGTAGTCTAATACTAAACAATGTAATGGAGATATTAAATAATTAAGTCTTGAGGACGAGTCTTAGGTGGTGTTGGATTGCTGGAGTGGTGGTCCTATGTTGAGACGATAGTGCATTGAACCTGTTGACTTGTATTCTCATAGAAAGCACAGTCCTAATAAATGTTATATTTTATATTATCATTGTCCAACTTTCTTCGGTCTTTTATTTGAACCCTATGTGACCCATTAATACAACGATAACTTAAGATTTTATCATATTTTGTAAACTAACGACTACAGCCAATTTAAGTATTTTTCATTCATAGCAGTAACTCTAAGAAACACAATAATACAAAGCAAAAAATATAGAAAAAATGGTTTAAAAAAAATAAGATACAAAAATTTAGTGGTATAATATAACCGTACTGGGTATCTTTAAATTGTAATGGTACGTCACTAAGATAAATCATTACATTCGAAAAATTATACTGAATGGTGCTCGGTTCACCCGAATATTGTGGCCTTGATTTTTTTAACGATGGCTGCTTATTATTATTCGTATATTTTGTTTTATTTAGAGTTTATTGTTGTAACCAAAACTTCAACTTATATTACTCAACATAGATTTGAGGAGTATGGACAGGGCACGTGGAATATGTTTGAAACATACATTACAGTGACTTACTCAATCAAGAGTAGCACTCGACACATACTGGATGGCAGAGAAGTCAACAACTTTTCCACTTTTTACCTATCAAAATTTTAACATTTACTTTCGGAGTTATAATAATGTTTTACATACACGTAGATTCCTATAAATATTGAGTTATATTTGTTTTTATTATGGAGTGGAAAGTATAGAAAATAATAAAAGAAGGTATATAAACTAAGAACAATTTTTTTTCATAAAATATATTCATTAATATTGATAGTTAGTGCATTGTAATTAAGGAACCTTCCTAGAATTAATTTTAATATATTTTATACAACAAAGGGGACCAAGCAAAATATATTAAAACAACTTTCGGTTTCTAAAAACGTCTGTTTTGCATTAATATAGAAGTATCATCAACATGTATATTTCGTTTTAAATCATTGAGATATCTTTAGTTTGGCAATTAAAGTGAAACAAAAAACTATCCCTATATGAGTTGTATATATTTTTTTAACTTTAAAATTGTTCATACTTTTTTTGTTGCTATTGTTAGTGTGTCTTATATTGAAAGCAGCGAGATTTTTATTATTAATCATCAACCTTTGTAGTTAATGGTTACAACATAACTTGAACTGAAATCTAAAAAAAAAAAAAAATCAATGGTAAAAACAATGTTAGGTCTCAAAAATAAATCAATGCTGTCACTGGATCCGTTTCCGGTAACATTGTTGTGGTTGGCTTTGTGTGAGATGGAGGTTATAGCAAGAGCAAATGAACCAAACGATACGATATTAGATACTAGTCAGTTGGGGTATATTGGATAAATAAAATGAATACCAGTGAAATGAAGGGAGGAATTACTACGTGCAATATTAAAAAGCACAGACTTTTTGGATTTAACGGTCTGTAAAAAAATTACACGGTATTTACAACAAACGTCTAAACATTTAAAAAATAAAAATAAAGAACAGATCAAGTTGACTAGAGTAAAGTTTATAGTGTATCACTTAGCTTCTTTAGCCTGAAGCTGAACATGAGCACAAACATTCGGTAATTGTGTACACTTTTTTCCGATGCTATTAAAATAAAATATAAAGTTCACATGAAGGTGTATTTAAAAAATGGATTATTTATTTATTTAGTTCAATGATTCAGAAATTGTATTAATTAAACTAGCTTTGGTACCTATTAATGTTTATTCGTTACATACTCGTTTACATAGTATGATAGTAATATCATTTTTGATATTATAATATAATTCATCTTGTTTATACATGAAGGTTCTAATATTATGTAATATAACATATTCACATTTTAAGTGAATAATACAAAACGGAATACAAAAATATAAATAATTAGTCCTAAGAAAATAGATAATAATTTCAAGTGTGTCAATTTTGTTTTTGCAGAATTTTTTTCTCATGAGTGAAATCCTTAAGAGACCCAAGCAATGTTATTACAACAGTATGAAAGGAATTCACCTGAAAAATATCTGTTTTATTATGCAATAATATTATAATACCAAAATCTTCATTCATAGCAATACCTAATAAATTTTAAATTACAAAGATACCTTACATTGTATTTGGAAAGGTACAAACAATGTTTAGGTGTACTGTGCTATTATTGTTTTTTTAACAACTCAATTAAACCACTCGTGTATCGTAATAATAAGTACACGTGCTTTGATGTCAACTTTTATAAATTATTGTGGTTAGTGAAGGAATGCAGGATTAGAAATGGATGATAAATTCCTCCAAAATTATCCCGTGTTATATTTTATACCATTATTTTTACAATAGATAAGCAATTATTGGATCAAGGCCTTTAACTGCAGTTCATAAATAATGACATATTATGTAAATATCTATGCTATTGTAATAATTAAAGCAATTTTTTTTAATAAAAAATGACTTATTCAACCGCGATAGGTATTATTTAGTATAAAATATATAATTATAATTATTATTATTACTATAGTAATTTATATACTGAAATGTTTTTGTATTCATCAATGTATAGTTCGATATTATCATTATTTGGTATATTATCACATAATGTATGGTATGATGTATGTTTATAATGTTTAATCACATTTTACTATTTTAGTATTTTCAATATTTTGCTGGATGTAAATTTCAGAAACTGCATAATATAGGTTCACTGTGTTTGGCACAATTTTATGTAGAATTTCGACAATTCCATTTTAATATTTTATTACAGCGAGTGTATTTAAATACGTGTAACTATGCTGGAAGAAAATACGTTGAGGAATGCATGGTTGTTTACGTGAATTCATCTTAGACACAATCACGATATAAAGAACATGGTATGATTGGCCAGGTCCAAATTTGCAAGGCTGGGCATTAACGAGTTAAAAATTAAAATTAAGTTAAAACGTTAAGTTAATTTTAATTAAGTTAATTAACTCGTTACTTTTTTTTCAAATTAACTTTTAACTTAATAAGTTACTTTTTTTTCAAGATTAATGTGTTAACTTCAAGTTAATTTTATTTCAAAAATATCTAAATTAAGTTAATTTTCTTCCGAAGAATAATGTAAATTTTTTAATGTGTTTTTACTTTGATGTATCATTTTAAATTTCCCCAGTAATTTTCTTAGACGTAAAGAAAAACTATCTAATAAACCACATAAACCACATTATGTGTCTGGAATTTTCTATTTTTGCAAATTAGCAAATTTTAACTTTACACTAAGTTAAGTTACTTTTTTTTCAAAGTTAACTTTTAACTTAACGAGTTAACGATAAAAAATACGAGTAACTTTTAACTTAACTTAACTTAATTATTTTAAAATAACTTAACTTAACGAGTTAAAAAAAAACATTAACTTGCCCAGCCTTGCAAATTTGGTTCAAGTCCACGCAACACCTCACATGATTACCCATTTAATTATATTGTCTTTAAATTATTTTTACTGTAGGCCTTACGCCACGGCACGTGACTACCCGAGGATCTGGAAGTCAAAAGGTTACGAACATCGGATCATACATAGTTGTTTATATTATCACATGGACTCAACTGAAGTTTAGAAATTTGATGTAATATACTTACTAAACATAGTGGCTTACGCAGGATTTTTCAATGGGGGGAGGGGGGCTTAAAAACTGGTAGTTTTTATTTTGTCCAGTCTAATGATTTCAGACGTTTATTTGAGGTATTTTAAAATTTTTGTAACTTTTTAATTTTTCTGGTAGCAAAAATGCTTTGATCATAAGTTTCGATGCCCGATGTATGTTTTTGGAAGAAAATTGGATCTAGTTGGTACTTTTAGGAGGTCAAAAATGAAAATGCTCAGTGCTTTTTAAAATAATTAGAGAAAAAAAATGAAAATTTATTAAAATTGTTTGGTAACCAGCTTTGTTATACCGTCCTCACTTGGATTGTATTTGATTAATTAAAAATTTTTTTTTCTATAAAATATTATTTATCCGGTCAAAAAGCTTAAAAATTTAATAGGTAAGTTTTTATTATAGCTAAAATATTAACGACACATAGGCATCATGGTTATTTTTTATAAGCTTTTTAAGTTCAAATTTCGTCAAAACCACAGTTAATTTGTAGTTCAAAACTTATAAAATATTAAATGTGTATAGCTAAGGCTAGAGAATTTAATACAAGGTATTTTATACAAGTACCTAGTTCATACTTTTACTGAAAAATTACAGGCAATTTATGAAAATTGGTATACAAATACAATGTTTTTCAAAAATGAATTCATTCTGGTAAGACATATATGAAATTTACGTCTTGTTTACAATAATTGACAGTTGAAACTTTGAACTCGATAAATATATTTATTTTTTTAAGTAATAACAATACTGGCAATGGGAGTGGGCTACAGTCCATTACCCCCCCCCCCCCCCCCCTGCGGACGCCACTGACTAAACAAAAACATATGTTATTTGGACCGGGGACAGCCAGAGTTTTTATTGTGCATATTATTATACCAGTATGCTTTGTGTAAGTTTTAATTTGTTATTTCAATATTGATCACACTGTTATTATATTTAACCGTTATCGCTGTGTGTAATCAACTGTAAGTGATGTTTGGCAGTGTGTGCGTGTGTGTAAGTTGAAACAATAATTACAATTTAAACTTGATTATTGTTGACTATGATCATAATTAGGTATGGTAATTGAAACTATATTATGTTATACTGTTGATAGGTACCTGCACATGAAATCTACAATGTGAAGTATCATAATATTAATTATGCAACTCAAAAAACAATACTTATAAAAGAGTAAATTCTATAGCTTCAGGTTCAATAATTATTACACAATATTACATATCATAAACGAATCTACCTAACAATAATCATACAAATGTATTTCATCGTTCAAACACTGACCTGACAATAATAATTTATACAATCGTTGGTAATGTTCCAGCACTGACTCGTAAATATATTATAATTACAAACTTGGATCAAAGGTAGAAAAAGCCATACAACAATTTAATGTGGACGATTCCAAGCTTAAATATAATAAGCGATAGGTATATACCTTCTGTTAATTCTACATAGAATTTAGTCGACAATCGCCCATCTGGCTGTCGATGCTATTTTTTTTTTCAAAAGACAATTTTTGAGATTTGAAATAATAAAATTCCTGTTTTTCTAAATATAATACAATTAACACTCAAATAATGTCTAAAATAATTAATGAATTGTATTAATACAACATAGAAACGCAACAGCTGATTCAATTGCCTAAAATGTAAATTAAGAATATTCAAAGCACTGCAATAAATACAAATTGATCAATAACAATACTACAATGGACCTATACAATTATCTACTGATTTACAATTCCATTTATGCAATAATGATTAGAACCCCAACTATTTAGACAATGAACGGATTCAGACTAAACGAGCCGAGTCGCGTGCGTTATTAATAATTGTTTGTGGCTCTATGCTATGATTATAATAAATGAGTAGAAAAAATAAAAATGTTTGCAACGGTCGTGAAAATCCAAATGGTAAATGTGGATTTACCCTCAATATAATATATTATTGTGCAATCTGATTTCAATCTTTAAAAACCAAAATTAAAACAAGTTTTCTATAAATTGCAAGTATCTCATGAATTATTTTAATTTTATATTACCTACAGTTTAAACAGTTTGATATTTATTATTCTACACTAAAATGTATCTATGCGTATCTAAATTGTATCGATGTGAATTGTATGATAAAAACAGAGATGAACGGGGTAATGGCAATATTAATTAATACGAATTGTACATATCAATGATTTTGATCTCAAATATGAACTAACGAACAACAAATAATAATACATTTTAATCAATTACCTAAATTGTCGATTTTGATTCGTGTGAATTCCATATTTTGTACTATATTAATCATGATTTTGACTCAAATCTGCCGTTGTGAATAATAGTCAAACATAATTTTTTTTATATCGTAAAAAAAAATCGAAAATAGTCATAATATTATGCAATGACAATATTATACCGTATCTATTACAACGGATATCATGGTGGTTGAAGTGATGGCATGAAGTGTTCAGCCGACCGCCTTTAAAATTAAGTATTGCTTAATATTATCTATATAGCTGTACATAATATATATCGTTCTTAACTGCTGTACGCCAAACACAAACACACTCAATAATATTTTTGGTACCAGCTTCGTCGAGATTGCGACGTACACTAAACGGTTTACAGTTTTACAGTGAAAACTATTAGCGTTCAATTACTGTGTAACATATGCTCCTATCGTCTGTGAACGGTACTTTCCTATACTCGACCTCACCATCCTCGTATATAATTGGTAAAAATGTTTTTCTATCACGCACAATATTCCAACCACCACCGATCGAAAAGTTCATCGTGGCGCCAACATAAACAAAGAGAAAAAAAGAAAAAAAAAGACGGACAGCCGACAGGATACAAAAACAACACTGTGCGTCGGCACTGGCATTTCGTTTCGCTCGACACGACGGTCGCAGAATACTACACTGGCTGTGTATTGTTGCTGTTATTTATTATTGTAAATTCGAACGCATTCATTTTAGATTAACACATTAAAAAACACAATACATTTTGAATGGGGGGGAAAAAAACTCTGACATTCGTTAAAATATTATTTGCTTTGACAAAAATGCATAGACCCCCCCCCTGTACTTGAAATCGATTATTTTTTAAAAATGTTTTCAATAATTCATGTCCGGCTCAAAAATAGTAAAATAATAACGGTTTTTTTTTTTTTTTTTTAACAATATTTTAGAACATACCAAATTTGTAAATTCGTTATAATATGATATCCATTCCCTAATATTATACGTATGTCATATTTCCAAGGTTTTTATAAACTTCAATAAAAGACCAAAACGTATTTCATTTAATTCTAGATTGCCGACAATTTCTGATTTTTCTTTGGGAAGTTTTTTTTCTCGAGTTTAAAGAAACTTATATAGTAATCAAAAAAATGTTCCGACAAGTATAAATTACATAAACTTCTTACTGATACATAAAAGGTAACACAACATTTTTAAATCACTTATTTTGCAACACAAAATTATAATGTCTGAAAAAAAAACGCAACATTGTAAACCCATTATATTTCTGGTTTTGCTTAGAACCTAACATGAACACGGTGTCTGTGACTAAGAGACATACTAAATTTGATTTTTTTTTCATTGGTTCTCAATTCTCAGGAGTCTTTGCTTCATTTTGAGCTCTTTGATCACGAACACTATGTTTGCTACACGATTTATCTTCTTCGCAAAAGTGATTAGTCCGTCTCTAAGGTACAACCATAAATTGCCGCCGAATCTATTGCATTGAGGAAAACAATCGACAGCAAAATCTCGAAATTATTTTCACCGTCCAGTGGACCATAGTAGAGCTGTCTCTTGGTCAAACCTTCAGTCAAATGCACCGGAACTAGGTACATACGGTTGAAACACAAAATCGCGTGTGAGAAGTCAGCATCCACCACTTTAGGCTACAGATTTAAAACATTAATAAAGGAAAATAAGTTGATGAAATTTCGTTATGCTATTTTTATAACAACTACTGACATAATATGTTTGCCTATTCCTCTCAAAATCAATATTTTTCCAGGTATAGTAACGACTAACTATGACGCCATCACTAGACTTCAAACTTAAGCAAATTTTAACAAAACTTTTACCCGAGTTATAAGTCTGAAGCACAAAGTGGACGTATCGACTTCGCGCACTTCACAAACTCGACTATTTCAATTACTTCTTCTGTTGAATTAATTCTAGTCTGAGCATTTTTCAAGTTTAATCTGATTATCTGAATTTGTTTTTCAATCGTATATTTTAATTTTCCACCACCGGTTAAAATTGTTTTATTTATTTTTATCAAAAGTAATCTTACTGTCGTTGTCGTGAGGGATGCATATGTATAACTTAATAATAATAATAATAAAAAGAAAAATTATCGTTAAGAACAATTGCACAAAATCCAATATAATATACGACATGATTCATCGTTATCCCGCCCATTACATAACACATATATAGTAAAAATATTAATAAAATAAATATTTGAATCACTGCGGATTTCTAGATTACTTTTAACACATTTACTATAATGACCATAAAAATAATCGTATGAAAAAAAAAGATACGTCAATAAAAATCCATTATATTATATTTAATATTTATTGATTTCTAGACCATCGGTAAATTACGTAACAAGAAAATTAATGACAAACACAAATATTTTTAGTGTGATTTAGTGGGTAATGGGAATTCTTCAGATTTAATTAATTTTTCTACTGCACAATTCCTTGCAAATATTTGGTATTCTTATTTATGTAAATAAAATATATCTTTGGTGTACTATGTTTAATAATTTATAATCGATTACGTATTCTGTATATATTATTATGGCATAAACTCAAACATAAAATGGGATTTCCTAAAAAAAGGAGAAGCATCATCACACAATCAATATAGCTTCTTCTAATCAAATTCAAATCGTTTTATTGTTGTATATAAACACTGAACTTAATTTTAATTGTTGGTGAAGTCAATTTTTGAAGATTTTATTGAGACAAAACTTTATGTAAATAGTGAAAGAAATCAAAGAAATTTTAGTAATAATCATTTCGTACTGTACACCAATATATTAATATAAAACACATGTTGAAAATATCAATAATAATTATAAGTATTAATAATTTATAAAGGTTGTGTAATAAAACATTTAATCTAAACTTTGTAGATACAGAGAAATATCACTTGAAATTGTTACACCAAACTTTTGTTTGTTCATTAAATAATAGAATCTTCGTTATTTATTTCTTTTCATTATTTCCTTTATTCTTCAAATATTTGTTAGTTGCTATGAAACAATAAAATTAATAAAATATACTGAACAATATGAGCACAGAGCAGAAAGCGCTAGGGAAAAAAATCTTTATTAAATAGTACAAACTCAATATTATGTCACTGATGTTTTTATAAAAGATTTTCGCTAAATATTAAAGAAAAATATATCGATGATTAGATTACCACGATGGAATACATTACACCATAATATTCTCATATAATTGACTGGTAACAATGCATGTTAAACATAACATGATATTATGTTGTTCTATTGTTTCAATAAACTATATTGTGCCATATTAAAATTTATTGTTTGCGCATATTCAATATTCATATTATACAATTATGAATTACTCTTATTTCATGTATTGGATTTTCTCGTTATCGGGTTTAAGTACTTAATACGACAGATTTTTATATACACTAAGTATATTATGTACTTACTGACATCTTTCAAATAAATGGTAAAAATGTAATTTTATCTCACTGAAAATGTTGGCACTAGGTTAGACGTGTTAGAGGATGAAAAAGAGAATAACATTTTAATGTCTGTTCATACGTCAAAGGCATTTGTTCAGGTTACAAGCGAGATTTATTTTTTTACTATGCTTATAAAAGTGTTTGTATGAAAGAATACAATTCAAATTTCACATTTGTTAATTGTGTGTTAAACTAAAAACATCGAAATTTGATTCGTTGTATGAAAATATTGTGTTATATCAATCAATAACTGAAGACATATTTTTGTATTTTATAAAACAGTTCGATGTCGACCAGCACTATGCCATCTGTCGCGTGGCTTAATCGTAATCAGTTAATACAAAACTCATTTTCGTTATAATCTTTGTTTGCGATCTGAATTTCTATAATTATGGCGGACAAAGTTCCGCCGATACGCATAATAATTAATCAAAGCTGTCCTGTACAATAAACGGCTACCAGAGTGTCTCCGCCATCATTCGTATCATATCTTCGTTCACTAAATCTAATCCACGATGATTAAAAACAAAATACGATTTTCTCGTATCTAAATGTGTAACCGAGTTAGGTACCTACAATTATCAAATTGTATCAAATGTATAGAATTATAAGTTCGTCGACTTGGCACACAGACATAGTTCAACTTAATTCGAATAAATCTGTTCATTAAAAAGCACGATCGTGTTGCCATTATTTCGTAAATAATTTGCAACAATTTGTAATACTGATAAAAAAAAAAAAAAAAAATTGCTACAAATTAAAAAGTGGCCAAGTGGCAAGAAACAAACATAGTTTTGTGTTGCCAAGTTAACGTCGCCCCTCGACCATTTTGACCGATAGAGACCAAACCACTGCCAACATTTTTGTGAATTGTTGCAAATTATAAAGATACTATTATTTGGATGTAATGGGATGAAATCAAAGCTCTAAGTTCATACATGTGACAATTATTCAAAATTAATTTAACTATTTTGCACAGACTTCCTGTAGGTACATTGGCCACTTATAATTCAGTACCTATTTGTTTCACATTGATAAAATTGTCGAACTATCAACTAAAAAATAATCACACTAAAGCTTTGTATTCAACTTTTATAAATTGTAATGAAAACTACTCCATCAAAATACCAAATATGGTCCACCACAAGATTTGTTGTGTGTGCACGATTACTTTATAAAATAAACTTCAGGGGAACCTAAGGGCTGTTTATCTCTAATAATTTGTTTTCAAAAACAGCAAACAGGTGTTCTTTGGGCTCCTCCAAAATTAATTCCTTTAAATAATATAAAACTTCTAAATTAAATTATTCCTTACCCAACGTTAACCATCTATAATACATGTCTTTCACATCCGCTTTTAAAATACATAACCAGCGTCCAACATTAAAATATAATATTTTAATATAAAATTATTATTATTATTTAAGTTTATTTCCGACTTTAATTATATTTATTATTTATGAAATATTAAGTACCTATTGCACTATAATAATCAAATCAGAATAGTTTTATTTTTATTACTATTACTTAAAAATTAAAATACTAAAATTAATACTATAGTAGGTACTATAATATTATAATATTACATTAACAGTAGTAAACTACTTATCATAGATAATAATTTATAAGTACTTAATAGAAAAACAAATGATAACTATATTTATACTATTGTTTTGTAATTCATGAGCTACGAGTTTTCATGCAGAAAGCTTTTACAAAAATTAATAGTTAACAATTATATATTTATATTATTTAAATGATTAAAAAAGAAAATCAAAATATGTTTAGTTAGGTACATGGATTGCAATTTATAAACATATAATAACTCTCATTTTCATGTACTCAGTTTAAAATTAGACCTAACTATTTCAAATTAAAGTTCTTAGTAATTATAATTACTTATGGCATATCACAATGATAAAAAAAAGTGTGTACCAAATACCTATATAAAAATGTATTTTTATATTTTCATAGATTCATTTCAAAAAATTTCGAATATCAGTAATTCAAAATATTACCTTTTCCGCCACAGTAAACTTAATTGACCTTTTTTGTTATTATAATTATTAATAACTTTAATTATATACCTATATTTTTACAAACATTTGTTTAAATTTACTATGATAAATAAGTATTAATCAATAACACTAACAATAATAACTGAGGGTCATTCATTTTAATGTCAAAATATTAAGATTTAATAAAAGACGAGTGGAAATTTAATCGTCAATCTGAAAATATACATTTTATTTTAATTATGCAATTAGAAATGACTCGTAGGGCTTCAGATAAATTAAATACTTTTAAATACATCACGATTCGTGAAAGATGAACATTTCTCGTTAAAAATATTTTTTTTATGTCAATTAATTAATAATTAACCTAACCTATTGTTATTTACTTAATTCTATTATGTAGGTAAATACGTTAACATAATTTTTGCAGTTTTGATACGTTTTTAGATTTATATGTTTATTTCAATTTAATCTCCCCAAAAATGTGGTAACCGTGGTGCAAACGTTTATCTACAACTCCTGGGGTAAAATTATTTGTAACTTTGTCTAAGCGTCATTAATTATATTGTTCACCGATCCACATATTTTTGTATATTAAAAATAAAGCTCAAAATGCGTATGACATTTTGGTCAAATTCATTATACTTTCTTTCACGGGCTGACTCATATGCAAAATTCATCCCCATTACTGATTCTTATAGCGAGAGTGTAATATGGCTATGGGATGAAATAATATATTGCATGAAAGTTCAACTCTAAAAGTTAGCCTAACATTAATATTACAGATGGGAATTCAACCTGCGACTATAAAATTGCGACAATCAATAACATTTTTCCAGTTTTATTGTCTTTTTAGGATTTTTTTGGAATGGAAATGGAATTTAGGTTCAATGTTATTCAATTAATGAATAGTTACATTAATCTTTTATTGAAATGTATACATTGATAGTTAAAGTTAATTTTTTTATATTTGTTAAGAATCATAAATATTATGCAAGAAGTGCAATACTTCATACCTCATGATACCATAGATAATAGATATGTATAGATATAAAGATAAAACAATAAATTAATTTAATTATCTACAGTGTAAATATATTTATACATATAAAGCAATAGTTTTTGACGTCTTTATTATGCCATTGTTTCCAGTAAGTTATTTGATTGTTGATAATATTTGACAATATTCTAAATTTAAATTGTTGAATAATATTCGTTTTAAATATTAATCCACACGCACGCAGGGATAATACAACCTCTCCCTCTTTCACACCTTTTATCTTTAACCAAACAATGCATTAATAATATAACGTTATACAAACGTGTATATAAACGGATTACATATAATTACTAAATTTAATGGAGTGCGTTTAAAATGATTAAAAAATTGAATTGTGCAACTAAACTGTAAATTTATCATATTATTATAGAATTCCATATATTAGCCACTTAATCGAATTTAAATAATTCTAGAGTTAGAATACTAATGTGCCTAATACCAACATAAAGGTTTTCAGCCAAAATAATAAATAAATTAAAACATTTGAGTTGAGTGTTTAATATTTAATAATGAGTAAAATAGTGCATAGACAACATTCCCCACACACAGTCCACGAATCGATTGATTTTTTCCTACACAGCCGCCTGTGAAAATAACATGGGAATTAGTGTGCTCAGTACTATTTTTGTGGCTTTCCATATTTAGCTATCTCGAGTGAAGAGTGAGTTATATAAATTGTACATTATTTGCTTCTACATTTTGTCAGAAATCACTTTAAGTGCGGTTGAAGTAGTGTTATTCTGACGTTTCCTGACGAGTGTTTTGCCATTAAGCCCTTACCGGAGTACAAAACGTTTTTCAGTAGCCTACATGCACATAATACGAGCAGGGAGATTAAGATAAATAGTAGTAGCTGATGCTGATTTAGAGAAGAAGATGCACACGCAACAGATTATATCGATCTTGTTGTTGTAAGTAGGTATGCATATCGTTTTCCGGAGATTTGTATGTAATTTTCAGATTAATGTCATACATAATATGAGTTATGTGATTGTGGTTACAAGTAGACAACTGTTTTGGCGAGTGACGAATTGAAATAAGAAATAAAGTTGATCAGACAATAAGATGTTACAATTATTTTAAATGTGGTGAGATAAGATTTTTGGCATTTTAGCAATCCAAACGTTTGCTGCAAAATGAAGATTTATTCAATAGTTTGCGAAATATTAATGTGTTTGGCAGCTCCGGTGACAGTGTTTTGCATTAATATCACCAGTGACTATTAAATTGTTACCTATCTAAGAATTGCCATTGTTCCATTGTTATTTTGTATCTATGTGACAACTATTGTTGAAATAGAAATAGTGACGTAATGTTTAGAAATATGATCGTTTGGTACAGAGTCCGCAAAACTGAAAATAGTTTTAATTCAAATTAAGATACAAATAAATAGGTTATAAAGGTATGAATTATTATTTTCGACCAAGCAAGATCGTTGAAAATTGTTGTGATGTTATACAAAGTTTTATATAAAAACACATTTTTTATTAAATTTTACGAGTAGCGGGATATTTAATTTATGCATTATTCGTCAATATTTTTTCTGAAATTACTTCAGACAAATGATTAAGTGAATACTCGTACTTAAGAAAATAATATTTTAATTTGGCATTCAATTAACTCTGGTTTTGATTTTTAAAATGAACATAATATTTTAATATTTTTTTTATCCTGGAGATAATTTTTGGACAGTATAATTATTAATAAATCAAATTATAAATGGTAAAAGTTTTAGCAGTTATTGTTTTTATAATTTATGTAGACAGTTTGCTAAATGATTTTTAACGCTTTCAACTTTGACAACTCAAAATGTATTCTCAGTAACTGTTGGTTATAGTTTTATTAAAACCATCGAGTGCAAAACTATTCAAATTATATGAAATTATAATAAAATGTTTAAGTACGATTAAGGTATAATACTTCTGGCGTGTGCGAAATGTTATTGAAAAATACATTAATATTATGTAGGTACGTATTATAATACTCAGTGCCGAAATTAGGATTCTTGGGGTCCCGGACAAAGTCAATATATGGGGCCTTGAGGTCTATGTATATATTATATTTTTATAGGTTACCTATACAAAAATAAATAACGATGGTGATTTTTTATTAAAAAGCCTAAACATATAATGTGAAGGCCCACTACCCAGTGACCAGAGACCATTTATAGATAAATATAGATATTATTATGGATAAATAGGGGCCAGCATAATAAATTATAAAAATAGGTAAATATTTTTATCTAATATTATATTGTATTTGATTTAAAAATTAGACTTGTATACCTACAGCATAATAGATAAATTTCAAAGGTTCTCGAGAGAAACTTTGAAGATCAAATCCTATGTATATAGTTGATACATATAATTGAGAATAAAATGTGCATATCGATTGCAATACCAACGTGGTGATCAGATAGGTTAGGACGTCGACGATCATAACGCACAGTAGTGTGCCAAAATCGTGATGATTTTTTTATTATTATTATTATACATATATTGTTATACCAACGAAAGGCCAATAATTGTTTTTGCGCGAACTCATATTTTGACGTGGCCAATAAAAAACAGTGTTCGGCGTTCACCTTTACTAAGCCACTATACATTCTACAAGGGTGTTATGCAGCCTAGTTTACGAAGAATGCGTGTGATTAGCTCACACTGCTGAGGTATGCTTGAACACATACCTAGTATATGGTATTAAAATGTATTATCCCCTTATAGCGGACCCGTGTGAATATCGGTCGCGGAGAAATGGTCGTGGTAAATATTATGCTTCTTAAAATATATAACGCTGGCGCGGTCGAAACATGTACATCACAATACGTCACGCATATCAATGTGGGTCACAGGTAGGCACCTGAATTAAATTTACCGAAAATTGAATGAATAATATCAAAAGTGACACTAAACAGTTTACAATGTAACTACGAGACGACTGATTTCCCCTTAGTGATTCCGTGTAAGCTGCAGCAGTCTTGACGATCAAATGTATCAGATTGAAATTCTAGTTTTTGCAATCGAATTGCCGAATCCTTCAAAAAAATTTTTTTAGAGGATGATCTACAGCCATTTAACTTGTATTATACGCATCGATGCCCTTAACATTTTGTGTGTCAAACATTGAATTAAGACCAAGAAATGTCACACATTAATCAGTTATCTGTTGAAAATCTTTTCATTGTAACCAAATAACCCTCGTTAATCTTAAATCTGTATGCTTTTGTCGCTAAACATATAATGCAAAGAAATACTCGACTACATCGGTTCATAATTTATTTATTGAAACCTATGAATTATACCTAATATGCTTTGCAGTATATTTCTGTATTCTTCTGAATAATTATAATTATTCGGGAAAATATAACTTCAATAAATATTTTTAAAAAATGGTATGCTCTCAAATAACCCATAATCATTTTTTAATTGAGACCATTCGACTTGGACGTTTTTATTTTCCGTGATCAATTTGGAGGTACCGATTACGGGGCACCGACTATAATATTATAGCAGGTCTACTGCTGAGTAAACGATTGCGTAACTTCATTTAATTACCTACCTGAGTACCCAATCTACGGTGATCAGCTAGTAATAAAAATATGAATAGGGTAAAAAAAATATAATATCCAAAATGACTTGCCGTTAATGAATTTATGATAATTTAACCGGACCACTTTTACCAGTCGAAATTAATTATTATTATCTTTTATATTTAACACTATCTACCTAAACACTATTATATAATAAACACCATATAAATATTAGATCAATTATTAGTGTAGGTATGTGTTATTACTTATTAGTTATTACATATATTTATGATTTGAGGATGGATCACCCATTAGCATCGCCAGCTCTGAATAACCTTAGACAAATTTTAAATAAATATGTATTTATACGAGCTGATGCATTTAAAGTTATTTCCAGTTACTTGTATTTTATATGTTAGGATAAAAATAACGTTTAATTTTTGTTTTGTAAGTCACATACATTTAAATTAACATCAATTAACTTCAATATATAATATTTGTATTATATAATTTTAAAAAGTATTTTCTATATTGCTTCAACGTTATCTATAATATATACAAACATACAGGTATACAATATAACTATTTATGAATTTTTATTGGCAATAATATTATGTTGGTTTGATTTATTATCTTTAAACTTGACTTTAATATTTTAATAATATTACAAAAGTTATAAAAGAAAATATAAATTTATTCAAAATAACAATATAAATTGATTTTAGAAAAATATTTATTGACCATTTATTGCTATATATTATTATTTTAATATAAGCAAGTTTGGAGGTGCATACCTACTTTACTAAAATAATAGATTTACAGGTTTCCATTTCAATCTTTAACATATACATCAATGTTTAACTGGTATTATAAAAACATATATAGCATAGCCCATAGGTGTAAATGCCTATTATTATAATATTATAAATTATTGTTTACTACGTATTCTAATACCCTAATTATTGTGTTCTGTTTAACAACAATAATTTTATGAAATTTAAAACTTATATTCGTTTTAAAATGTATACAAAATGTTATAATTGTATTCAATTTTTTTATGATCGTGATATTTATGTATTTGATTATAAACATATATTTTTTTTTAAATATAATATTGCCAATTAGTCACTTTTACTGTTATATACAAAAAAAAAAATACATATTTAATTATTGAGCCATAACGTTATAATTCCACAATTCTTATTTTGATATTGTACGAATATAAATGTTTATTTAATGAATATTAATGATTCATAACTTAAAGTGGATAATGCAATGTAGAATATATATTATAATATAATATATAAGGAGATGTTCCTAAAAAAATGTTGTAATTAATCTAAAATTTTAAAGAATAAAAATGTGGAATTCGTTGGTCCAATCTTGCCCTTGTACTTAATTTCCCCCTCGAGGACTATTTTATTTGAAATTAAATGCAAAGTATTTACGTTGCGGTAATTGCCTTTGCTGAAACGGTATTGGACGTAAAATATAACGTTGCAAACGTAATAATTTCCTTTTTCAAACGTAACATTGCAAAAAGAACGGAGAAAAAGTATATTAAAAGAATACGGAAACATTTTTCTTTTTTTTTTTTTAGTATGAACAACCAACAACCCAGATGACTGGAGTGTAAAACATTAAGTACAACGGTTCGGCAATAGTTGGCAGGGACGGGAGGGTTGTGGATGACAGGATGGTGAAAAGATTTTACGAATGAATGCGCTGCGTTGTCGTATCTAAGCATGTTAACAATAAAATACATATAATTAATCCTCAAAGGAATGTTTTTGTTGACTTTGTAATCAGCATACACACCACAATGTGTAATAATATCATTATATTATTCGACCCACGTGAAATGATTAGAGGCATCTGTAGTGCAACTGTAACTGATAATTGTAGCCACCGTAGTGGAACATAATATTATGACAAGGTTAGAATAATTTACCTTAAATAACGTATTATACCGTTATGACGTAAATGTTTCGGTTTTATTGTGAAATATTATGTGATATTATAACAGTTGTATGTGATATAACACTTTTTTCGATTATTAATTATTTATCAGTATGTAACATTATTTCAGTGTTTAATTGAATGTTACATACCCATAATAAGATTACTTCAAACCCATAAACTGTTTTATAAACTTAAATTCGGGGGACGAGGTGGCTGAGTGGGTTCGATCCTTGGTCACCGGGCGGCATTTTTCTTCGGGCAAGTCACGGTGTCCGGAGAACAAGTGCCGCCATCCCCCACCCGGCAGATATCTAAGGGGGCCCAATCAAAAATTCTGCCAAACACAAACACTCACGTGTAAAAACTTACCATTCCAAACCCTACCACCTCCACAATACAACCCTACAAACAGCTAATGGCCACAGAAGCCGGGCTTAAGGATCAATAAAAAAAAAAAAAAACAACTTAAATTCATAAGTTCCTTATGAGATGTATTCACATATTATAATATCTAAATATTAAAATACTAATTAATATTCAATCAATCTATTACCGTCACGTATTTCAATTTGTTACATAAATTCTATGTAACTTTTGATAATTTCCTTACTATTTATTAAAAGTATTTTGACCCTACATGTAATAAACAAGTTTTTAATTAATTTCTGAGTAAGACACATTTTTGTGAGTAAGTATACGTAGAAACTATAGTAATGTGCAATAACATTTTCATAAAGGATCAATTAGCATATTATTATATTATTAGTTCATGTAAAGTACAGTCATTCATGCATATAACTATGGATGTAAATTACATTTATTAGTCAAGTTTTTAGTACCTACGTAGTTATAATAATTTATACTTTTGTTTCTTAGAAGCCGTATTTGTAATGCACTATGCAAAATCAAGTTGAGACAAATGTCTATAGTTAATCGTTTCCAAACTAAATAATATAACACAGTATCTATAATAAAGTAATGCCTTTACAGTAATTATACATTGGTATAAAATAGTTGACGTTTTAATATTTTGTGTAAAATATATGATTAAAATATGTTGCGCATAATTTACAGAGATTTGTCGAAACATTCATCTTAAAATAATCATATAATTAAAATACTATTTTGATAAACGTATGCATGTATAAGTTTTATTTTGCTTATTGATGGTTACTATGCAAACTTCATAGAAATACAACGCGTTGTCTATGGCATGTAAAAATAAAATCATATGTGTTTAGAAACATTCTTGTTTAGAACCGTAACGAAGATTTATCATTTCCACTATATAATGTTGAATTAATATTATAATTTACAATACACCACTATGCTATGAGAATTTGAGCAAACTGAGTTGAGTGCTCATCCCCCATCAGTTGACCTCTGTACCCTATCCTGATTTTTATATATTATTAATGAACTGTATAATTTTCTAAAAAGACTAATCCGACAATGTTTTGTCACGATTTTTATTACATTAACTACTTACTAGTTACTACATTTCGAATAGGTTCAAACATTTTTTTTCAGCCATGTGTCGTTATAATGAAGTGATGATAATTATTTAGAAATATTGAAGATCAAAACTATTTGAGCCTATTGTCCCAGTTGGATATCTAAGTGGCTTAGATGACCCGGAGAATTTAATTTATTTATAAATTCCTTTTTGTTTGTTGTATATAGAAACATAGGTACTACATATTTTTTTACACAAAAATATTAAAAATGAATTTAAAAAAAATGTTACATTAGGTAATAATAAACATCTACGTAAATTATAAACTAACTTTTCTTTTTAATAATATAAAATTGTGTCTTTTTTTCCATTGGTCTAAACTTGGCTCGATTAAATTATTCAGTAGGTAACGTTTTCTTCTTATTACTATTATTACATACTTTATAATAATATCAAAAAACTAATGGCTGTAGACAAAACATTAAAAATAACTTTTGCTTATACATATTTATTTTACCATTTTCTTAGATAGAATTAATAACTCATTTTTGAACAATCCTATATTAAATAATAAATATTACAAATTTGATAAATACAGTTTTGAATAAATTCATTATGAAAATCGATTTTATGTTTATTTTTGAATAATTATGAAAACATTAATTAAATATATAAATAAGTACATAATATAAGTCGGTAGAATAAAAAAAAAATGGTTGCTTTGTTTGTAACCTACATTGATTAATTTATGTTGGCCATAAATTTACAAGTGAATATAAAATGATTTATAATATATTTTTATACCACCTTTCAGGTTATATGTTAGGTACCTAGCATTATTAAATATGCATATAAAATTTAAAAGCCAACGATCGTATATATTTAAGTTGTTTTTATGCTAAATTTAAGAATTCTACGGAAAATGTATACAATTTCCATGTAAAAATAATTCAAAAACAAAATGTAGAATCATTAGTTTCTACTTTTACTGTAGGCTAAACAACTAAAACTGAGAAAAGTTTTAATGAATTTTTATTTTTTTTTATTATTGTTTCAAAGAAAATGATATGTTTTGCACAGTGAATAGCTATTGTAACTATGACGGCTGGAAAAGGAAATGATTTTCGAGTGGTCGTGTGTAGGAGGTATACCTCCAACTGGAAATGGGCTGAATATAATCCCGGATGCTTTTAATACTTGCAGGTTTGCCTTCCGTTTTGTTGTAGTTCAAGATAATCTTCTATTCTTGTGTAAATTGAAGTGTATGGGTTGAAGCGCAGTTCGCTAGTGCATTACTTAGGACAAAACCAACACCGCTGTCTCTCATACAAAATATTGGGTAAAAATGAAAGGGCTTGTAATAAATTTATTTTCAAAATACTTAAAATGTTTTCGTATTATAGTCATCGTAGTATGTCCATTTAATATTTGTATTTACAATATACACAATTGTACTGTTATTGCAGTCTAAAATATTGTAAAACAAAAACTTGAAATTAAGTTGACGTACATAACATTTTATAATATACGCTGTGAAATCCCAGTATTGTAGACTTGAAACTTAAAAAAATGTATTAAAAATATTTTTCTTTTAAGTTCATTTTAAATGTCTTTAAATGTTATATAATTATTTTACGTCAACTTTTTATTTGTCTCTTGGTCTAACTTTATAATATACATAATATATTATAATATAGTATAGTCGTGATAGTATAAACACTTTTATTTTGTTTTAATTTAAAGTTGAGGGCTTACTAAAAAAAAAACAGATAATTCTTAGATATGAGTTTTTTGGAATTCAATTATATTCTCGTTTTTAATATATTATATTCAATCGTTGAGATGGATTCAATTACAATAATATTCACTACCAAGAACATATAAACTCATACAAATATAATATCCACCCTTTCCACCATGCTATATATGTGGCACTCGACATAATACAGTGACTGCGATAGAAGGAAATCAAGTTATGTGAGGTGTCCAGTGTCTCCTGTAAGCTGTCGTTTCAATTTACTCATTATTTTTATTTTGTTTGAAAACTTCACACCGTTTTTACTAGACATTATTATAATATTAAGGAGACTGGATACGATTGTATTTGGGAAAAAAAAATATATCAATAACTATAAATTGTACAGATCAACTTTGTGACGCTCTAAGACTTTTGTTGCCTAATTTTAAGTTTTTTAATGTATATTTTTGTAATATCAGTATAATAGAGTTTACAATAATCACATGTGATTGAAGCGAAAAATATTACTTGTTAGTGCGAGAAAACGTGCGTTGGTGACTTGCACGTGTGTGTGTTTGAGATTGCAGTGATATGAGTGAGTCACACTAATGATAATTTATACTAACCACTAACTAGCAAGCCAAGCACGAACGTACTTGGAAGCTTGCCAGTATTTAGGTATAACTTCTTAAAAACGTCCAACATCCGAAAAAATGTCAGATTAATTATTCAATGTATTGTTAATAGAACATATTATTATTCCGTTAACACAAGGTAGATTAGTTAACTTTTAACTGAGTATTTGTTAACTTCCATAGTATCGTGGACAATTTAAAAAGATTAATTATTTTCTACTGTTACCTATATCATTATTGATAACAAAAAGGATTACTTTTTGTCATGTAAAGTTGATGTACCAAATCAACATTCTGCACATGGCACATTCCATCTTAGATTGTTGTTAAATTTAACTAGGCCAGTTCTCATGGCTTTCATTACTTAAACGTGTACAGTAGTGCAAGTACAGACTACTATAAACTAGGGGTATACATATTGTTAAACACACGTTGTTTGCATGCTTATTATATTATATGACATAACTCAAGAGAAATATTTCCCCCCAAAGCTGTTTGATTTACTTATAAACGTATAATCTGATAAATATTTCATCGATATTGTGCAACTTTTAACTACGGTGCTATACCAAACTTAAAATACTTTTGGAGATTATTTATCCCACATATTAAGTACAACCTAACTGATTATAAAACTCACATTAAGTCTACATTGTCTGTAACAATATAATATTATATTATATACCTACCTTACTTATAGATATGGAAAATAGAACTTTGATTACAATGTTTTTCTTTATTTTATTAAAAATAATATTCTTATAGTTAAAATATGTTTTAATCTGTCTATTTTGTAAATTTAAAACAATTATTCTATATCAATATGCATATTATCTACTAATTTTTAAAACTTATGATTTTTTATTTTTATTAAACCTTTTTTGTTAAACCATACAACTTAACATTTGAAATTAATTATATACTACAAAAAAAGAACATCATACCTAAAAAATACAAATACGAGTAATTATTAAGAAGCTTGCAACGTATCAATAGAAAACAACCTGCAGGTCAAGCTATATGTATGCTTAATAATTAATTCCGATTTTACTAATAGATTTCCGAAAATAATTTATTATACAGGCGATTAAATAATCGATAATTATTTAATTATACACCAATTATCTAAAAAAAAAATCCATCCATACATTTCCACAGGAATCGTCTATAGTTACCTTAAAATCAAATACGGATTAAAACATGTATACACAGTAGCCACCAGTCAAATATACACAATAACCATTATATCCTATCACTTCTAATTTAGATAAGATCGATAATAACACATTTAACTTCACAACATCTGACCACTCGAAACTCTATGTTCCCTGTTTATATCCGGCAACCGTATCATGCCGATACATATACCGGACCCATACCGATACCGGAACCAATAAATACCAACTCTGCTACCTATAGTCAATACCGACAACCGTATATTTACCGACACACTCGATTCCCAGATAATACCGTTAACCACGCCGTATCACTCCGATATGCATAGGTAGGTACTGGATACCATTATAATTTACATGAAATTCCACCAAAAGTTTAAATCTTCAATTTTTTCCATCCGAAAGCTACTATTTACTTTGCTCACCATATATGCATTAGGTAGGTATATTCTTGAAACAAAAGATACACCATCATCCCTGATTTACTTTAAACAATATTTTTAGTTCAATACAAATTATAAGTAATATAAATCGGGGGTGCCAAGCCCTCCCTGTCTCCCTTTTTTGTCCCCCGTTTGCACCAATGCATACTTAATAATATATATAATATACTTGTAGTAATGAGTGGTACATTGGTTAAATGGTTAGCTTAGTTATAAAAATGTTATTGAGTTCGTATTAAATTTACTAAATGAAAATATTATACAGTATTAAAAATGTTACTGTAAAATTTCCATCTCTATAAAATATTACATACCTATACCTAATTTTAGATTCTGAGCGGAGCTATGAATGTATTGGTTTTACAATGTGTGTTTTTATATTTTTATATTTTTATATTTTTTTTTGTGTCTGTCATCACGTTTTAGGACAGTAAAAGTGCTTGGATTTTCTTCATCAGTAGCTTTTCTGATAGGAAAGTGAATCTAGTTGGTACTTTGGGGGGTCAAAAGTATGAATTTCCCAGTAGTTTTCACAAGCGCCGGGAAAAACAACATAAAAATTAAGGAAAAACGGGAATTTTTACGCAAAATTGGTTTTCCAAAAAATCGATTTTGGTTATTGGTGTAACTCTAAAACAAATGAACGTATATACATGACATTTTCACTGGTTGTTTATATTTGCATTTTCTATACGCTATAACATTTTCAAAATATTTTGATTTATTTTGAACTGTTTAGGGACATTTTCATTTTCCATTTTTTTTTAGTTTTTTTTCTAAAAATATCAATAAAATTTTATTTGTTGGTTGCAAAAGCTTGAAAATTTAATAGAAGGCTCCTCATATATTGTTTCAAAAGCAGATGAAAAATATTAAAAATCCTTAGTCATAATTTTTTTTTATAAGCATTTAAAGTTCAAAAATTGACAAAATATGGAAAAATCACGAAAATTAGCAAATTGTTTTGAGTTAAGAATTCGTAAAAATTTTTCTTTTTAAATCTAAGATTTTAAAATGAAACACAAGATTCCTTATAAGATTATCTACCTTTATCAATAAAAAAATCTCTACCAGACAGTCAAATTAAATTTTTATGAGCGTTTGAAATTCAAATTTTTACAACATTGGATATTCACTCGATTACTCATGTAGCGATTTCCTTATTTTGTTGCAATTCAAAAATGAACAACTGTAGATACATTAAAATTTCACTGAATGTTTATATTAGCATTTTCTATACACCATACAATTTTGAAAATTTTTTGACTCTTTTTGAGCTGTTTATGGACATTTACAGCTTTCAATTTTTTTTAGTTTTTTTTTTCTATAAATATCAATAAAGTTTTATCTGTTGGGCCAAAAAATGTAAAAATTTAATACAAGGCTCCTGATATATTGTTACAATATCAGTTGAAAAATATTAAAAATACATAGCCACAGTTTTTTTTTATAAGCATTTAAAGATCGAATTTTGACAAAATTTATCAAAATCTCGAAAATTATCAATCATTGTAATTAATAAATTATAAAATGCTCAGTTTTTATAGCTAAGGATTACAAATTCAACACAAAGGTTCTCATAAATAGTTCATATAACCAAAAAATCTAAAAAATATATGAACACACTTATTTTTTACAGACATTTTAAATTCAAATTTGGACGAAATTACATATTAAAAAACCTAGAATAACTATTTTAGTTATTTTGTTGTGATTGAATAATATTATTCGTGGGTACTTGAAACTTCTAAAGTGTACTATTATATATCTATGATAGTATCACCGGTTTTTGTTGATGTATAACGCGTTATAAGTATCTAATGGATATTGTGATATGATTAATTTGGAATTTATTATAGGTACCTATTATAGGTCAATTTTTTGTTTAATACCATAGATATGTATATAATATGTCTTATACATAGACTGACATACCGTCACCGCTCAGAATCGTTTTTCTTATACAATGATATTATATCATTGAATTCAAATTTAATACCATCCATTATACAGTGACCCACTTGTAACCTACTGTACAGCAGAGCGACACCCACTTGCCCACCTTTTTTTTAATTTTCTTTTATTAAATAAACTAATAGGTATTTCCTAAGTAACTATGTAGGTATTTAACGTCTCAATTATTAAACACCAATAATAATTGAGACGTTTCAAGCCTCTATAGATGCATAAAATCATGTATATATCACTAGGAATAAATACACTAGGATGAAAAAAGTTGAATAAATACCATGGTCACATTACCTATGCTACAGATATATCGTATATCCCAATTTTATATGAAAAAATTTGTTCCTTTCTTGATCCAAAACCAAACAGTTAAAATTAATAATTTACCTGTAATTGATGAAGATAGTTGTAGTAGAAATAAGAATTTAAACCTAAATCATATGCACGTATGCTGACGGTCACCGTTATTACCAGGGCTAAGTCTTTATAATGATACGGTACATTACCAACTCAATAGTCGATTTTACAAAATATATTAAACTCCTCACCTAGTATGAAATATATCATAATTTATTGTTACAATGGGGTAAAATAACGTGGAATCATTTGTCCACAGAATAATAAAATTAATATAATGTGATTTATTTCGTCTGGAGAATTCTTGAATAGAATCACACGGTGCTAGAATAGTAGTATCTATAATCTAGAATTTTCTAGGAACCAAGAAACTCGAAGAACGATAAGAAAGACGGATTTGTAACAGTCACTCGAAGTGAAGTTAACTGTCCACTGCAGTGTTCTCGAAACCACCCGTGTGTGGTCCTTTAGAATTACGATATTAAGTCAAAATAGGAATTTTATTAGCTGTAGTTCTCAGTTGTACGTGCACTCAAGCTTTAGCAGTGGAATCCTCTTTTTCATTTCAGTCGATGATCACACATGACTCAAGACACATAATAATTGTATGGGGCAGTGACAAAAGTTTAACCTTACAATCGAATAACGGATAATAATGGAAAAAAATATAAATGTATGACTTAAAAGGATTTGAAGCAATCGAATAGTTTCAACAACAATTGAGAATCGTGACAATTGGGAATTTTTGAAGGGGAAAGGAATGAATTATAAATAAAGGTTGAACAATAGTATACTCTTTGCAGTTCTGTAGCATATAAGGCGAATAACGTTAAAAGTATGGTACATCCAAAACTGCTTACAGGAAATCCTGCAGAGTTTTAAGAGATTGACCTGTCAGTAAATACTGGACATGATTCCACCTTATAATTTTAAATATAAACGAAAGTATAATGTATATTGATTATTTATGTATTATGTATATTGTTTGTTTATGTATTATGTATATTATATTTTTTATCATAACATACAAAAATAAATGTTACCATTAACTTATTTCACTGTATTAAATTGGAGGGTTGAAACTTGGAACGCATATAATATTTTATTATACAATGGTTACTATTATAACCTATCCATTGGTTTATGTGTTATAGTTACAATATATATTATACTTTTTAATTACTCTGCAGTCATGTATGCATTATAGAGTTATCATAATATAATTATGACTTATGAGTATTACTACTAGGTATAGAGTGTCCCGTCTTATATGTACCACTAAATAACTCAGCTCGATAACCTTAGACTAAAAACGGGTTGCTGTGATCGATGAGGGTACAATAGTACACATTTGGGGAACATTTCAAATTTTTAACTTCTTTGGTTCACGCATGCGCAATACTATGTTTTTTTGAATAACAACCTTTATATTAATTGTTACCAGATATAAGAAGATATTTTTTTTCTAAGTCATTTTGATCCGTTACAACTTACATGCCAAAATATTTTTGAAATTTAAAAATTTCGATTTTTCCAAAAACATAGTACATATTTTGTATTGAGCTGATTTTTTTACCTTGGTAAAGTATGAAAGACTTCGTATTAAATGTTCAAGTCCATACAAATTTAATATTTTATAAATTTTGAAGTAAAAATGAATTGTGGTCTTATCAATTTTTGAACTTTAAATTCTCATAAAAAATTATTGTACCTGGTATCGTTAATATTTTTAAATAGCTACAATAAAAACTTACGAGGAACCTTGTATTAAGTTTTACAAAGGTTTTTGAACTAAACAAATAATTTTTATTGATATTTTTAGAAAAAAAGATAAACTTAATCAAATGAAATCCAAGCAAAGACGATAAAACCACTATATAATAAGTATGTATGTATCTATGTAATATGTATATACTATATTATATGTATCTGAGTGAGTATAATAATGTTTAGAAAATAAAAGGAGTTACTATAAACATTTTATAGAATAAAAAATTAACTTGAATAAAAACGATGTGTTACAATTACAAAGTAATTTACATTTTATTTCATAGTAAAAATGTCCAAATCCATGAAAAAAGTCCACTCAATAAAAGTGTAAGTACTATGTTTTTAGAAAATCGAATTATTTTCAAATTTAAAAAAACTTTAGATGTACCGCGCATGCGCGATCTAAATGAGTTAAAAATTTAAAATTATCCCCAATGTGTACTTTTGTACTTCCAATCTATTACAACAAAACTGTTTTCCAATCTAAGGTCATCGAGATGAGATATTTAGTGGTACTTACATATATGACGGGACACACGGTATACAAAATGTCCAGTGAGGATTTACCCATTAAGATATCTACTGAGATAATACATTCAATATATTATAATTATTTTTTTATTGTACTCACAGAAACAATGATTGCATAATATTATATTTTATATTTTAATTTAATTACAATAAAAAAGTCATTTTTTTTTTGATACCTTATTATAGAATTCAATTTCTGAAAATGTTGACCTTTCAACATTTTATTTTCATGAACCTCATGATTTATAATCATTTTTTTTAGTTTATAGGTAAAACCGCAAAAAACCGGTTTTTGCTCGGGCAGCGAGTGACCCTCTACGGCTAATGGGTATATCCTCCCGGGACATCCTATACCAATATGAGATGGAATTTTTTTTTTTTTCATGATCATCTTGACCCCAAACTGTATATTTTTATAAGACACATGTGACGAGTATATTATAAAAAAAAGGTTTTATAAAATAGATTTGTGTGACGTGGTCAATTAGATTATAAAAAAAAGCTTATGGGAATTTTGGGTTCTTTATGTTCTTACTAGAAACTAAGAAAGCTTACCTACTCTGTAATGACATTAAACATTTAGTAATCAAATTAAGTTGCCAGATGCATGCAAAATGTATTTTTATTTTTTGTTCATCAGTGATCATGCGTGTATCAACATTTTATCCACGACAATCAATCCCAAAAAACGAGGAATAATTGAACCCAACCCTTTAAGCTCAAAATATTGATCTCAATAATATAATATTTAATGAGTCTATTGTACATTGTATATAGTGTACATAATATTACAAAAAAAAAAATTAAAAAAATAATTGGGAAAAAGAAAAAAGAGGAATTTTTACGCAAAACCAGTATTTGACAAAATTAATTTTTTATTTAGTTGTAATTCAAGAAAATCACTTTGCTGTAAAGTAGGTTACAAGTGGGTCCTTGTAATGTGTAATGGATGGTGTTAAATTTGAATTTAATGATATAATATCATTGTATAAGAAAAACGATTCTGAGTGAAAACGGTTAGTCAGCCTATGATATTACGAATTATATTTTATAATATTAAGGTGCATAAAGTAATTTATATATAACCTATTTAAGTGGAATCTTTTTTTATATTTTCAATCCTTAGCTATAAAAGTTGAACATTTTATAAACTTTTAACTACAAAATTATTATTAAATTTTAAATATGATAAATTTTGTCAAAATTTGAACTTTAAATACTTGTAAAAAAAAATTGTGCCTATGTATTTTTAATATTTTTCATCTGCTATTGTACCAATATATTAGGCATCTTGCATTAAATTTTCACGCTTTTTTACCCAACAAATACAATTTTATTGATATTTATAGAAAAAAAAAAACTGACAATGTCCGTAAACAGCTCAAAAAGAGTGAAAATAATTTCAAATTTTTTGGTGTATAGAAAATGAAAATATGAACACTCAGTAAAATTTTCATGTACCTACAGTTATTCGTTTTTGAATAACAATAAAATAACAAAACCGCTATATGAAAAATTGAATGAATATCAAATATTGTAAAATATAAATTTCAAACGCTCATAAAAATTTAATTTAGTATAGAAAATACTAATATATACACTTAGTCAAAATGTAATGTACCTACAATAATCATTTGTTTTTGAGTTGCACCAAAACCCAAAATCGATTTTTCGATTTTGAGTACAAATTCCCGTTTTTCCTTAATTTTTCTTTTGTTTTTCTAGGCGCTTTTGAAAACTACTTGAAAGTTTTTACATTTGACCCCCCCCCCCCAAGTACCAACTAGATTCACTTTCCTATCAGAAATGATACTGTTGAAGAAAATATAAGCATTTTTACTGTCCTAAAAGGTTAGGTTAAAAAATATTACACATCATTGTAAAATCAATACATTTATAGTTTCACTCAGAATCTAAAATATTTTAATAAATTAATATTGAAAATATCAAGTAACTAAGGGGCGTTGACATCTGCTCACTTCACTGACCAAAATAAATTAATACCTACACAATAATAGAGCATACAATTAATACATATACATAATAATTGTATAGGTACTAATACATAATATATTATAATACAAGAAAATTAATATTTTGATAAGTACCTACTTGAAAACAATGCAAAATGTTCTTGTGATACATTCAAATTCATTAAAATTTATATTTTTAATTATGAATGCTGAATATCTTTATTATTATTATTTTAGTTTTTAGTTTTGAAGGGTTTTACACATTAGGTAGGTTCCTTGCAATACATTGATACATTTTTATTCCATTTTTTTTATATTTTTCAAAGCGTCAAGAAATTTCCAAATAGATGGATTAAAGCTATTTAAAATTAATTTAAATGGGCAATTCAGGCATTCTATGGATAGTTGTTAGTTTTTAGTATACTATAATCATACCGTATAACAGTTCCATATTGTTCCATAATGTGCAAGACATTTTTAGATTTCTGCATTCGGATTTATGACTAACTCTATAATGTATTCGTGTCACTAAAGTACCAATTTTGGTAATCAAGAATATAATTCATAAATATTAATTCATTTTCCAAGTACAATTCCAATTCTAAGAATTTTTCGACTACGAAAATAATAAACTCAGGAAAAATGCATTTAGCATTTTAAATTTAAATATTTTATGTGAATTTGAAATTTAGTACTTGACAATTACGGTGTCTTGTACATGTTACACACAAAAATGATAAAAAAAAAATTATTCAATTGAGTTTATAGAAGTATTTTTTTTCTCCATTTATGATAGCTTATTGCTTAAAATCAATTATTTTTAAAACAGAATCCAATTATGGGGTTTCAATTCTAAAAAAATGTTTAAACAAACAGAAATAATGAGTTGAAATAAATAAACAACGCAATAGGTAAGCTATTATGATTAGTCGCATCATACGGTGTTAATAATATTTTAACGTATAATAATACTATTATAATAAAAAATTAGTATAGAATATTAAAAATTATATTAAATTTTTTTTATATTATCAAACATCCTGATAAAGAAAGAAAAAGCACTTACATGTGAAAATATTCACCCAAAAACAGCAGCTTAGTGTCTGAGTTCTGTTAATTTGTAATATAATTCATACTTTGGATTCTTTGCTTTGATTTTCGGAATATCATGTAAGTTATACGTACTCTTTTTTCTTTTTTTTTTTATATTCTTTCCGTCCTTTAAATGTATACGACCACTACATTTAATTTCGTTACATCCGTACAGATATCCGTTGAAACTTCAAAGGTCGGTCTTGATCACTTTTAATAAATTCTGTGACAAAGTAAGATGACTGAACGCGGTGACCTAAATCGTTGTAGTCCATACAACTATAGAATAAAACAAATAAAACATCACTGGACGATAGCGTATAGTCGGATAAAAAATCAAATATTTTTAAAAACATTTATTGACCTCGTTATTCTTGCACTCAGTAATCAACGATAACTTTTTCAGCCATCAAATGTTGGGACATCGATACATTTATATACCTTAATAAAATTATCCAACTCCAGAGTTTATATCTAAGCTAGTTCATTATTTTTTAAGAGAAATACGCTTTAAGTTTAAAATTGTAATATTAGGTGTTAAAATAAGGAAAGTATGTACTACTCTGCTGTTAAGTAGGAGTTCAGTGTACACTGTACCTTACAATTGAATAGCTCACTGTAATGTATGTGTAAAATTTGTATTCAATGAAAAATATCCATTTCAAAACGATTCAGAGAAGAGACGGTATATCAGCCTATATTACTAAGAAAAAGAATATTTTGAAAATCATACCACATACCTATCTAATATATAACATTTTATTACATACATTTATTGAAAATTTAAAGTACATAATATGGTTACATGTTTTTGAACTACAATAGACATATTTTGTCAAAAACTTGTTTTGCGTAATAATTTCCGTTTTTACTCTTGTTAATTGTTTTGTTTTTACCAATTATTAAGAAAAATATTGGAAATTTTTACTTTCGACCTGCAAAGAACCATTTGAATTTACTAACTTACCAGAAGAGCTGATAATGAAGTTGAATATCTCAACATTTTTACTGCTGCAAAATCCAAAAAGTAATTTATTACAGACACAATGATTTAATAAAAACACACATAATTGTAAAAACGATACATTCATCTCTCCGCTCAGAATCTAAAATCATGATATTGGATTATAATATTATTTTAAACAATTAGCATTATACGCTTGATGGTGCATATTATAATATGAATTATGGAGAAAATTAAAAAAATTAAAATAATAAATGTAAACAATAAACGCATCACGTTTTCAAAGGCAACGTGACTTACATTTAATATACCTACTCCGTGTTTTGAATTGAATTTGAAGAGTCATTTATTATTTTTGTTTTTAAAGTTAATTATTTTTGGGTTTGTATTGGTTCTTCATTTAATTATTTAGTATTTTTTCTATTTTCTATATTTTAGTAGCGACATTTAAAAAATGTACAACTTTATAAATTTAAGCATAACGTATTATACCTATTTTGTAAAACAATAATATTGTAATAATAATTTATATACCTGATTCATATCTTAGAAACCCCTACAAAAGTTAATAATCGATTACCATTAAACCATGTCCATACATTTAATAAAAATTTATTATGGTCAAACTAAAAACCATCTATTGTATTATTCAACCACTCAACACTAATATTATTCTATATCAAAATATAAAGTAATATTATAGTGGATATACTACTATAGTATAATACACTAATAACAATGATTGAGACGATTGACGTCTAGTTACACAAAGAGATTAGTGGATAGTCATGGTCATTAACATAAATATTATAAAATGTCGATTATTCAGTCTTGCTTCATAATTAGGAATGTTAGAAAATTAAGAAATAAAAAAAAAATGTAAACGCGGTTTTACGATCACGAACACATTAAGATGATAATTATTCTAATGATTCAAATACAATTTAAAAAAGTCGCTCTGCTGTGCAGTAGGTTAAAAGTGGGTCACTGTAATGTGTAATGGATGGTATTAAATTTGAATTCAATTATATAATATTATTGTATAAGAAAAACGATTCTGAGAGAAAATGGTCAGTTAGCCTATGATATTACTAAGTATACTTAATGTCATTATTGTGAATAAAGTAATTTATATATTTACCTATTTACGCGGACCCTTGTTATAGATTTTCAATCCTTAGCTATAAAAGTTGAACATTTCATAAATTTTTAACTACAAAAAAATTATTAAACTATATATATGATAAAATGTTGTCAAAATTCGACCTTTAAATGCTTATAAAAAAAAAATTGTGCCTATGTATTTTTAATATTTTTCAACTGCTATTGTTAAAATATATCAGGAGCTTTGCATTAAATGTTCAGCCTTTTTTACCCAACAAATACAATTTTATTGATATTTATAAAAAAAAAAAATACTAAAAAAATTGAAAACTGACAGTGTCCGTAAACAGCTCAAAAAGAGTCAAAATATTTTGAAATTTTTTTTGGTGTATAGAAAATGAAAATATAAATATTCAGTAAAATTTTCATGTATCTACAGTTATTCGTTTTTGAATAACAATAAAATAACAAAACCGCTATATGAAAAATCAAGTGAATATGCAATCTTGTAAAAATATGAACTTCAAAGGCTCATAAAAATGCAATTTGATTTTCTTGTAGACATTTTTTTTTTGATAAAGGTAGATAAACTTATGAGTAATCTTGTATTACATTTAAAAATCTTAGATTTAAAAAGAAAAATTTTTATGAATTCTCAACTCAAAATAATTTGATAATTTTCGTGATTTTTCCGTATTTTGTCAAGATTTGAACTTTAAATGCTTATAAAAAAAAAACTGTGACTAAGGATTTTTAATCTTTTTGAACTACTATTGTAACAATAAATTAGGAACCTTCTATTAAGTTTTCAAGCTTTTGTACCCAACAAATAATATTGTATTGATGTTTATAGAATAAAAAAATTGAAAAATTGAAAACTGAAAATGTCCCTAAACAGCTCAAAATAATTCAAAATATTTAAAAAAAAGGCATGGTGTATACATGTCATTTGTTTTAGAGTTGCACCAAAAACCAAAATCGATTTTATCGAAAACAGATTTTGAGTACAAATTCCCGTTTTTTACTGCGCTTTTAAAAACTACTAGAAAAATTGTACTTTTGACCCCCCAAAGTACCAACTAGATTCACTTTCCTATCAGAAAGATACTGTTGAAGAAAATCCAAGCAATGTTACTGTCCTAAAAGGTGATAACACACACAAAAAAAAATAAAAAATAAACACACATCATTGTAAAATCAATATATTATCATAGTTTCACTCAGAATTTAAAAAAAACTTTAATGAACTCCAGTACCTAGGTGACATAATATTATGTTAAAGATATATTATAGACGTATATTCATCGTAGTTAAAGTTATATTTCTGTCGGAGTTGATCAATATTGAATATTACGCGCTACGACCTAAGAGATGTTTGATTTGATTTTTGGTGATGGGATTTTTTTTTCATGGTTTCCAATTTCCGCTTCAGACTTAACATGTCCGTCATAAATGTCATAAATGGCCAACAATTCACGTCATTTTATCTAGGTATCAAATATATATTTTATACGGTGGTAGATAACTGGAGAACAACACTTGCCTTTCAACATTTAACAATGATATATTATAACATATATTATAACAAGAGTTTATGAATATTTAACTTGGTAGGTTTTAATTTATTTTTATTTACATGATTAGGATTGTCATTCTAAGGATATAACATTATAACAGTCCTTAAAAATGAATTTAAGCAATTAGTATAAAATAGATGTAATATTAAATCTAGTGTTAATTACACATGGACCATCATTACAAATTGATGATGGATTAATATTCATCATTAAAATTTTCGAATCAAGATATCCCCAATATTTTTTTAACCCATTATATTTATAGTACCTGCAAAAAGTTAAATAACTCGAAAACAATTAATAGTAGTTCCAATTTTTGTTATAATACGCCAAAATGCTCAGAAAAACTATTCACTAACTAATATACAGTAGAAAAGGGAGGTTTTCATTTAAAAAACAGAAGATTGTATCTCCACAGGACACTTCTTAGGAAGATAAAAAAATCTCAAGAATTTGAAAATACAGTCTTTAAATATTATACTTGAAAATTCTAAAAATCAGATTTCGAATAACAGCATCATTGCAGGAAAATGAGGGGATGCTTGGTGAATCACCTTGTACATAGGTATTTATTATAACGGTGGCATTTTTATAATACAATTTTTAGTCTAATAAAAAAACAATTTATCTCTAATTTAAAACTAAAAAGTAAATAAATAAATTATTCAGAAATAGTTTTATAATTATAGATGCTGTAAATGCGTGATTGGTGATTGCATCAAGAGGCATTATATTGCAAGAAGTGTATTTTTTTTAATAACGTAGATACCTCATATTGGGTTTGTTCAAACTTATGATTATATTTTGTATCACCTAGAATTTTTAAATTTTTACAAAAAATTCGAACTTTTTAATACATATTTGAGTTAGTGATTGAAATGTATCAACTAGCACAATTTACACGCATACATACATGTTTTTCTTAAATATATATATTATATTATACTAGAAAGTATTCGAATCACGACAGATATATCATATTATCTTCCCCTCGTAATTTTACCACTGTAAAAACAATGAAACTATTATAATCAATGGAAAAAATATTTAGAAGTCTGTATTTTGACAAGTTTTACACCTATGGAGTGAAAAAAAACTATTATAATAATAAATTGTTTGACTTTTAATGCAAGACACTTTAAGACTATAAAAACGTCCAACTCTTGTACTCATAAAATAATAAACATAACTTGGGGCTTATGTTTCACTTGATTGCGCAACTTGAGAAACAATTAATTACATCTTTTTAAGACTTAAATAAACTCTTAAATTGTATTTCTTCAAAATATATGCAAGTACATCATGTGATTTATCTGTACACATATATAATATAATATATAATACATACATTATATTATATTAATTATATTTTAATTTAGAAGTAAATATTTTAAATGTTCACTATAAAACATTTACTAACATTCACTTTCAACTCATTAATATAAACTGAGAAAGTGATTAAATAAATATTCACTAATCAAAATTAAACTTAGGTATTGAAAATTGAATATGAGTGCAAAATTGTATGGTAAGGTTAATATTTAAGAAATTATAGATATATTATTAATATACCATGAAAATTTAGAATACATATCAGTTATATCTAATAAATAATAATGTAATTTAAAACTAATTTTCTAATTACTAATTTTTTTTCAGGTAAATATGACTATCAAAATCAATAAAACAACTTGCGGTGAGGTGCTTACTATTTATTATTTACAAACAATATCATTACAACAATTCATTGTTTTTAATACAGTAAGAATTTAGAAATATGGTAATATAATGATATAAGACATGTCAGATACCAGAATTAAAAATATATAACTTAATCTAGCTACTAGAAAAAATGAAGAACTAACTAAATCTAACATTATTTAGTTTCCTCGTAGGTATTTTCAAACAGAAGCCAACATATAATTAAATGGGTTATCTATATAGATAACCCATTTAATTAATGAGTTCAAATAAAAATATTTTAATAATAAAATTATTTAATTATTTATTTTGAAATTGAGTAATTGGTTTTCTTTTATATGACATTCAATAATTTAAACCTATCATCGCTATAAAATATTGTCATTTTTAACGTCATTAAATCCCACACAGTGAAAAAAGTTTTCAAAAATGATGTACCAAACTGTCTTTAAAAGCCATAATATTATATGAATCGAAGATTATAAAATATTTGAATGAACATATTAGTTTAAATTAAAGGACAGAAGTGACAGTTGAATTGTATTAGTTGAACAAGTCTTTGGTTGTTTTTTCAACCAACACCAAAACCTAAATATGTGTATTTACTAGGTACATACCAGAATAATACAAAAGTTATGTTTTAAACTTGGATTGGAAAATCATTAACAGAATTATTGTATATTATATTGTTTTCATTCAATGTTATACACATTTATGTGATTTATTCATCAGCTTAATGAGCCACGTTTAAAATTGTTTTTACAGCGCTGGTGATTAATTGCCGTCAGATTTAATATTTCAGCACATTTATAATATTATACACCAATCACAGTGGTCTATCACATACACATTGATTGAATTTTTTCGTTTATAACCGTCCACGAGTGAAGTATTAATGTACACTTTTAATTTAATTTTCAATCATGTGATATTTTTATTCAATAAGACTGAAGTTTCAAATTATCATAATATGACACTTAATTAAAGATATATCTATATAAGAATGTAATATTATGAGTTGTAATACAATCTGTATGCAAGTATTTACTATTTAGTATTCAGATAATAATATTTAATACATAATATTTCCATTGACAACTCAGTAGTTTTTTAACTTAAGGTGTATTTTTAAAAATTTGTGTAAGTGGATGTCGATCTGCTGTACAGTAAGTTGCAAGTGGGTCATTGTAATGCATGGTGTTAAATTTGAATTCAATGATATAATATCATTGTATAAGAAAAACAGTTCTGAGCGAAAACGCGCTGTCAGTCAGCCTATGATATTACTAAGTATATTTGATGATATTATTGTGAAAAAAGTAATTTATATATTTACCTATTTACGTGGAACCTTGTTTTAAATTTTCAATCCTTAGCTATAAAAGTTAAACATTTTATAAATTTTTAACTATAAATTAATTATTAAATTTTAAATTTGATAAATTTTGTCGAAATTCGAAATTTAAATGCTTATAAAAAAAATTGTGCCTTTGTATTTTTAATATTTTTCAACTGCTATGTAACAATATATAGGAGCCTTGCATTAAATTGTCATGCTTTTTTACCCAACAAATACAATTTGATTTGCTTGTAGAGATTTTTTTTTGATAAAGGTAGATACACGAGTAATCTTGTATTGCATTTTCAAATCTTAGATTTAAAAAGAAAAATTTTTATGAATTCTCAACTCAAAATAATTTGCTTATTTTCGTGGTTTTTCCGTATTTTGTCATGATTTGAACTTTAAATGCTCATAAAAAAAAATTGTGACTAAGGATTTTTAATTTTTTTCAATTGCTATTGTAACAATATAGAAGGAGCCTTGTATTAAATTTTCAAGCTTTTTTACCCAACAAATAAAGTTTTATTGACATTCATAGAAAAAAAGAGTAATAAAATTGGAAACTGGAAATGTCCCTAAACAGTTCAAAACAAATCAAAATGTTTTTTAAATTTTATCGTGTATAGAAAAGGCGAATTTAAACAACCAGTGAAAATTTCAAGTATATACGTTCATTTGTTTTAGAGTTACACCATAAATAAAAATCGATTTTGTGGAAAACCGATTTTGAGTAAAAATTCCCATTTTTCCTTAATTGTTATGTTGTTTTTCCCGGCGCTTTTTAAAACTATTGGGAATTTTAAATTTGACCTCCTTGAATTCAGCAACAATATTCACTTTCCAATCGAACAAGATACTGAAGTTGGAAATCGAAGCATTATTTCGACTCCTTATCGTGTACACAGACACAAAAAAAAACACACATCATTGTAAAATCAATACATTCATCTTTTCATTCAGAGTCTAAAATTATTATAATCTTCTACTATTGATTCATTAAATGTTTTGGGAAATCCAGCATATGACTCTAAAATGTATTTATTTATATTCTGTATATTTTAGTGTTAAAATATTAGATACAAATAACAAATCTACTCGTACTTACATATAATTTCGTATTGCAAAATTGAAACAAACAATCGTTAAGCCTAATGACACCATTTCTTTTTTTTTTTTTATATATATACTCAATAATAATCTCAATTTCTAAGCTCAATGTAACTTACCTATAGCTTTCTTTATGACTGTCGTTAACACTTAAAACTATACAATTAAGTTTAAGACGTATCCAATGATATTTTTATCAACAATTCTATAAATCGCCTCAGTGACGGATGTTTATGTATTATCTTAATACCATACTATACGTTATCTAAAATACTACCTTCACAAAATCCAAGCTAACTAAAAATAAATAAAATATGAGGAATTGGATTAGAAGGGAAGAATAACTGAGTTTAAAAAACAACAATGGTGGAATTGTATTCTGAAAACTTTGAAATACAGAGTATTATATATACAATTACTTGTATGATTACCAGAAAATAAGGATCAATATGTTGATAAAAAATAAAAAAATACCATGTACAAAGTGATGAATTCAACCTAAGAAGCTTATTAAATTAAAAATGAAGATACTATAATGAACAATTTTGGTTGGATTTTTGTAGGTATTTCCAACTATTCTTATACCTAATTACATAACTATTATGTTCTTACAAAGAACAGTCTAGCTGTTTTGGTTTTTTGGATTTTTTTAAATAAATTTGATATAGGTACATTGAGCGGATCAAATGGGTTCGATATGGTTCTTAACTAATATTTATTGAATTATTTTTATTAAATTATTAGTTGTTTCTTATTTTTTTTTTTATCAATTATCACTGTGATTGTTTTGTATTGTCTTTACATTTCTGTTATTATAGTTTTCTCACTTCAATTTTTTTTTATACCTACCAAAGACATAAATGAGTTCAGAAATTAAAATCATTGCATGTGACGTGTGTGTGATTTACTTATAGAATTCCATCGTATAACAGTATAAGTGAATAATAGGGGTTGTCTACTGTCTGAGCGAAAAATTAAATATTCTCCAAAACCGTTGATTACAATGGAGAGTTTAATCTAATTTTCTTTGTTCTTTTACGTCAACGACACGAAAATGAAAAAAACTTGCAGTGTTTTATCATAATGAAAGAAAAAAAATACCTTTTCTCGTGGGAGGGGAAAAATTAATTTTTTTCATAGGATTTCAGCCGTACCAGAAGTTTTCTCTTAGACCGATTAATTAAAAATATATATTCAGTTAATCAAAACATGCGCACGATGTATAAATAAAACATTTTTGTTCAAATAAAAAATTAAATGAATATGATAACAATATACTCGCGTATTATGAGTATTTTTTGGTATTATGCATTTATGAAATTATATTATTTTCGATTAATAATCAATTTTTTTTATTTACAAATAACAAAGCTTAAATATTATCGTTTGTAACACATGAGTAGGTACATAACCAACACTATTTATAAATATTAAATACATTGGAAATAGTTTTAATTAAGTGTGGTTAAGTGACAATAAGTGAAACACGCAATTTTCTCTTTTTACCTGAAAAAATCACATCATGATAGCACATCAATTAAACTTTTTGAAATTCACAATTTTTTTTTTCTAGGTCAGGAAAATTATCTTTAAGTTACTGATTTAGTATTTGCCTTCAAATAATATATTTCATTTTTCCTATAAACATGAAAAAAAAAACGTATTCATGTATATGAAAAAATAAAATATAATATAATGAAAAAATATTAATATATACCTATTGTAAATGAATATATCTTTGTAAAATAGTTATTACTTGATAGTTAATAACGTATATTTTATAAAATAACCTTTCATGTAGGTATATTTAAACTACTATTTCTTTTATAATTTAGTAGCTTAAAGTAGCTGTATAACAACTAATAAATATAATGCAACTTTATTATAAAACATTTACTATTACTTTAGTATTATAGTTTAGGTAATTATTCAATGATATTTCGTTATACTCAAATGTTTTCCAAGTATAAATTATTCGGAAAGGAAAGTTTTGTTGTGATTTCTTTTAGGTGAAAAAAGTAATAGTAATAATTATAGTGCTGTACTGGATATATAAAGTCACTTTTATATTAAGCTGTCGATATTTTCCAATATATTATATTATTATTATTAGGTACCTATGGTAAGAGTTAATTTAAATACCTACTAAAAGTTATGTTTTTCTAAAAATATTTATTGAAACGTGCCATTAAAATAATTTTATAAAGTTTAATACAGTTGAATATGTTTTACTTTAATAATAAACAATGTGAAAATATTTTTAATTTAAACTGAAGTAAAACTATTTTGACGTATAGTTAAAAAATTTGATTTCGTTTTTAATTAACCATTCATTAATTGATCGTTTGTTTTAAATTTATTTTTTATGAGCATGGGTATTATCTTACCAGAGTTCCAGTAAATTACCTTCTTTTACGCTTTAGGTACTCCTTTCAAAATTGTTTTCACATATACATCCTTTCTGCACGCATGTTCAACCCACTATATGCTCTGTTTTTGACAATCGTAATAATACCAGAGGTTTTAGTATCTCCTCGTTAAGCCGTCTTTTCCATATCCTACTAATTTGATTCAATAATAATTCATAACACCTTAGTTTCAATATAATATATACACATACGCACATAAATACTTCAGTAACTTCATTATTTATTACCACAATATTTACAAAGACCATAATATCAGACTACACACAATTGGCCGGTACTAAATCATAATATCCTACTATACTTACGGAATTCGTTTGATGATTTATATTCTATTTGTCATTCACGTGTAGATACCTATATTAGTTTTTTAATTAATCCGAGGATACAGCAAAATAAATATTAATATATGGTGGGGTTTCAATTCAAAACGTCGAATGCTCTTGAATTCGAACAATTTTCCTTGAATACATCTTATTATTATGTGCACAGTGCACATATTTAAAAGAAATTTAAATACTACTACATAATGGTATAGATCATGAAACGAGGAAACATGTTATATTTTTCACACATGTGGGATAAGTTTTATAAGGATCATAAGTAAAACTGAAGCATGCCTATATATTATATCCTTATTATTAATAAATACATAGATTATGCACTTCCGTAATAGCTGTGTCGATAACAAGTAGGTAGTTATGCATAATTTATATCAACGCTTCTTGAGTGTTGTTATAATATACCTACGGTTCGTTGAGACTCGATTTGATTGCTTTAGCGTAAAGAGGTTATGTTATTAGATTACAAAGTAGAGTAACTCCAATACAATTATATTTATAATTCGCTTACATTACCATCGGTAACGAGACATCGAACTTTGTGATTGATTTAAACAGTGATTGAATTAATGTCCATACATAGTTTGTATTATAACATTGATAATAAGCTAATATAGTTTTATGTAGATAGGTACCTATAGTACCTACTTATTATAATCTTACACTCTTAGTAGGTGAATGATGCTCTCTTCATATTATTCCCCCCAAAAAAGGATTTAGCTTCGGGCTGCACTGATAATAAAATAATATATACCAGGGTTCAATGCAAATTACCTATATTATGTATTTAGTATATATTATTATTATGTATATCACAGAGTAAAGTATCTAACTAAACGGTATTATGCATACAATCTAATATTGTTATAAATATTGATTTTTCTTATTTTAGAGATGGAATTTATTTTTATTTTTATTATTGTTGTTGTTGCTGTTGTTTCTCAAAGCTTTAAGAAAAACTACATAATTGTAATAAACTTGAAAGAAATTAAATCAAGTATGCTTTTAATCGATTGTAGGCCAAAACTATTTTTCTTATCCATTGTTATATTAATGTATTTCAAATCCATGACAATAGTACATCACTAAACTTGAGAGAGTTGAGAACGAGAGTGACCAACTTCACAATACACGTATCCTGTTCAATTTCTGTTATATGCTGATGATTGATGAAACTGTGTTAGTAAATCGTTGTAGCTCATCATTGTGTGTTTTTTAAATTTTTATAACATATGAACTTATGAACTTAATAATATGAGTTCATCAGAACGTGGTAGGACTCAAAAACGCTATACGTTATACATAGTATATTAATTAGGTTATATTTTTAAAACAACGATTACAATTTTAAAAGTGATTAGAACGGAGAACGATTTACGAATAAAGTTGGACATCGATTACCGAAACAATAGGACTTATGAGTATTACTAACGAAAAATTAATATTATAAAACGTAATTAAATAAATTAAAATATTATGTAGATACGATATACCAGCATAATTATTATTAATTAAATTTCCATTAATAGACGGAAAACCCCTCTCACCATTACACGTTACGTCGCTACTCGATATTTTTCCTCTAAAAAGAAAATCTATGAATCATAAATATGTTTTGTTAATAAGCAACAATGACAACGAACTAACCGTAGGAAATGTTTCATAATCTTAAATGGTAATAAAATACCACATCTATAATACACATATAGTATAATATCGCAAAATGTAATATCAACATAATACAATTATTACATTGAAGTGCAGCATGAATGGAGATTTATAAGTATAATGAAGTATAGGTCGAAGTAACCTACGAAATTACATTCTGAATTAGTAATTTTTTTGAAAATTTTGTTACTCTATGTCTCTATGGACAAACGTATTAGCATGGATATTAAAAATAATAAATTAGTATTATTAGTACAGAATACCGCCACACGGATAAAATTAATATATAAAACAAAAAAAAAAAAAACTATGCATTTTCTAGCTGTTTGGTGAAATGTGTTTTTTGATTAAAAAAATGTACGTGGCCATCAAATTATACATTTATTTTGATTCTGAATGGAGCTAGGAAGCTATTGGATAAACAATGAGTTTTTTTATGGGTTATTTCCAAAAACAATTTTCGGGGCAGTAAAAAGTTCAAAAATAATACACACATGTTTATGTCGACTTGAGCGTACGGATTGAAATTTAAAAAGTTTATCTACCCAAGTTTTTTAGTCTCGAGAATATTGTAAAAACATAAAATTGTGATTATCGAATGAATAAAATAATATAGGTTATTAACAAACTATTGACCATTGATGAATAGATAAATTACTCGCAGAATCGTTTTTGAATTTTCATTTCTGATTATTTGTTTTGTTAAAAGTAGTACGTACTGCAAGTTCCCAACGGTTCTTCCATTCCAATTTCATTTTTATTTTTATAAATTCGATTTGATAATAAGTGATTTTAGATTCTGAGCGAAGCGATGATTGGATTGATTTTACTGTTGTCATGTATGTGTGTGTGTATGGTTTTTTCATGTTTGTTATCACCATTTGGAGCAAAAAAAATGCTCAGATTTTCAACTTCAGTATCTTTTTAGGCAAGTTATTCTATCAGGTACAACTGTAGTTTTACAAAGTTAAGAGTTCCCAATATTTTCTTAATAACTGAAAAACAGGACATTTTATGAAGTACCAGTTTTTGACAAAATCAATTTTCTTATTTTATTGTAATTCAAAAACGAATCCAGATAACTACAGTTACTTGAAATTATCACCAAATAATATAATTTATATTAGCATTTTCTATATAATATTATCATTATGGTACTTATAATTTTTTAATTTTTAAGTTTTTTTGGTCAAGTTTGGGTTTTGGTTCAGTTTGCTTGGTCAAAAAGGTTAAGAATGTAATAAAATATGTAAAAACTAAAAATATCAAAACTTGTTATTACTGAAATTATAAAAAAAGACCATAATATGTATTTATACGAGCGTTTGACAAAATTCAATAAAATTAAGAAATTTTCAAATTATTTTGTAAAGAAAATCTTATAAAATGTTCAATATACAGCCATATAGGCTTGAAAATTCAATACAGGGTTTCTTAAAAGTTAGAGGTAGTTAATTTTGAAACCGAAAAGCTCCAATATAGACATTTATAGAATTGATATTAAAATGTTATAGGTGCAATTAGATATTTAAACAAAGAATAACAATTTTAATTATTTTCTAGTAATTCAATAATATTATTTGATGAGACTTGAAACTTTTTCATTTATTATTATACTGTAGGTATAGACACATAGGCATTTTTAAAACATTTGGATTCATTTTAAGCTATATAGCCTATATAGGCAAACATATATTTTAGAATACGAACAGGGCCATATTTATGCAAGGACAAATGGGACATCTGCAATGGGCCCACCAACTTCAGGCATACAAAATTAATTGTATACTTTTTTATCATACTTTGGGAAAACAAAATAGATTTGGATTTTAGTTGGATATTTTGGTGGGTTATAAGGTATAGTTTTCCCTGAAAACGACGACCATAGTCAACTTTGCCGATCACAAAATCTAATTGCCGTTTTTATCGTCGTAATATTACTATATTGATGTTATTGTCTTGAGTAGTAATACCTGATATACGTCAGTCGTATTTACTGTATATCTATTAATTGTCATTTATTTATTATTTTTAATAATTTACAATGTCAAAAAAATAATTAAGTGGTTCAATGAAGATAAATTATAAAAGAATAAACATCATGTAAAACCAAAAAAACTACAAGGTTGTTTAGATAAATTTAGGTTTTTTAAATTGCTTTTTAATTTGTATATATTTACTGGAATAAATATTAAACATTAATTAGACGCATTGAAAGTGTAGTGTTCTTGTATATTGAATAATCAAATTTTTAACAATACAATTTTATTCTATTGAGTATTGATCTAACTCTAATATAAGCAACTAATTACATACAACATTAATTTAAAAATACATTATGCATACATTTTATTTTAGCATTGGAGAAAATAGAGAAGGACAATTTGAGGCCCAAAATTGTAAATTGTACTGGACCCATAAATTGGTAAATCAGGCCCTGAATACGAACCTATTCGTACTGTGTTATAAGGTGGTACATCTACTCAAATGTTAATAAAAATATTAATTGATATAAAATATATATTATTTACCATTATAATAATTAAATATAATTACTGCATTGTCTTTTGTAAAAATTAGTTCGTTCTAGCGTATTATTTAATAAGTAAAATAAATTACTGTTTGAGTTAATAGGTAGCAATATAAATGATAATATTAAATACTTAGTTTAATATAAGCTGACGGGCTGTCTCCACTCAGAATGATCTTTCGTACCTATGCAATGATTAATCATTGAATTAAATTTTAACACATGCATTATACATTAACTTACTCAATGACGGGGTAGGTCGACAAAACTGTTTCAACTGAAGATCGGTTACCTACTTCCCCTATTTTTTATTATTGCGGATAAATAATATTATTATATCAAAATATAGTAAGTAACAAACTTCAAAAAATAATATTATGTTGTTTAAGACGTATATTATTTTTTATATAAATAATAATTGTTTGTATAAGGTTATAGGCATTAGGACGTTTTGTTTTTATAGTATAAATCCAATGATGACCATTAAATATATAAAAATACATTTCTCTTGATGATATAAAAAAAAAATTAAATAAAAAAAATCCCGACATTTAAAAATGCTTTATGTGCTCATTTGGAATCAAACATCTCTCATTCCTGCAAGCCGATATTAATAGGATTGTCATTAGGCGTAGAACTGCTGACTCCAACGGGTATGAGTAAATAAAATGATAGAATATTAAACGAGATTGCGTGCAATTAATATATTATTACAGTCGATACTCGATACCTACCTATATTATTATGTCTTTATGACTCAGTGTACCGAAGAAATCGTCAATCGACTTTACCGTCTAAACAAAGTTGTGTTTTTTTTTTGCCCGAGTTTTTAAAAAGTTCTGATACGGACGTTTAAATCTTGTTTGTACAATTTTTTTTTTGTTTTTTGTAAGACTTTCGGTATTCGATTTCACGGATATATGACTGCGATTTCCAATGCAATATACTCTGGAGTAGATACTTTTATACGATCTTGTAAAACTACTATGTACCCAAAAATATCCGGTATCGTTAATAGGTTAATAGGCAAGCTCCCTAACTGCTTCCGTAGGTATCGTATTATGGTCTGCATTATCCACACGTACTAAACTATGTACCTAACTACAACGGTAAATCTATGGTACTGCGGTAGGTGGAAAATGTAAATAGGTACATAATATTTCTGTCACCTACCTATTAGTGGATATATTGGAAAATTATAATCGACAATCATATTTTTTGAAGAAATGGGTATTATGGGTACTGCGTGAGAATCAAAAATATTCTACTCTAAGATAATTCAACTACTGAGTTGGGAAAATGGTACCAGTTTTTTTCTTCTTCAAAAATGTCCTCTACGATAACAAGGGATCAATTGTTTTGTTTACAAGCATAATATTATATTTTGAATGAACAATGTGAAAAATAATAATACATTTTATCTAAATATTATCTAATACACTTGTTTAACGAATTTGATATATTTAGCTCTGATCTCAACTGTATTGTTTAATTATTTCGGCAAAAATATTATTTTGTTTTATATGTATTTGGTCCGCTTCTGTTAAGTTGTATACGATTTGTGCTCATTTTAAGCTAAGGCATTAGTATCTATTATTGTTATTTTGTTTTACGAAATGTTAAAAAAATTTTAAACGTTTGTGAATGTTCGTTAATCGTTATTTCCTGTATTGTCATTTGTCAGCAATTCTCTTCAGTTGAGTCAGCCAAAATATATTTTCAAAAAGCCCTGTAGGTATAATTAAATATATTTTCATAGGTACACACTACACATAATATTATATTGTACTTATGGGGTGATCGATTTAACGTAAGACACTCATTATTTCAAATACTATAAACATTTTTGATAATATTTTTTCACATGACTTTAAGTAACTAAAAAACAATATTATTTTTAAAATTTTAAAATTTGTTTTGATGAAAATATGCATATTCAATTCCTTATTCCAAAGCAGAATTTTTTTTCAGTATTTTTTAAGTAGTAATTTAATTTTGAACTAGTAGTTTTTTAGTTATATGTATTTAAAGTATTATATTATATGCACCGAGTGAAGCGTTTCAGACTCGTAAGAGGTATTCGGTTAAGGGGATTGGAAGCGGCGATTTTCTGTCTTTGTCTAACACACGTGCAACATAGGATTATAGACGTGTTCTATTTCCAACGTACCGATTAATCTAGTGAAGCGATAAGAATTCTGAAAACAGATTTGAATTTGTCGTCAAGGCTACTTGAGATCGACTTTCCCACATTTTTGATATTTTGATTAAAACTTCCCCAAAAATTGAAATATGGCAATTTTTAATTACTCTTTTTAATATATCATTTTTATGATTTTTGGGGGATAATATCAAAAATGTGGGAAAGTCGATCTCAAGTAGACTACGACAAATTCAAATCTGTTTACAGAATTCTTATCGCTTCACTAGATTAATCGGTACGTTGGAAATATAACAAGTCTATAATCCTATGTTGCACGTGTGTTAGACAAAGACAGAAAATCGCCGCTTCCAATCCCCTTAAAATTGGTCCACTACTCCGATCATCAAAACTTTAAATATTTATAAATAATAAACTACTTCTAAGATAAGTCACAGGGTAGTGTGTTCCCCGAACTAATATATATAAAAAAAAAAAATGTCAAGTGAGGGATCCATCGACCCCTATATCAATCACCGCTTATATTCTCATGTAGATAAATTGTTACAGGCCACATTTTATTACCTTCATGTTTTATTTTATACGTAACACAACACGACTGTGAACCATGTAGACTCGGGTGCCTCAACCGCGGTATAAATTAGGTGACCGTGGTCCACATTGCATACGCAAGTGTGTAACCATGATGATTTACATCGTCAGTCGACGGCCATTCGGTCTGAGGAAAACGCGGTTGGTTCTGGTATTTTTCTCTGAACCCCTAGGCTCTCTAACAATGATAGACATAGGTATAATAGTATATCAATGCATCATCATGTCGCACCTATATTATTCACAAGTTTCTTGTATGAATAGACGTAGGTAGATATATAACATTTTTTTATATGTTTCTAAATTCTACGACCTACCGTCGTTTTCGTTATCACTATATTATAAGTATACCAATATATTGTTTTTAATATTCACACTATATTACTTATAGATACATTTGTAAGATCCATATTAAACCTTGCAAAATATTCACGATGACTTTTAGGATAACATATAAATATGAAGTATTTTATTGTGGATTATCGTTTATTGTAGTTAAACGTATTACTGTACATTTATAACGTGTGTAATGTAGCCGTATGACCGCATTAAACCACATATTTTGTTGATATTTTGTGAAAAAATGACTTCGGTAGTGATTTTATAATAACAAACACATTATCAATGGTATACACGAGGAATCATGAGTGACACTACGTTCATGAATATGTGGAATGTCAAGAAATTCAAGATACATGGTTGTATCCATGAATAAATTATATCTGTCCGTGGTGGCAATTTCCTTCAATTTCCTTTTCTTTTATTTTTATTATCTGACGGGTTCAATGTTTGAGGTTTCTTATTATATATTGTAATGTAGAGCACTGGCCGCGAATAAATAGCCATAGTCCACGCATCCGGTTACCTTAATACTTCACGCGCACTATACCACTGGTGTGTCCTGTGGTAGGCCTTTGTATAATATTATGTGTGTGTATGAGCTTTATGTAAATGTGTAATGCATGTATATTAACTTAATAGAAGTCAGTTCCATCGCCGAGAACAGAAGAGTGCTGGTGATGATAGATAGGAGGTGGGGTGTGCAGTTGTGTGTGTATGTGCGAAGAACTAAGAAATAAAATGGTATTCAGGAATTGGCATGAATTTTCGCATAATTAAGAAAACATATAATGTATAATATATATATAGAATTTTTGGATCAACCAATAAAAAATAATGATTAGGTATAATAATAATAATAATAATAGCTATATGTGTTGCTGCTTATAAAAGGTGGTCTAAACTCTAATTTAAGGGGCTTGAGATTTTTAAAAATTTACAAGCGGGGCGTTGAATAACTGAAATAAAAAATTTATGTATACATTATCGCGCAGCAGAACAATTTTCCCAAGAACTAAATTAAAGCACAATATCCAAAATAAATTTCATCTTTGTGAACAATAACACGACAACCGATTGTAGAATAACATTTGAAATACAGAATTAAAACAAACATTTGATTGCAAATTTGGATTTTTTATGGCTTGATCATTTTGTACTTTGGTGCTTGAATCTCACTATTATTATTTATTACCATTTAGTGGTAGTAGTTACACTAATGGTGACAAGTAAGTTTTATTAAATCGATTGGATTTATTCCCAGTATTGTTATTTTAATATTATGATCTACTCGATTGTATCAAAATGTTATTCATTTCCATATGATCTGAGCTCATACCTTTGAATTAGATCCATGATAAATAAATAGATTACCTATTTATTATCTACGAACATGTCTACTGTAGTTTTAAGTCAATGGCGTTCACAAGTATATTATTATATTATAGTGCAAGATAAACTAGATTTTGAACTTCTGATAATCCCTGAAGTTAAAAATCCGTTGTGCAACAGATATATTATATTATCAACATACATCGTCTAGCGTACACTGTGATTCTTCGAGAGTTCATAGTCCGGAACGGCATGGTTGCAGATGCGGCTTCATTTGTTAGCAATGGAGGACATTGGATGATAGCAATCTAGTTTATTCTATTTAAGTATATAATAGCGTATTTCGCGTGGCACAAAACATAATATACTGAGCGTGTAGACGAATAGACGTAATATCAGTACATATTATGTATAGGATCCGTCTCTATAATATCGTTGGCTCTTTATAAACACGCTATGGATAAAAACAAATCAGCCATGAAACGGCTCTCTCAATTTCTCTTAGTCCACAGACTCATGTCCAGGACCACGTTCATTATTAATTAATCCAAAGAGTTGGTTTTTTTTTCTGTCTAGCATTCCAATCTCCTCGCATTTGTGTTTTATATTTCCGACTTTGTTATATAAACTAGTTTACAGTGATACATATTGTATCATACAAAATGTATGATTAAACTTTTAGTATAATACACTATTTATGGGCACCAACATCAACGAGTTTTCGATGCGTTTTCCGTAAGTTGTGCTGAGAATATATGTTTTTTTCATAAACCAAGTAATGGTTTTATTTATGAACCATATATCCCGGCCCAAAAGAATGTTGATGAGTTTGAAATTATATTGGTTATTAGTCTATTCTACTGTTGAACCATGTTTCATTAGTTATCCTAAAATAGGATAACTTATAAATATTAAATGCCTGTTTCATAAGAGCTTAGTTTATAACAAGTTAAGTTAGTACAATAATAAATGGATTTCTTGAAGAGTTATATACTATAAAAAATATAGGTATAGAAAATTGAATATTGTAAATATGTCAGTGCATTATTGTATTTGTATAAGATATTGTATTTTTTAATTTAATTAAATAATATAGGCATTCGATATTTTTTGAAATCAAATATTTATTTTACCGTAGGTACTCACATTTCAAACTTTAATATATTTAATAATAGATAAATATATTTTATAGTTTATAGGTCTATACGGTCCACTTAATATTTTAGTATTTCTTATACAATTATAAGATTCTCATTAACGTACATGATGACCTTATAACTTGGTAGAATGAGCTTTACATGTATTCATGTCATAATAGTCATATACATAGGTAAAATTTGTATAACTATAAAAGTTTATCCAGGTGATTGATTGATGAGAATGCTCGCTCTACGATGGTCGACGAGGAGTAATAATACTATACAATAATGTCTATTTGTGTTTCAATATAATATAAATATGTACCACCAACGTTTTGTTTTCGATAGTGAAGACAGAAAAAAAAAATAATAATATAACATTTGTAATCAATGGACAATGACGTTTTGTATAAATTTAAAAGTAAAAATGGTCAAAAGATACATATAAAAATAACCTAAATATATGACGTCAGCCAAAATATAGAATAACGCAATAACGTTATAATATATAATATCATATTTTGAACATTTGAAGAATTTAAATTTTAAATTTTTTTTCAAATATAGCCCTGCATCGCGTACAGTATAATGTATTATTAGTTAGACAATAATTTTATGTTTCTTAACTATAAACACCATGTTTCTAAAAAAAATGAAAACAAATAATATATTTTTATGAATTATTATTTATAATATACCTATTGATGTAAGTCAGATAAAAATATAAGTTTACTGCAATGTTATAAATAATCTTATACATCGTATTTGAAATACAATATATATTCAATATTGTTGTATTATAGTCATTAATCATAGTACCTGAACTTTTTATTCTGATACAAAAATCTTTGCATTTTAGATTCTGAGTAAAACAAATAATTTGTTGGTTTTATAATGTTTTTTTTTTTTAATGTTATCTTTTTTTGTAAGCACTTTTCCTTTTCAGGTAAATGTATTATTTTTTTCATTTGTTATCAAAGCTTTCTACTATCGTGCACCGAGGTGAAACCGAACAAGTTAAACTAATATCCTGTCCGAGCTTTTTCATCATTATATATCACTGAAAAGCTTACTTTGTAGCCATTTAAATTTGACTTATGTAGCAAAAATACTGTCATTAGAATAATAATATATATAGATAAATATTTAAAAACTAAGCTAAATAATTTAAATGGCGATAGCAAAATTCACTAAAATTGTCTATTCTATTATTTTTAATTTGTCTATTATTGTCTATTCATTTTAAATTCCCCGTAAACTACAATTAATATTGAGAGTGCAGACAATGATTGTTTGAAAATTATCTCAGATATAAAAATTCGTGGCACTTGGATTTTATTATAAATTTTAATTTCTGATAACATCTGAAGAACTTTAAGACTCTAGCTTTGACATTGATCACTGATGTAGTGATATCATCGTAAATATTCGTTCGTCAACAAATATGGACTTATCATAAATTATAATGCAACTATCGTTGAATAATAATACCCTGCATATAGTTTAAATTCATTAGTGCTTATAATATAAACTCAATCTCAACAATTAAAATGTTAAGACCATTAACTTAATACCATACCTATCTACTTGTATTTATATGTGTATTAATAATGAAGCAAAATGGTATTTCATCTGAAATAGTTAAATGTTAAGAGTGCGAATTCCGTTCCATCTTTAAGATAAAAATATTATGAGATTAAAATAACATTAATCATTATAATATATTAGATGACTTACATTTATACAGTCACGATTTCTATGTCTATATTTCGTACAAGAAAAAATTTATAATATAGTATTATATACAAAACATTTTTTTGATCCATGGAAGAAGCTTAGGTCAATATTTGACATATTTTTTGCAAGCACTATTTTTAATGAGTTTCATTTAGAATTGTAATTTGTATGACTTGTTGATTTATTATTGGATTAAAATGTGATATTATTACAACACAACTGACATAACTAACAGGCGTCATACACTCTAAAGCGAGGCGAGTTCTTAACACTCGGTCACTACTGTATTATGCGCGTATTTCTTTGATATTGATAATATAATATTACCATTTAATAACCGATAACTTAATTATGACGTAGCACACACAATATCATTAGGTAGTAATTTATGGTTTAATAATTCTTGCTGATATAGGCTATAATAATATTATATACGATCGCTTTGGTCAGTGTTACAGTGCCGACGTTTGACATTCGTTCAATCGACATTAATTTAATATAGTACGCATGAAACCCGAAAAATCAGTGCACGCTGTACGCACGACATATAAGGGGGGTGTGCAATTGAACATGAAGTTGACACCAAAAACGACCCTTCCGGACAATTTATGAGACCCCTATCAGAGTATATAGCCGGTTGCGCGAAGCCCTCTCCGCCGAAATTGATTTATCTCTGGCAATGCCGACATAGCCAAAAATTCCTACTCGTTATTGCCCCCATAATAATATATAAACCACACATTTATTACGCTTTACATATTACATGTATACAAATATCCACACAATATATGGATATTGTTTCAATGGTAGTCTCAATACAATTCATTAATAATTAATCTACTCAGCTGTGTGTCACACGAGTTGATGGTTTTTTTTTTTTGAACTTTATTCATTGACGACTTTTCTATTAAGTTCCAGGTTAAACGTAATACGACATCCCTGACAGTAGGTAACATTTCTCAGATTACTTTACGGACAAATTTAATTACACCCCATCCCAGCACTCTTTACCACCACTACCTCCAAACCCGAACACTCAGTTTGCTTATTTTAATTTATTTTTCACGGTTAAATCAATTTCGTTATAACTTAGTACAATCAGAAAACCTGAAAGCCACAGACTTGAGTACCTATATAATTTGTATAAAGTAAAGAACCTTGCCATCACGTTCTTATACAATTCATTGCATGGTTCGGTTCTATTAAATTATTGTAACTCTGAAATGGTTAAAATATGATTACTATAAATGTGTGTTCTAAAAAAACTCATTTTTATACTTATTTTAAATTAGTTCACAATGTGCATTACTTCTAGTTCCATATTTTCTTTTTTAGATCAAAAATAAACTACATAAGACCTAGATGCTTTAATTAAACAATAAAAAATAGTTCTTATTCTTAAATAGTTTGCTGTATAATAATGTAAAATAATATAATTCAATTAGAAAATGGGTTTTACTTGATTATAAAATTATGAAATTAAATTTTGTGAATTTATTTTATGTCATAAATAGAATAATTTAAGTTTCATATTAACTATTTAACAATAAAAATGAAATTGTAGTCATTATTAAGGTAAAAAAAGATGATTATTAACACTATGTCTAGTACCTACCTACTCTCTCTTGTTAGTATTGTACACATAGATAGTAGGTAGATAGTAGATACTAATTATTATAGTCATATTTATTTATTTATCACATACAGTATGACTGTTTGAAACTTTCGGAATACATTTTGCGTTTCAAGAGAACTACACAAAAAAATTATATACTAACGTCCATCACCATTGTAAAATATTCCTAACTTCACACGAAATCAAACAAAAAAATATTGAAATAAACTATGTATGAGATTCAGGGCTAGGTTTTGAAAAAAAAATGTTCGTATAACGTTTTAATTCTCTTCCCCTTAAACTACACCAACAGAGGTACTCTTTGTTATTAACATGTACCTATTTTAAGGGAACAAAGTAACGTTTGCGTTTGTGTTATGAATTATGTTATATTATTATAATCCATTAAACTATGGTTGAACGACTTATGACGTAGGTAAAGGAGTACAGGACAAGCGTAAAACTTGACTCCTGGATGATGTGAATCCGGCGATGAACCTTCTGATCACTAATAGCATAAGCTTTTTGAGCAGCCTCGTTTTTCCGGTAACAGTCGATATTGCGTGCTTATTATATTTTGTGAAAACGTCACGTGTGATAATAAAACGACAAGTAAATAGTGTGCTAAATAATTATAAATTATTAAATGACGAAATGTCTTAATATTAATTTAATAATATTTTTGATGTTTCTATCTATGCAGTGTATATAATATTGTTATAATATAAGTTATTTTATACTTACACACTATACATTTATATAATCGGGGAATAGGGCACACGTGGTTATAATAATATAATAATATCTATTGCGAGACAAATCGAACCGGACTTGGGTTAAACATTTAAGAAGGTTCTTTCCGCCAAACATCAAAATAATCTCACATCCATACACACGTCAGATCAAATAATAAAGCCCTGGAGAACATATCACTTGGTAAATTTAGTTTTGAGTAGATTTTATATGATGTTTTTCTAACTATTATTCACAATTGGTACCCAACTATTGTAGACCGAGAAAAACTATGCATGTTTTAACTTGATGTGTTATATTAACTTACGTTCATGATAATTGTCGGGTAATTTATAATCCAATCACCACGTCATGTTTACCGTATATTTTTCAGTAGAAAATTGGTTATTGATTGTACCTACTTTAAATAGATCATTTATTTGATCCTTCGTTTTCACAAGGAATAACTGTTGGAAAACGCTCCAATTTATGTCACACTCGTTTTCCATTCAAAAATCAATTTTTGTTTGAATTTCTACAATACATGCTATAAAAATACAATTAAAAAAATGGCTGTTTTTATGATCTCGTTTTAATATACATATATAATAAATTTGAGTTATTCTAAAACCATGATATGCATACTAATATGGTACACCTAAGTGTAATAACAAGACTAGTGACAACTAAAATAATGACTAATAAGATTTTTGAACTTATATTTTTATTATAATATTTCGAATGTCTAAATTATGAATGTGTATAAAAAAAATTCAACACAACCTATAAGATTTATAAGATTTATGGATAAATTACATTTATAATTTATGTAAATACTATATTATTAACATAAAGTCAAAAAAAAAACAAATGATCCCTTGCTTGTACTTTATATTATTATAATGCAACTTGAACTAAAATATAAATCTGTTGAATAAAAATACGCGTATAAAGATACAAATATCATACCAAAATTGTATGTATTATAAATAATATGAAACACAGATAATACCTGTTTTAAATTTTTAAATCTTCTCTCTGTCACATGGGGTCTGTTACATACTTCAGTAGTTCAGTAGAAATGTGGGGTGTATGTTTGTTTAGACCTTTTTTTCCATGGTATATAGGACATAGGTAAGTATATAACTCCACATGGGGTAGCTTATTTGGTGTGTAAATATTGCATTTTACCTTCAGCCATTCCCATTATTATACTCAAATGGCGTGTTTAAACTAAAAGAACTATGTGCATTTTAGTATAGTATTAATAATTTGAATACATGCAACTTACATTTTTTTTTATTGTACAATGACAATGTTAGATATTTGTGACATAGATAATTTTAGAATTGTTTCTGCAATTAAAAAAAAAAACAAATAAAAACAGTGAAGTTCATTAAAGTTTAGAAAATGTCAACCTTATCTCGTAATGTAGTAGGTAAGTCACTTAGTCACTGGTGTAGTTGATGAGGTCAATTTCAATTCAATGATATATTCCATACTAAAGTAAAAACTTTTCTGAGCATAGACGGTGTGCACTATAAAGTTTCTATTTCCAATGATATTTTATTATTTGTTCATATTATTTACCATGGTTGATTTTAAATAATTGTATTTATCAATAGTATTGTAATTAGTTATTTATTTTAGATTCTGAGCGTGTTTTTATTTGATGTAACTCAATCACTTTTTTTTTTAATTCTAGTAAGAATAAATTATAGACATTTGTAATTAATTTTAAAGACTTAGGTACTAAAATTACACATTTAATTATATTAAATATGATATTACATAATATGGCATATTTATATAATAATATAAACACGAATATTATTTAACTGGGTATAAAATAATTTTGGTGATTTTGACCAATTTTGTCAACATATTTTGAAACAATTTTAGGTGAAAGAACAACTTGTGTTGAACTTTGTGTTGGATGTCCATGCTTTTTTATATAGAAAAAAAAATGCGATCAATGTATATAAAAAAAAAAAACTAAAAAGTCCATTGTTAAATACTTCTATCGTTTTTATTTTTGATTCCCCCAAGTACTAACTAGATCCAGAGACTACACTTTAAGTTGATGTCTGAAGCATATTTTTATGATAGACTCACAAATAATAAAAACACAATGATTGCTTTATTTTCACAAAAAAATGTTATTACCATGTGTACCTATTTCCTATGAAATTAACTTTATACTATACGCACTACCTACTTATTATGCAATGTAAGCATTTATAACCAATGTTACAATAGCAGAGTATTATTATCATATTTTTGACCAATATTATTGACTTATTATATAAGAATTTAATTTTAAGATGTTTTAAACTTCTTGAAATATATTTTTCCAAATTATGCTACCGGGATACATTGAAAAGTGGTAATTTTAAACATTTACCCAAAAACCACTAAACTTTTTGTCTTATTCAAGATGCCTACTCTGTATTCAACCCTCTTACGGAATGTGGAAAAACATGTAAATAATTCAAAACACTTTCGAAAAAGTAAACAAGATGAAACAAATATTTAAATTATGACATGAAATAAATCTCTTTTGATATATTATATCAAAGTTTAAGATCCAAGTTAGACAAATGTATCCAAAATCAGTAATTGTTTTTAAAATTATTTTTACTTTTTCTTTTATTTTACATTGTTAAAATCAAGTAGTTTGTAAAAAGTTTGAGATTTATGACTTACCATATTTCTGAACACATTTATTTAATATTTTTAAATGTTAAAACATTTAAAAAGTGTTTAAAAAATGCCAAAATACTTATGTTAATATTACCTACGATTAATAAATTTCGATATTTATACATGTACGCATAATAATCGAATGTAATAAATTAACATCGTTCAAGCATCTGATAAAATTAAACATTTGTGTGAGTGCCTGAATATAAAGTAAATATATATTTAAAAACTGTAAAGTTTATATGCGTCTATTCAGCCAGTGAATAATTAATTACTTAACAATTTACCATTTATTGTAATTAATTTCGTATACATTCCAAATCTGTCACAACTAATTACATAAGAGTCAACATTTTGCCTCGACTAATTCAATACTTATGTAAAGATAAAAGTATAAATTATATTCTGCTGGAAAGTGAGTGGTTTTTTTTTTTCGGGGGATCGTCTTAAATGAAACGAACCATCTATAGAGAGCGGTAATCACCCAGTTTGAATTGGAGGCTATACCAACAATATATTATTAAGGTATACCTACTATAATATACTAGAGTAGGTACTAGACTATAATAATATAAGAGTGTAATTTTCTTTGTTTTATTTTATATAGGTACCAAATTTTCGTTGATGGAAAAACTAATTAAATGTACTACTATATTATGGCCTAGAGGTTGTCGTCTCGTTAACTCTTTGTAGGTTCACTCTGCTATTCCTTTAGATTCATAATAATGTGTCTAATATGCGAGTATATGCGTGGGTGTACGTGTACATTCACGTATAATACCTTAGCCGTAGCGGATGAGGGTATAGCGAGAATATAGGAGGAGGGTAGGGAAAAAATACTACAATGCGTTAACGTTATTTTGGCCGAGTCGTATGGTTGATCCGTTGCCAAGACTATTAAACATCGCAGGGTTCTGTAACGAGCTCTGAGTTAACCTCATCAGAAGGATCGAGGAAAAAAATGAGAAAAAACAAACCTAATCTAAAAGAACAAAAAAAAATGGGCCCTTGTTGTGTTGTTTGCAAATGTTTAATTTTTTTTTTTTGATTATTATTATCACTTTTAGTTATGTTTTTTGCTTTTCAATTATGTGGAGAACGTGACATAAGCCAATATGAATTGAGGTCTGAGTAGGTATATAATATAATTGTAATTTATCGGTATTCTCAACTTTAATATTAGCTGGTCCACGCCAACTGCATTAATTCAATCTTTTTTTTATATCGTCTCCCTCCTTCTCTCTCTCTCCCTCTCTCTCTTTCTTATTTTCATTCATCTTTCCACGTCGAAGACACCTTTAATAAATCATAAGGTTTTTAAATCCATTATTAGTACAACTGGGGATGTTGACTGTTGAAAGTATATTATTATTACCTAAAGCTTTGTTTTTGCGTGTAAAAATAATTTAAAATTTTGATGCATTAATCATAACCAAAATTAAGTGTAATTACAATAGTCATATACAATGGGTTATTATTATAGTAGTAGTTGGTTGTGCAGTGACTTGAAATATTCTCTGTGTATTCATATTATAAGTGTTTAATACTTTATTAGACATGATATTACAAATTATACTTTTCTATATATTTTTACTAATTTTGTGATATTCATAGGTATTTGAAATGTTCCTGATGGTTTAATACAAGGATTCTCATAAGTTGTCTTTACTGGAAATTTATAAAAAAGTTTTCTAAAAATTAGTGATGTAAATAGAAAATAAATGTTATTATATTTTGTTTTCATTTTATATTAATTTCTTGTGATAAAATAGCAATACTGCGAATGATATACTACAGTTAGAATATAAAATATTAATAGGTATGTATTATTTTTACTAGTTGTTTATGTTAGCATTTTCTCGACACGATACAATTTTCAAAATATTTTGATTTATTTTGAACTGTTTAGGGACATATTCAGTCCAATTTTATTAGTTTTTTTTTTATAAATATCAATAAAATTTTATTTTTTGAGTAAAAATACTTGAACATTTAATAGAAGGCTTCTGGTCTATTGCTTCAAAGGTAGATGAAAAATATTAAAAATCCTTTCTCACTGTTTTTTTTTTTATAAGCATTTAAAGTTCAAAAATTGACAAAATATGGAAAAATCAACGAAAAAATATGATTAATTTGGAATTTATTATAGGTAAATTTTTTTTTTTTTAATACCTACCATAGATAAGTATATAATATTTTTCTTATAAAATGATATTATATTATTGAATTCAAATTTAATATCATCCATTTTTTTTTTTTCTATGAATGTCAATAAAATTGTATTTTTTAGGTAAAAGGTTGAAAATGTAATACAATAGGCTTCTAATTATATATTGTATAATATATTATAGAGACTATATGGTAAACATTTTTCTTTTTAAATCTTAGATTTGAAAATGTAATTAAAGATTCCTCATAGGTTTTTCTACCTTTATCAAAAAAAAATTTCTACCTGAAAGTCAAATAACATTTTTATGAACGTTTTAAGTTCAAATATTTACAAGATTGGATATTCACTCGATTTGTCATGTAGTGATTTTCTTATTATATTCAAAAACTAAGAACCGTAGTTACTTTTTACACCATAAGTTGATAACATTTTGACTAGTTGGAGCTGTTTACGGACATTCTAAATTTTAACTTTTTTTTAGATTATTTTTTTTAAGCGTGAATAAAATTTTATTTTTTGGGTCATAAACCCATTTCCCACCTTTCTTTAAATTATAATAATTGCTAATATACTTGAAAATGTAATACGAGTTTCCTCATAAGTTTTTCTTGTAAAATTCTGAAAATCACATAAACGCATATTTTCAATCTTATATAATAATAGACGTTTGTTTTCAAGTTCTATTTTTGACGAAATTGGATATTTTAACTAAAAATAGGGGCTTGAAAGTTTTCGCTACTATCTACGTTTATAAATTATTATTTAATATTTAATCTACACAATGAAATTTGTATTATATTTAGATGAACTTAAAGCTTTTTATCCTACCAATATAATCTCGACAGTATAGGTATGCCAGTTAATTGATTTGTATGTTAATATAGCAGCCAGTAATATTATAATAACTATAAAAAATATGTGATTTGTTTTTAGCAATTAATATTAGTTTAAACTTGGTACCTACTGTCTTATTACAAACAAAAAAAATTAATTACTAAACCAATAAAAATATTTCCATAGAAATGTACGCTGACAGTCTATCACCGCTTAGAATCGTTTTTGATTGTTTACAATGAATTGAATACTCAAAATCATTGAATTGAAATTTAATATAATTTTCTGAATAGTCACAGAATAGTTCCCTTAGTCGCCTACTGTATGGACCATGACGAGTTACTATAGTGATACGCACACCGTAAGAATACTGTATTTTATCTTAGTTTTCATTATATGTGTACGTACCTATTTAACTTTAAACTTTATATAATACTTTGCGCAATAAACAATATATTATAGTTAATTTTTGTATTGTACAGTATTAATGTGCATTATATATTATACACATTTCTGTATTTTACAGTATTATGTCTAAATTGTGTATTATAGACATTTCATATGGTATAAAATTCAAATTCCTTTATTATAAGATATTATGTAAATTTAAAATCAAATACAATTTTACAAAATTAATTAAGCTTTGATTACTTAACAATTTCTCGTTTGAAAATTGAACCTTATTAAAAAAAATATGTATAAAAAGTAATGTATTATATTATATACGTTATATATCATTGTATAAAATAAATGAATGTATTGTATAAATTCTCATCACTACGTGTTAGGTATTTAATACACTATTTAATACCTACTATATTCTACAGGAAAGCGACATTTTTTCTTCTATAGCACATCACTCTTAACAAAATATATAAAAATATTATTTTTATATACTAGTAGGTACATTTATAATATAGGTTTAGAATTATAATTTAGAGGAACTTTATGATAATATGTACAATGTACCTATATAGTATACTATGTACAAACAAATAATATAAATATAACTGAAATATATTTTTTTACTTATAACTTTATTTCCTATTAATTCCTGAGAGTCGACCCTGGGAGTCAGTTTAGTAGACGTTAGTTCATTAAATGTCTAGTTTTGGATTATCTCTTATAAACTATAATATAAGACATAACTATATACAAATATTAATAATATAAAATATAATATTATATATATTATATATATATGAGTAGGTAACGAGAATCTAATTAATATTATTAAACTATTTTTAATTTTGTAGAATGTTTATAGTTATTAATATCATAATAATATTAAATTGTCATAAATTGTGGAATCGTTGTATTAGTTCTAAATTATAAAAATGATAATATTATTATAGATTACAGAATAATTTATTCGGTTAATGGTTATGAAATCGTAAAAAAATGCAAAAAATGAGTTGTCAGAAGTGGGATTCGAACCCACGCCCACAGAGTGGACTGCGACCTGAACGCAGCGCCTTAGACCACTCGGCCATCCTGACGATGTTTTAAAATATATTTATGTTCGTTATTTAAATAGATACTGAGACTTAAGTATTCAATATCCATGATTTGTATACAGATGGTATTACATAAATACTATTATTACTTACTATTGAGGCAGGTAGATAATTAATTTAATTTAAATTATTATACAATTTTATTAACAAGTGATGTTCCAAGGCTAACCTTGTATGTAGGTAGTAGGTACTAGGTAGCCCGGCATGGGTAAAGTGCAATAATTGTTCCAATGTTTTATTGTAAAAACAATTATCTAATTCAAGTGGTTTATTTTTTGCGATTTTTCAAAATGTTAAATTAGTAGATAACTCATAAAAAAGTAAAAACTTTTTAAAAAAAATATTTAGATTTTAAAAAGATCCTATATTTAAAAATTTCCATAAAATATTTAAAAAAAAGTTTACCTATATTATTTGAATTTAAAATGTTTTTAAAACGACTGGATCAACGTTGCTTAACAAAAATAATGGGATTTCAAAAATTCTAAAAAAAATTACACGAATTAAATTAATGTTTTTACAAACAAAATTTTTTTAAACATTTTTTCAAATCATCAATACTTTCTTATATTCTAAAAGCATTATTATATAGGACTTTATAAAATGTATTTTATTATTTATACTCATATTCTTATTGTATCTAACTTGTAGATTGTAGTCATAGGCGCAAATAGTGTTTAGGATTTGGGGGGGGGGGGGGTGGGTACTAAAGCCTTACTTTGATAATATTGAATATGCTTAAAACAAAATGTAGAAAATGTTTGGAGGCTATAGATATTTTTTAGGGGCTTAGCCCCTAAAGCTCCCCCCTATTTGCGCCTACAATTTGTAGTTCTATTAGGTATAGGTACCTGATATCTAAATGGTGTCTAGTTTCCTACCAAGTACTAAACTACATGACGTACCTATACCAGTATACCACCGTAAATGAGCGTGATTTCTTATATAACTAATAAACTACTCTTTCAAATTATTATTGTTTACTTACAATTTAAAAACTATTTTCAGAAAATGTCTATAAACTATTTCTGATAATATTGTCTTGGTCAGTCGAAAATCGAACTGTACGATCTATGAGTAGAAAAAGACGGCAGTTTTACCGAGACTATAGACAGTGAAAAATATGGAAAACATCGCGGTTACCCTCTACCCGTTAACAAGTATGTATAACACGGTATAGTCGGTATACATCAACACATTTTGGACCACGGTCAATGTAACCGCCGTCCGTACAATCAGATTTTCACTACACTGCGTGTAGTGTCGTGTTTAGTAGTTATATTTAATAGCTCATAGATGAAGCCATGTAGTTTACAAAATATTGGTAACATTTTACCAACAAATTAAACCATAATATTTAACCCTACAACATTTCGTCTTATTCGTGCTCATGTTCACCCACCTACACCGTATACCACCACCTACCTACCTATGTACAGCCGTATGCCTAAGTACCATATTAGATAATAAAACATGGATATGACATTACCAATTTTATTGAGGCCACTATATATTATTTTCGCGGTTGTAAACTGATATAGTTAACAAATTGAGGCCGTTTGTTTCCATTTTTGTATAATATTATGATATCGACTGTAAATTCGATTGAACTACTATTATAGTAATGATTAACCTATAATTATTATAGGTGTCTATAGTTTAACTTTATTTCTTACCTACCTATTCAATAATATTATACTGCACTTCTGCATAGTGGAAACCCGGCTTTACTTGCAAACTAATGACCCCGATATTTACCGTTCATTTGTTTTGAAAACTTAACCATCACCGACATTTTACTCGTCGTCGGTCTTGATATTCGATTCTGGATCAAACCGTTTTGGTCGTCGTCCAAGAGTGAGTACCTATCTTGTATAACTCAATATATTCATATAATTCAAATATATGTACTTAAATATCACTAAATATAGTGATGTGCCTACCTACAGACGTATAGCGAGCAATGAAATTACAGTGAAACCAGTCTTGTAAAGCGTAGGTACACTACCTATATTATTGGCGAATCCCATTACTTCCGGTCCGACGAAAAGCGTCGCCTGTTTCCAGAGGATTATGAGCCGAGGATTGCACGGTCGAGGGTAAGACGTACATCAGTCACATATGACCTATATGTATATATTATTCACAGCCTCCTCGTTCTAGGACGTCTCTACGACCATTATTTGAAATTTATTGTAGTTTCACTTAATGTAGTGTGTAGGACGTAGGTAGGTAGATAAGTGCGCACTACACGCATGTTTGTAAAATCCAAATAAAACCTTGATAAATGATAAAAATGGTCGCGTTATCGTTCAGACCTTAAAACGTCGTGGAAAAAATATTTAAAAAAATAGTCCTCTAGCTTTATGCATGGGTACCTATACTTACTTAAAATTTCGATAGATAGAATTTGAATAAATGCATAATTATTTATGCATACAATTTATTAGTTGAGAAATAAGATTAGGTAAATATAGGCTAATTAGTGACTTACCTTTAACCCGTCAACTTAAAACTCACTATTGGTGGATATCAATTGGTAGAGGGTACCCGTGAATTATGATAAGATATTGGTTATAAGTTATACAACCGTGATTCTTCAATTATAATATTATTATAACACTTATTAGAAATTATAATGGATATGATAAATAATAATAGTTACATATTTGTAATCAAACACATTATTTGACTTCCATAATATGTGCGTTGTTTTAACTTTAAGTTTTAAATATTGGTATTTTATTATAACTATTTATTATGAGTACCTACCTAATATTATTATAAATTTAAATTATATAATGCATTATATTGTTTAAGTACTGTTAAGTTAACATTAAACAAAAATCATAATATTTCTTCGTGGAATGACGTTAAATTATTAATATCGTCAAGGCTATAATCCAGCATTCCAGCCCATTGTACTCTTTCCTACCCCCAATGAATATTTTAAAAATCGTAAAGCGTAGAGCAAGCACATTTGGAGTATTATTTTATTTAATTTTCTTTCGAGTAAAATGTAGAATTGTTACTTGTTAGGGTACACGAAAATACTCAAAGTTGAATCGAAATTGGCGAAAAATCTGTACCTACTACTGTGCACCGATACTTCTTAAGAAGACTTACACTTATAGCCATTTCCTGTTTTGTACCTGCCTTATCCACCTAGTATTTCTTTAGATTTTATTTTCCTCCTTATTTGACCCACCATTAACCAGCTCGTTTGAACGTACTGCAGCCTTTTTGTAGATTTGTTCTTTGTAATCCTGGTAGATCCTTTTGATTATTAAAGGTATCTATTTTCTTTTTTATTTGCTTTCTTTGATCATTTCTTTTTTTATTACAATAGCATAATTACCACTTACGAGTGCATAGTTATAACTTTTGAGGATAAACATGAGACTACGAGGGCCTCCCAATACAATTATATTATTAAAAAATAAAAATAATGTTTTTATTACGTAAAATGTATAAACAGTACAATACATTAAATACATTTATACTTCTACATTTAAGATTATATTACACAAGTTATCTGTTTGTGACAGGAATGTTTACAGTTTTCATTCAGTAATTTTAAAGTTGTTACACGAATACATGAACAATAGTCCGTTCTCTACTGAACAAAAAAAAAAACAATTAATTTATTCTTTTTTTGTAATTTAACATCAATTATAATGAGTGAGTAAGAACTTTTTAGAATACTAAATACTAAAACAATATTTATGAATATAAAAGTGGAATTTTATTTCACTATTTATAAGAGTTTTTAATGTACCTACCTATAAAAATTAGACTGTTTATAGTCCTAAAACTTTCTACATCCAACGATATTACTTACCTATTGTTCAAATGTAATACATGATGACAATCAAACAAATATAAAATCAATAAAATAATGTTAGTTCCAATAAAAAATAAATAAAATATATTATGAATTTCACATGGTTTTGTTGGACATATTTACAAAGCTAGTTTTATTATTTTCACCAAGTAACAGTTTAAAAAAATTTTATTCTTTGCACGTAAAGGGTTGGTAGGTACTATTCGTACGTTCAATTGGACACTGAAGCGGTTGCATTAACATATAAAGTAAAAAATGTGATTGTTACAATCTTAATGGAACCATTATTTTTGTAAATGTACGTAGTTATATTTAAAAAAAAAAATTTAGGATTTAATAAAATGTGATATACGATTTTAAACTACATTAATTTATAATCATATACATTTGTACTATTTGTACGACTGCTTGAGTATAGGTAGTAGTAATAAATTATAAATATTAACAATTATTAAAATTTATATTAAATATATAAATATTTTATTTTAAACTAATACTAACTGACAACTGTAACAGTGTTTCTATGTTATGCTATTAAGGTTATCAATATTTTTTTTATTTGTAATTTAAATATATCCAGCCTTATAAAGTATTCGAATAAAAGTATTTGAATATTTTTTTTGTATTCGAATACTATTTTAAATACTTTGTTTAAAATTATTCAAATACGTATTCTGAATACTTTTATTCATATTTGTTATTCATTAAAAAAAAATACTTTTTTCCTATCCAGATAAATAGTTTCAAGTTTGTGACAAGACATATTATAAATCATGAACATTAATTTTATTCTTTGAACGAAATATAATATTGGCCATGATATGATTATTTTTATAAACACCAATGTGTTGTATCCCATATGGCCCATATCGGACGTATCATATGTGGTCAAAATTTATAAATTACTTATGATTACGATGTATTTTTAATTATTAATTAATACATGTTAATTAGCAACCATTCAAAAACTGACAAAAACTAATTCTGAAAAATAGTATTCGAATAGTATCCGAATACTTTAAAAAGTATTCGAATATGTATTCTGAATATATTTTTTAAAAACTATTTGAATACGTATTCTTAATACCTTAATTCTCGTTTATTCGAATATGTATTCCGAATACAAAATAAAAGTATTCTTTACAAGACTGAATATATCGTATTTATTCATATCATATTTATATTTCTCCCAAGAAAATCTACAGATAGTAATGATATAATTCTGAAAGATACGCATTCGACATATAAAGTTGAAAAAAAATTGGCTACAGTCCATTATAAATTTAAATTTCTGATAAAAATATATCGTGAATAAACAATATGAATTAAATAGCAAATAGGTGTAAAATATATGATTGGATAGTGTCTTATTTGCTATACTCTGCTAAGTTTTAAACAATAAAATGTTCTCATTTTTTATATAAGTGTACCTATAAGAACTAACACTTAAATTATATCATACTTTTAACTACTTAAAAAATATACATACAGGGTGTCCCGTGAGGATTTACTCATTGCGATATCTCCTGAAATAATAGAGATATCGTAATTCTGTTTTCTTATTAAGACTCACAGAGGCAAGCACTACAAATAACTAATTTTTTATTTTTTTTTTATGTTTTGGTAAAAAAGTTAAAAAAATTATTTTTTTAATTAATTATTTAAAAAAATATTGAAGATTGCCATTTTGTAGAGTTCATTTTTCTGAAAATATTGACGTTTCAACATTTTAATTTCATTAATTTCCTGATTTTTAATAATTGTTTTAATTAATAAGTAAAACGGCAAAAAACCGGTTTTTGTCCGGGCGGCGAGTCCCCCTCTACGGCTAATAGGTAAATCCTCACGGGACACCCTGTATATTATTATGTATAATTCAATAAAAAAAAGCGGGTAAGTGTATTCATTGTAATGGATGGTATTAAATTTGAATTCAATGATATAATATCATTGTATAAGAAAAACGATTCTCAGCGAAAACGGTTAGTCAGTCTATGATATTTAGAAGTATATTTGATGATCCTAAGGTGAATAAAGTAATTTAATTATAATCTATTTAGGTGGAATCTTGTTTTAAATTTTCAATCCTTAGATATAAAAGTTGAACATTTTATAAATTTTTAACTGCAAAATAATTATTAAATTTTGTCAAAATTTGATATTTAATAATAATAACTATTAATATTTCCAATATAAGATATTGAACAAGTATAAGTTTTTATGAAACTAACTTATTTGGAATAACATTTATTCGATTCATAGGTTTTTTAGATTCTGACTGGAGAAATTAATGTATTGGTTTTACAATGATGTGTTTTTATATAATATTACTATCGCAGCAGGTAGCTTTATAAGTTATTTTTATATTTACCGTGTATATTTTTTAAACGAAATATTAATTTCAAAATTCTTTATAGGTTGGATACTTGGATGTAAGTATCTATAAGAGAAATAAATGATGCATTTATAAAAAACTATAACACAGATAATAATAATATTATGTAATGAATGGTTTTATACGGTAAAAACAATATTTATACTTACCAAGTGACTTAACAAGCAGCTGTTCATCCACTTTGTTTACTTCAATAATGTAACTACCTACTCAAAATCTGATTTTCGGAATTTTAAATTGCACTTTAAATCAAAATTTCAAATTCTTGAGATTTTTTTGTAATAATTAAAGAGATGCGGAAATAAAAACTTCAGTTTTTCAAATGAAAAAGTCTCTTTTTTACTGTAAAATGCATACAATTTTAATACCGAAGACTTGAACATGTAATATTTTATATTTGGATTCGAAGTTCAAATATTGATGATATTAGTTATTAAACATAAAACAAAGAATCCTACTATTTTATACCAATATAAATTGTGATGTATTAAATTGCAGACTCATTTAAATACATTTATAGGCACACGTACAGTATAGGTATACTATATAATATACTAAATATCTGCTAATATACTTCACCTACAAGTGCACGACTTATACGACCACGTAGGTACGGGCAGTAGTGAACATCGGTTCAGAACTATTGATCTAGATAGTATAGATATTATAGTAGATACCTACTAGATAAGTACTATTTATAAGTACTATGGAAAATAAAATTTAAGATAATAGTGTTGCTATATTATGTATATTTTCTTAGACACATTGAAGCGAGCCCTATTAGGGCCAATTTGGGAGTTGATAATTTGATCATAAAGATAAAGTGTAGGTATTATCTCATAAAACCACTCAATAGATTAATACAATTACTTCAATTATTATTATTAATTTACCTTTTTATAGTTTTTAGTGGCATATTTTCAATATATTTTCAGCCTATAAAATAAATTAATGTTCAAGATGATAAGATTAGGTTTTGTTTTAATATTTCTTATTGAAGTATATTTAAAGTCTCACTTTGCGATGATAAAATATATCGTTTTTCAAAAGACTCCAAAGGATTTCTTGTAATTGAACAGCTGAATAAGTGCTGAACATTTCTTTCATAGAATAATAACGTCCAACTACGATAACAGAATTCAGAGGCTCTTGAAAGAAAATTAAACATTTGATAAGTGTTTTATTAAAAATCCTTTTCAACCATTTCTTCAATGAATATTTTAATTATAATAAATAGAAAAAAAAACAATAAAAATCTCATCTATTTATTTTAATCGAATATCAACATCAGACAATAATGCATTTTACGTTGGATACCTACTCAGATGCCATTGCCTTCAGTGTACCTAACGTTTTCACTTAGTTAATATAATTAGTGACGGTCGTCTACACGAAAATAGAATTAAAGGTTGAAAGGGTATTTCCGCATAGCGTCTTGTGTGTAACGTGGACTACAACTGTCTACTGCTACTCTGTTGGCCATTTAGGCCATATTAAATGAGAACTAAGGTATTCAGAATACGTATATATTCGAATAGTTCTTAAAAAATATATTCAGAATACATATTTGAATACTTTAAAAATTATTCTAATAGTATTCGAATACTTTTTGTCAGTTTTTGAATTGTTGATAATTAACATTTATTAATTAATAATTAAAAACACATCGTAGGTAATCATAAGTTATTTATGAATTTTCACCACATATAATGATACGACCGATACAGAATACAACACATTGGTATTTATAAAAATAATCGTATCATGGGCCAATATTATAATTCATTCAAAGAATAAAATTAATGTTCATGATGTTCATAATAAAACTATTTTTCTGGATTGGGAAAAAGTATTTTTTTTAAAGAATAAAGAATACAAATAAAAGTATTCAAATACTTTTATTCGAATATATGTATTCAAATACTTTACAAGACTGCTGGTATAGTGTTCATGTACAGTGGCGGCTTTGAAGCATATTGTATATTTTAAATATTTTTACCACCGTACCCTTCATTGAAGCAAAATTAGCAGCAGGGGCCATTGATAATTATTAATTATAATGTTTGCCATAATATTTGTGTTGAGGTCTTACCATTAAATATAAATGTATACACCCACCCACCTATTTCAAACATGAAACAATTGCTTCAAATAATCCTATATCCCACCGCCACTGTTCATGTAAAGCATTACTGGTTAGAAGGTTACTCAGTAGGGATTGTAATTAGTTTGAGTGTATAATATTATATATTTTATTCGCATAATCATATTATATTTAACGAACAAAAAAAATACGACACACATAATATGTTGATCGACAAATGTGTGCCATCAGCTACTTTAAAATCTAAACAGTTTATAACAAAAACCGTACTTCATTACATCTGTACTTTCATTTTTATTTATAAATCTTAAAATGTGTATTCAGAACACGATAAGTAAATACTATTAATTATAAGTGTATAATAATAGAAACAGAATGTCATTACGAGGGAGGGTAGTAACTATCAATTGAAGTACAGAACCTTTCAAGTAGAACAATACGTTTAAGGATCTAGCACGAAGTTATCATAATGGCTCACTGTTCATAATATATTAACCAGTGATATTATAATATTATACATTATAAACATATTGGCAAATTGTACACTGTACAGCCACTATTCCTATGTAAGTATTGATTAAATGTGCTACTTAGTATACAGGTAAAATTTATTCCGATCCAACACAAGTGTAGAATAGATATTATTATTATAACGAACAGTCGGGAATCGGATAGAGTATGAGTATTGTGGATAGACTAAAGTGAAGTGTTTAAATCGTTGCATATGAAAATTAATTTTGAACGGGGGTTATATTACCACGATATCACAGTGATATTGTTACAATACTTCGACGAATACCTAATAGACATTATATTACACACCTTACATTATTTTGATATCAGTCTTTAATACAAATTAGGTATTCGACCGGATGTCATTGTTTGAAAAGTGAAAACAATAAAACATAATATTGTACCTTACTTATTATTATAATATTTTTATTTTTATTTTTTTGGTATTTAGGTGTAACTTAACAATAACTACGAACTATATTACATTACTGACATCGATGTCACAGGGTTTTATGGCGTGTTATAGCTATTTTACTATTTGTAATGGCTATTCGTCTCAATACTTGGCATTCGATTGCAACTACACCGTATAGGTAGGTATTACAAATGGGAGGGGGGTGAGCACAATGGTTGGACTACGATCATAAGCGTGTTCGAATGATATAATATTACGAACAATGTAAGCAAATCTTCCATAGCGTCAGTAGTGTATCTGGGATTCTGTGAGATGGATAGCCGATCGATTTTAATTTAAATAATTGTACGTAATGATGAATTCCTTAATCAGAGTATGATATTATAAACTAATTAAAACTATTCAGAAATATTTATTTTTGTAAAAAAACTTAATATTTCATAACTAATTAGTTAATATATAAAGATTTTTTATGCATAATAACTTAGTCTTTTGCAGTAAAGTAGTTTTATAAATAATTCATTGAATTAAAACTAAAAATGGTGGGTAAGTGAATTTCACTCTGCAGTACAGTAGGTTACAAATAGGTCAATAGTTATTCTTGGTTATTTAATACCTAAGTAGTTAAGTCCAAATTTTAACTTATAATAACTATAAAAAAACTGCGTTTCTGTCTATTTTTTAGATTTTTTGGTTACAGAAATTACTCATTACGTGCAACACTGTTTTAAATTTTCAATCCTTGGCTATAAAAGTTGAACATTTTATAAATTTTTAACTACAAATTAATTTAAAAATTTAAACTTGGTAAATGTTGTCAAAAATCAAACTTTAAATACTTATAAAAAAAATTATGCCTATGAATTTTTAATATTTTTCAACTACTATTGTAAAAATATATCAGGAGCCTTGTGTAAGTTTTTGACTTTTACCCAACAATGAAACAAAACAAATGTATTGCCATTTATAAAAAAAAATATGATTTAATATTCAAGTGTCTACTGTTATTCGTTTTTAAATTATAACAAAATAGGAAAATCGCTACTTGAGAAATCGAGTGAATATATAATGTTGTAAAAATTTGAACTTTAAACGCTAATAAAAATGTAATTTGACTTTCTTGTAGAATGTTTTTTTTTTTTGATAAAGGTAGATAATTTTATAAGGAATCTTGTATTACATTTTAAAATCTTTGATTTAAAAAGAAAAACTTTTAGGAATATCTAACTCGAAATAATTTGCATATTTTCTTGATTTTTACTTATTTTGTCAAAATTCGAACTTTAATGCATGTATTTACTGTAATTTTTTTAGAGTTATACAAAAACCAAAATCGATTTTGTCGAAACCTGATTTTGAGTAAAAATTCCCGTTTTTTCTTAATTTTTATTTTGTTTTTCACTTTACTTTTGAAATCTATTGTATATTTTAAATTTTGACATTTCAAATGAACCAACTATATAGATTCACTTTCACATGGAACAAGATACTATTGTAATGATCAGCTCAACTATGAGTTTCTCACGTGATGCTGACCATTGCAATTAACATATTGTTATTATATAAATAACACCATAATGCTAATTTTGCACATCAGCACATCACACCACCTTTGGATATAAAAGGGAGGTCTGATCTGTTAGTTAGGTAGTTCTACAACAGCTACAAGCTGAAGCTCATAAGTTAATGACTTTGTAACAAGGATTAACGGTGGCACTCTTATAACAGCTCTTACATAATTATACTTAGTTGAATAGTCTTATTACTCATATTAAAAGTCTGTGTTTAAGTACTGTGTAAATAAAACTATTATATAAAATATCTACTTGTGTTTAAGTTATTACTCTAAATACTCGTAGTAACCAATTTGGTCACTACACTATTAAAGAAAATCGAACTAATCGAAGTAGTAATACTACCCAAAATGTTGATGACAGACACACAAAAAAAAATATGAATATAAAAAAAACACACATCATTGTAAAATCAATATATTCATCGCTCCTCTCAGAATCTAAAATATTTGACTCTATTGTGTGTAATATATACGCACTTGTTTAATTTTAAGAACAAATGAATTAATGGATTTACTTATTACACTTAATTGCAATATGGTAGAAGTGTTGTGAGTTTGTGACATACAAATATTGTCCATGCAATTTGAACCGTTCCAAATTAAGTAATATTATGATTGAATAATTGAATAATATATATTATTAAGTATCTACTCATATAATATCAATCAAATGAATATTCTAATCAAATTTTACCCAGCTGGGGTTCTCCCAAGAAAAAATACAATAGATTTCAAGTAATATAAATTCAAACGTATTACAAAATACCTAATTAATTTTTGGTTTCAATAATTGATACTATTTATATTTATTTTAAATAAACATCTTGGCTCCAAAGACTTTTTGGATGTATTTTTATGTAAATTAATTTTAATATTTCGCATTTATATATCAAATAAGAAATATTAGTTCTTACTTCTTACAACATCTTAGTTATTTCTGTACATATTATTTCAATATTTTCACAAACATAATATTATATTATATCATATTGTATCCGAATGATTTTTTGAATTTTTTTTTTCTAAGAACTCAGTTGATAAATGAAAATATATAAACTAAATAAATGATAAAATAAAATATCTTTTTTTTGCTATTTAAAATTGTTTATATTGTATTGTTTGAAAGCTATTTTTCCTAAGAAAATAAATTGTATCATAAAATTTTTATTTTTTTAAAAAACCTTATTATAACTTTGATTTAAATTCTTTAATATTTTCTATACTGATTTGATATTTGATATGGCTATTGCAGGCTATATTTAGAATTTGAATTTATTCTATACCATTTAAGTATTTAATTATAGTTTACAATATTCAATATCTGGAAATTTCGTTTGATCAGAACCGAATGATAGAATCGGATTTTATTTTCTAGTTATTTTAAGAAATTATATAATTGTATTTACCTCAAATTGATTGTAAAATGTTATTATTATACAAATAATTAACTACAAAATCAAACTAACTACCGTCAAACGGGCCAACTTGGGTCAGTTTTGAAATTCTATTGTAAATAACTTTAAGATTAATTAATCTAGAGGTATTTTCAATGTATAACATTTTTTTTTAATTAAGGTTTGATTTATTAATTTACAAATTATTATGAAATATACAAATTATTCCTTCTATATATTTTTTGTATTTTTCTGCATGCCCTATGTTGTACTGAATTTTGACATTTTCTTATGAAAAACCTATTTTATAATTTACTTAAACCAACTTGTGTCACTTGTAACGAACACGAAATGTACATGACGCGCCATCTAACCAAAACACGACACAGTACAACAGCCGCTCATCAGTGTCAATATAGTGCGCACTTCCCCGAGGGAAGACTGCGCACCAATACCAAACACCTAGGCGGCCATGCAAAAACATATCGGTTCTGCACGCGCTGTCGACCGGCAAACTACATATAAGGAAGCCCGGCTGACACCACAAATTGTCTTGTGTGGCTCCAGCAGTGACTGGCTAATATCACCACGGTCCTCGGCCACCTTTTTGGAAGGCTAGAACCAAAGGAGATATTCGGCCTAGACTGCTAGAGCTATTCGCCGCGCAAATACGGGTCAGAGCGCGCAGAGTAACTGCCGCCGCCGTCGTCTATTCGTCTTTTTTGTTTCCTTTTCCGCGCACCACGCTCTCGGCCACCCTCCGTGGGTAGGCTAGAACGTGCCGATCACTTTACCGCCTCCGTAAGTAATCCTACCGCCGCCGTATTTATACCACCGCCGTAATTATACCGCCGCCGTAAGTAATTCTACCGCCGCCGTAAGTAATTCTACCGCCGCCGTAGTTATACCGCCGCCGTAAGTAATTATACCGCCGCCGTATTTGTACCGCCGCGTTGCCGTAATCATACCGCCGCCGCTGCTGTGATTATCACTGTACTGCGACCACGACACCGGATATTGCCCGTATCTGTGTATTGCCGCCCGAATTGCTACGACGTGGTGATACCTACTCACGACATACTAAGTACTAATATTATTGATATACATAGTTACTACTTAAAACTACAGAGCCGTGAGTACATAAGAATTTATAATTGTGAATGGGAATATCAAATGTAAAACCGCGAATTATATTATATTCTTAACGTATACGTACGAAAACGTATACGTCATAATTAAACGAATATTCAGTTTATATTACTAATTATCATCTTTTTGTATTATATAATTAATATATTTGTGTTCAATAAAGATTAACATGATTACCAAAATCCATGCATTGTGATTTAATAAATATTTGTATAGGAATAGGCTCAAAAAACCTACCCGTTACACACTGTTTAAAATTTTTAAAAAATACTATAAAATTTACTAAAATTTAAAAAGTATATTTTGTAGCTGGTGGGTATATATATTAACATATAAAAAAAAAATAAAAACATTCTTGTTGACCAATTAAATAAGTATTATAATAAAAATAAAAATAATAAAATCAAAAAAATAATAGGTAGGTAACTTTTTTGTTTACCAATTAAATAAGTAGGTATTATAATATGTAAATAATATTAAGAAACCAAGGTTGAATGACAGTGGCTCAAGTTGGACTAAATAACTAAAACGTAATTTACAGAAATTATAATGGATTATAATAATTTATAATATAGAGTAGTAAATTTAACACACGTCCGAACATATTTTTTAGAATCAATTTGTATGTAAAACGTCTAAAAGTCTAATGAGTATTAGTGTACGGTATATATTAAACATAAAATTAATACTTATGTTCAAGATTTGATGCTCGTCACTACCAAAGTGATTTTAAATATTGTTAAGATAACAACAGAATATTTGTATCACATTAATTAATTGATTAGAGACCGTTATGGAGGTAAAACTAAAAGATAATATTTTTAGCCCAAGTTAAACACACTCCCCAAGCTACCCGTTTGACGGTACATAAAATACATTCAAAATGATATATCACATGAAGATTGTAAAATAAAATATTATTCGTCTTTACTAGAAGGTTTTATTTGGGTTTTGGTTAATTCGCGGGTGTTTTGAAAATGAAACCATTTGTGTTAGGTATATGGGTTTCGGGCGTTTGATTTTTTAAGAGTGTTTAAGGATGTTATGTACGGGTTTATTTAAAAATACTATTAATTATTCTTATTATTTAAAATTATTAATTAGGTACAGGTAAATGTATAAGATAACATTATGAAAATATAAAACATATATTTTTATATATTTTTTTAAAACAAAAAATCTTTAATTTACATTCATCAATCGTTATCTTGTGTAAGGCCGTTAGCTGTATAGTGTATAGTGTATACCTACAGTAAGTCAAGCAAGAGTTACCCCTAAAGTATAACGATGACCACTAAATAAAGAAGATTTTTCTTTCTCGAGCATTTATCAAGTTTTAATTAGTTTTCTTTATTACCGTCTGCGTTTTCTATCAAAATATTCATATCATACATATCATGTACTATGATATATACATAAATTACAAATTTACTATGACGAAGAAAAACTCAAAAGTGGCCTGGCAATGAAAAAAAAGTAAGCCAGCTTAAAATTTGGCACACTTACTATAAAACTCCAATGACGCCACTGGCATCTTAGCTTATCTCTAGTTTTGTGAAATAGGTTGGTACCTATATATTTAAAATATTGTAATGTTATCATATTAAAGAATATAGATTATTTATTTAATATTCATACTATATAGTAACCTGTTTTATTTAAATTCAAACAGAAATTAGCAATCTTCTATATAGTTTCGTTCTTCCTGACAATTTTTTACAGAATTACTTCATCCACTTTATTTCATCAGCGGTAAATTCTAATAAGTCAATTGAGTCTTGATATTCTTTCTTGATAACTACAACCTGTGTTTTTTACTATGAACTATAGGCCCGAGTAATATTATGTTTTATAATATTTCTGTATACATACCACATACGTCATAAAATCAATGGTAGACTGAGTACCTATATAATATTGTAGCTATAACAAATATAGATACTATGTACCTACTTATTGCAGTATTTTTTATAGTTGAAAATGTGCCTAGCAATAACCTCAAAACGTACAGATAACACACTACAATAAATTATATGGCCGTATATTATATAAACACATTTGTTAATCAAATAACCGGTGCTAGTTGGTCATTTTGTTAATGTAAAATCACAATTTCTGCTGGTCGATTGCGATGACAATATTGTATGCCTTTTTTGTTGCCATTATTATTATATTTATGTTCAATTGCATTGATTGTATGTTGTGGTTGTTCTCAGGATGTGGTCCGTCTTGCACGATATATTGTAATAATTTCTGATTAGATAATTACTCCTTGTTAAAACTTTAGTGGTAATTTTCCTATATTATTCCTCTTTAGTGTTTGTCATGTTTTTTGATGTTCTTGGAAAGGATAATTTTCATTAGTTATAGATTTTACTACATTGTAGTGTTATACTATTACTCAAGTATCTTGTATTCTTGTTAAATGGTTATCATAGGTGCAATTTCAACTTTTGGCTTGGGGGGGCTAAATATATTAAATTCAAGCAGACCATTGCAATATAGGATATTAAAATTGTATGACCTAGGTTTTTGGGGTGTCTGCGGCTAAGTTTGAGCCCCCCCCCCCCACAATTTGCGCCTATGATGGTTATCAATATATGTATATTTATTTTTCAATATAGTGAAAACAAACAACTATAAAGATTGTACAATTTATAGTAGTAAAAATATTAAGGATCTATATCCAGTATAAGCATCATTAAATATTCTGCAGATAGGGAGTTATTTAAAATTTAAAAATCAATTTTAACTGTTCAAATATTTACAAAAAAATAATTTAAAATTGTAATTATTCCAACGATTGTGGCAAATAAAAAAAAATGCAAATACGTTAATTACTGAACAATTAAAAGTTTTAGCCATTTAAAGTGCTCTAATTTGAACAATTACTTTTAAAATATATCAAGTATCCAAGTAAATATTATATAGTTCTATAGCGAAAATTATTTAGTTAACCATAAAGTCATTAAATACAAATTTGATCAATTTTAGCAAAAAATATCTACTTCTAGTATTTTTAATCAAAAAATTAATGTTTGGAAGAAGAAAATTATTTTTATGTTTTCTATGAATCCAATATAAAATTAATATGGTAACATTATTTTATAATTTATTTTTCGTTCATAACTAGGCATGGATCATGGGGTGTCACCAATGGGTGACTTCCCCCCTCCCGCTAATCATCCTAATCCCAATTACTTATTGTAATATATATTGTAGTTACAGATTGTAAATAAAATTTTGTTCAATAAAAAAAAAAAAAAAAAAAACTATGCATGGCTAATATATAATAATAAACGTTAATTAATATATTTTACTGCTTTAAAATTTAAGATTATCAGTGTAAAACACTGTTATAAGTAAAATGTGTGATCTTAAACGTTGCTTTTATGAATATAATAAAATTCTTGTTAAATGCACATTATTTGCAGGAAAATTTAATATTTATTGCGATTGGAAAATATTTAAGCCATACTGTTTTTGAAAAGAGATAAACCATACAAGATAAATTGATCTTATAAAGAAAAAATATTCCTGGAATATACCCAGAGGCATTTATAACAAACAGTTATTATATTTATGAGAAATATTATAATAAAATGATAGCCCAGTAAACATATTACGAATTAAAAATCTGAATAAAATTAATAATTACTTACTTCTTTTTAAAATAAACTATTTTAGTCCATCGTATAATTTTTGAACAGGTTGATCGCTACGGGTTTTTTTCAAGTTACTCAGTCACGCCAAGAGAATCTATTTTGGGTCTCAGGTACATTACTCAAAATGACTCCTTTTGGGGGTCTCACTGAAATCGATTTTTCAGCGAGACCTAGTTTAGAGTCACAATTATCAGTAGTTTCTCATCAGATTTGAAATCTTAGATTTATTAGTGTTGCCACCTTCAGTAGGTACCACAAGTTTGCAAATATCATTATTAGTTTTCTGCATTTTTTCAATTCAGTTTAAGTAAACCAATCTAAATGGTCATGGCGTCAGAGAGTAAACCAGTGAGAGCCCATGAAGGGTCCCATGGCGGTCAACCTGTTTTAAAAATATGTAGAATTCATTACATTTTAATTTTTTGTAAACTATAATATATATTTAAAAAGCGGGTAATTGGATGTATTTTGGTATTTCAATTTGGCTGTACAGTAGGTTACAACTTACAAGTGGGTCACTGTATATTGGATTGTATTAAATTTGAATTCAATGATATAATATCATTATATACGAAAGACGATTCAGAGCGGAGACGGATTGTCAGTCTGAATATTTTATATTGTTATTATTTATTATAGCCTGTAAATTAAATTAATATTATAAATTACAACAAAATAACTAAAATCATTATTTATATTTTCATTTTCATTCGTTTCCATGGTGATGAACAAATAGTTAGAAATTAAAATATCGTTTTTAGGGGTTTTTGTAATTTGTCGGGGTATTCTCCTGTGACATTAAATAAATAACTATTGAGAAAATTGAAAAATTACCGCTTTAAAGTACTATCTTGTTCCAATTTACTAAAAGATAAGATACTATATGTTTAAATCGAACCAATTCTTCTAGTAGAAAGTTCGTATACAAAATAAAAAAAAATTAACATTATTATAAAACCACTATCTAGCTTCTTCACTCTGCTCAGAATCTAAAATTCTTTGTTTAAAAAGTTAATTTAATATTTTATCGATGGTTATAAACCTAGCACAAAGCATAAAGAAAAACTACCAAGAAGTGTTTAAGAAACTAAGAAACGATACCATATGTGAATTCAACTCAATTTTGAATACGCAATAATTAATTGTACCTGTTTGTTATAAATTTTATATCACCCCACACAGATATCGCTTAATATTTGCAATTATGAGTGAGTTAAAATAAATCTCCAATTGTGACTAGATTTTAAAATGTTGTTGAAAATGTATATACATATTATAGGTCTGAAATATTTGAGTTCTCCGAGTCATGTGAGAGTCAAGTCATTTTTTGTGAACACTATTTTTGGGATGAAGTAATGCTTAGAGAATTTATATTGTTGAATGAGGATTATAATATGGATCGACAAAAGTGAACAAATAACACAATTAGTTACAATAATAATAAGTAATATTTCACTATAACTAAAACACAAATCTAACTAAGTATGAAAAGTAAATTGTCTTTTAAGTTTTAATAATGTAAGTTCTATGCTTTCAAGACATACATGGCATACACATAAGCAATACTATAGTACAGTTCCTACAGAGTGCATTTGGTCGTATTTATATACAAGTGACCTTATGGCCCTGTTACAAAAATACGAGGTGGCTTGATTTACATTTACAATAACAATTATGATGCACATTGCACTTGAACATACGCAATATGTTGTAACATTATAATATAATACATTAATTATACTTTCAACATAATATATAAATAATAAATTGAATATTGAGGCTTGGTAGTTGGTTATTGGTTATTAGTTGGTGGTACTATTAAGAGGTAATTTAATTAGTGTTAAGAATAGTTTTATACTTTATGTAAAATATTGCAAATTAATAATATTAAAATAAATTTTGTCTGGTATCATTAAAAATTATAAATAAGTTTGGTGGTATCGGTATTTGGTATTATCCCTTTTCTCATTGTACTGTGACTCTGTGATACGTCAAAATAACTATCAACTGGGCGTCGAGTGTACTGAAAACTTTTGACCTAACTCCAAGCTCTTACAAAGTTTTAATGACACGTGGACAACGGACATATAACAGAGGTTGATGGGATCGGAAGTGAGTGTGGATAGATAGAGGAAAGACAGAAGTGAAAGGGTGAAAGTGAGAGAGTAGAAATCGTTAGTATCCTATCATACTAAATTCGCATGTCATGTTCAGGTCGGAAAATCCGCGAACACGGAAATCGAGTTTTTCCCTATTTTAAGTATCTTACATAATTTTAGTTCTTACCAATCAGTTTTATAGATACCCAAAGAGTTTTCACTGAAAACTTCAAAGGGAGCTCTTTAAACGTCACTCTAAATTATATGGAAAGAATTCCACACATTGTGCTGTAGACTCCCTGCAGCAATCCATTGTAATACCTACTATCCTTAAAACGTACTATAGATAATAAAAATGAATATTTACTCAATTGAATATAACTGGTTTTTCTATAGGTATTAAAACTAAATTCTACTTTAATTTGTTTTAAATATAATATGCTTGTAAATATTATTAAAATATAGGTACAAAACCTACATTAAAATTTGGGCTTCATATTTTTATTTCTATTTTTAGAGATATTAAGTTCTTATTTATTATAAAATATCATATTATAAAGCACTTTGAAGTGCATTTTACAGCTCGGGAGCTAAAAAAAACTTTTGAAGAAATGTCTTCAATCAATTGTATATATGATCAGAATAACAGTAAAGAATAGCACTATTTTTAAACATCCCAAAAGATGGATGGTCCTTATTCAAGGATCCATTCCCTAGACATTTCAATATACTTCAAACATTTATTAATTATTTCTGAACATTTGTAAAAATACGTTGGACTTATCTTAGGTATTGATATGTCTAGCTTAATTATAAAACGTTAATTAATATGGAAATTAAGTAAAATTACATTTTATAATATTACAAATACCTATGATGACAATTAATAAGATCAATTGTAATGTTAAATACTTAGTCCACATATTGTTGATACATTATAATTACTGTAAATACTGTAGTGATTACTTAATTGTATTTATTTAAGTATACTTCTGCGTCCTGCCAAATAGTTAAACATAATATGTTGACTGAGTATTTAATATTACAATTGATCTTATTTGTCATCATAGGTATTTGTAATATTATAAAATGTAATTTTACTTAATTTCCATATTATATCAACGTCTTTAAAGATTTATTTTTATTTTTAACTTAGCTTTTTTTTACACGGAGTTATAACGAAGTGTTTTTGGTGTGATATCAGCTATTTTTTTTATGAAATAAGTCTCTATTTTTATTTTACTGTATATAATAATAGTAATCCACCATAGCATAGTATGCATCGTTGGTCTCCTGTTGTCATATTTTTTTTTCTATTTTAGTTTTTTTTTCTAAAACTAGAATATAAATATTATATCGTTACATCTAACCCATATTTTATTATTATGTTTAATAACTGATGTGTAATGGGCTTGGGACTTGAGAGTCATAGATGGACCATGATGCAAGATCACAGAATTAAGAGCATATTATTTGCCATCGACCTTAATTGTTGCCACAGGTACTGAATTAATCACCAGATTGCCTATTTTATTTTATTATTGTTCCAAGTTTTCAGCATAATAATATGTACCCGCCGAGCTGGATCACGAATTCACTAAAACAATCATAGTCGTTGAGTCGTCAGAAAGTACTATAATCTATATTATACTATGTTACTGGTCGTCACTCGTCAACAATACACGAAATCGTATAATGGTAAAATACTAAGTGGTTGCCAACGACCGGTATCCGAGAGCAGTGTTGGGACTATCTAGATAAAATTATCTAAAAGTTAATCTAGATAACGTCAAAATTATCTTTAATCTTTTATCTAGATAAATCCAGAGTATCTTTATCTTATACTTATCTTTTTGCGTTTTTTCTGTCGATAGATAATAGATGTTAAATCGAGCAAACTAGAGATTTTTTTTTTTAATTTTAATTTTTTTTTTTTTGTTAAAATAAGATTTTATTATTTTATTTAGCCCGTTTGTCATAATCGTACAAATATTAAGATATAGGTAGGTCTTAATAAATAATAGTTTAAATTAATCTATATCTGTTAATCATTTATTTACCTATTAACTTTTAAGAATAATAGGAATATTCCATCAAACTTTAAGTCATTAAATAAAAAAGTTATTTTAAAAAGATAGCCAAGAGTTAGACCCTAAATGTTATTTTAAATAATTATCTTTTATCTTTTTATTTCATCTAGATAATTAAAAGATTATCTTTATCTTCATCTTAGATAAGCTTTAGTCATTATCTTTATCTTTAATCTAGATAAAAATATTGGTTATCTTTCCCAACACTGTCCGAGAGACCGCGCCGAAGCAATCGCCAATCGTCGTACGTCGTCGCCGCCGCGATGAGAGTAGTAGGAATGGATAAGCGGCGGGTCGGGGGGATATTTACGATATTTTCGTTCCCCGACCCACCGCTTATCAATCCCCACTGTTCCGTACGCAAAAACGGTCTTAAAAGTACTTGAACATTTCCGCTTATAACTTATAAACTATATAACCAATCTGCTAGCGAATTCCTCTGTTCCCATCTGCACAATATTTTTGATCGATTGATACCTCATACGATCTTATATGTTCAGCCGTTTGCCCTGTAGAGCTTGGCAAAGAATTTACATAAATTAGGACGATTTTTCAATGTTAAAACTCGGTGTCCTGTTATTATACGTTAGTGGCTACTCCACTATTTTTTTTAACTACCGTCGCGCTGGATACCTAAAGTATATAAAGTACTAATTAATAAGATATAGAAATTTCACTATGGTTGGGTCAATTATATTATTATTCATTTGAAATACACATTTAATTGAGGTATAACCAATATATCAATGAGTGGATCCATAATTTCAGTGTCAAGTTCTTTTATTTAAAAAAATAGGTATTCAATAGGTGTAAACAATAAACATTTATCATTTTATTGTACAAAACATTCAAATTTTCTCGTTGGTTGGGCGGGGAGGTGGATGAAACAAAATCTATTTTAGCGACACTCTCTGTATTGAGAACTTACCTCTTGATAGGCTAATGCTGCACCACAATCTAAAGCAGCCCCGAAAAGACGTATAAAGATCATAAATAAACATACATATAAAGATAACAAGGGATGCGAGAGGTCGCGTCACGGGGTATCCGAGGGATCGGCCGAGCGAATTTGTGCGCGTGTGTTTTGTCAAAAGGCCGTCACGAGGGACGAGACGTAAAAAAAAAGAAACAGCACGGAATCACAATATAAAGTGTTGTTGTATCTTTGAAACTTTGTTCGTAAATCCCAAGAAAAAAACTGGAGAAATGCGACTTCGGCTGTAGGAAAATATGTCAACGCTATTCGTCACCACTCTGCTCTCTCTATCGTATACAGCTCGCATTTCGCCCAATAGCTCTCTGCGCGCCAGTTAATAAGACGAATTCCGTATAGGTACTTTTTCAACGAGCGTCCAATAAAAGTTCAATTTTTCACCACCTCCACCGTGTTGGTAGTTCGGGAATTTAATGGGTGTATCCATCGTCGATGTTATGACGTGTACTGTATACAGAATAATAATGGCACAGAACGACGTCGACGAAAGGTAGGGAAATCGGAGAACGGCGCCATGTATTGTACAAGACAAATATTATATATACAATACAATGCAATGCCGTCTCAACCAATAAAACGCGTGTCTATTCAGATACCTATAAGTGTATAATAATATCTGTACAGTAAATGCCCAGACTTTATGAACATGCGAAATATCGAGTTTTAATCGTCACTCTTAACCGTATCCCATATTATATATTATATTATGTTATAATACTTGGTTAAACGGTTTGATCGAATAATATCCCTTATAATATTGTAATGTAGTCAAGTACTGATGTTGTCACAATAATAATATATTATACAACACTCTACACTCAGGACGGTGATGAATCTGACGCCATTTTAATATTATATTGTGCTTCATTAACTTTGACATTTTTTCCCCCATTTTTCCACCTCCAACATGTTTAAAAAAATTGCTGTAAGATTATATTATGTAGGCACTTACGTTGCAATTATCACGAAATATTATGGTTGGTATAATGTAATGTTCAAATCGTAGGTAGAAACTCTTCAAAATTTTACATTTCAAGTTTTTGAATAAAAACTTTTACAGCCATATGAACTATTGACTATATATATCCGAGTCTTTTGAGTTTTATAGTTGCTCATGCATTCAGTTTTGTAGCTAATCATACAGCGACAAAGAATAATAGAAACAAGTTTTATTATTTTTTTGCAATATAAGTTTTGGGACGACAATAGCAAAAAAAAATAATAAATATGTTCCATGGTAGGTTTCAGATGGAAAAGAAAATTCCGTTGAAAAACATAATTATCAACTATATTGTTAAGTTAACTAAATAAAACTCTATGCACTGTGGTCCATCCAGCATCAAATGTAAAATCCAAATATATAAGTATACATGAAAAAAAAAGTGTTGTTAAACGAAATAATAATATATGAATGCAATTATAGACAACAGAATTTATCGAGATGGTTAAATGATAAGAATATGTTGCTTTTGTAAAAAGTATTATTCATTTATATTATAACTTTGTTTTGCCTTTTTTATCTGTAATTTTGTTTTACATAATAATAACTTAATGTATTTGTGTAAATGTTTTAAATAGTATTGTTAAAAATTAATCGTGTATATTGACATGTTTAAGGCACGTATTGAAAAATATAATGCTTTTAATGATCATACAAATATTCCTAAATAATATGTAAAGCATAAGAGTAAAGAAGTAAAAAATATCTCAAAATTGGCTTTGTTATATTATCCTGAAAAAAAAATTTAACATAGACAATTTGTATCGTAACTATTTATTATTAATTCACAATTTACATAAATATAATATATCATGGATAGGAAAAACAAAGTCTAAATCGTATTTTAATTAAGACGATTATATTATGTACACCTTCTTTTTGTATAAAATTAATAATGGCTTAAAAACATTGTTTTCCAACATGTAAAAATAACAAAGTCTAAAAACATGTAAACTTTACCTTCAAGAATTCAATTCTGGCTCACCGGATTCTGATATTTCTGGTATTAAATACTTGATTGCATAATTGTACTTTTTGTTAAAATAACAATACTTAACTACTAAACTGTATGACTGGTATGTAACTGGGTATATGTTAACAAAATTAATTATTTTTTTCAGAAAATACTACCAGTTACAATGGTAACACGATTACAGATGCAGAAGAAGAGACGGAAAAAATCAGCCCATATTGGTCGTTTAACGACTCCGTCGACTTGACAAAATATGAACAGTTTGATCATCAACGTTTTATCGGTAAGTTCATTTTTTAATTCAATTTCTTGTGTCAAGGAATATTTTATTTTTATATTTGAAAGTCGTCTTTTATTTATGGTTGTTCGGACAATTATACGCAAAATGCACAGATAGCATTTGTTATAGTCATTATAGAATGATTTATTTGTACAGTTAAGATCGAATAAAAAAAAAAAAAAAATTACTTCACAATTAATTAGGAATAATGATAAGTAAAGATTTTATTTGTTATGACTGTTATTTTGCATCATATAATTAGTATTGTTTAGTAACAAAAATTATTTCCGAATTGCGTACTGGTTTCTTATGTTACACACAAGTCTCATCCTGAATTTTTTGTTGAATATAAAGAGATTGTGTCCTAACTGAATTATACATTATTATATTAACTACATTTTCTTGAGCCCCTAGTCCCTACTTATACATACAAAATAAACCAAATTTTGTTTCCCATTCGTATACAGACTTAGGGTATTCACAACTGTTATCAGTTCCCACGATGCAGATAGCAGAATATTTTGTCTATAATGAAGGTGGGAAACTAGATTCCAGTGATTTATATGTTTCTTATAATATATAATCCGTGAAAATGTCAAGATTTTCATCTAATGGTTTAATAAGTCATCTTTGAAACAGTTGATCACGTCGTAATAGCAGTAAAACCAGGATGGGTACTTATTATAGTGAGTGGTGAAATTGCCAAAACCACAGCATTTCGTATGTAAAACATACTACGACACTAAAAGATGACACATATACCCATTACACACTCATTACATTTCAGATAATAAATGTTTTAAAGTCCAAACGTATAATCGTACAATTACAATTAGTGTTGTATGAATTTCTGTGTGATCACAAGCCCTTTTCATATTTTAGAAAACATAGAACAATTTTAGTAGTTGAGGCACAATTTGGATATACACAGAAAAATCTAGGAGAGCAGTAATATTAAAATATTGCACTTTTTTTCTAATTTTATACATTGGACTCGGTGATTAATTTTATGAATAATTTCAAGATATGAAAAATGACAGACAAATTTGTTCGGAAAAACAAATATCAAGTTTATTGATCAGGTATGAGTTTTTAAAAATAATAATATATAATTTTTAAAGTATTGAAAAAGTTTTGTGTTTTCGTGTTTATTGCATATCGCATTTGTATAGATTCTGTCAGCTGCATAACAGCGCACGACCTAGTTGAGAAGGTATGTTTTTGTATTTCCGTTTACCACGAGAGCTATGATAGGTAATAAAACACCAACACATCGTCTTCCCCCTCACCACAGACAACGTTGACTAATAAAGGGTCTCGCTACTGCCATCAATTTTAGCTCAAAATACCTTAAGTTTGGACAAAATTAGTTTAGGTACGTTGTAAAATTTTGATTCCAAAAAAAATTTGAACTCTACTGAAAATTGTCTACATGCACACGGAATGCTTTCTAAAAATTTAATCTTAAATTGTTGTGAACTTTAATTGAAAACTTGAAAGTATGAATTTTTTTAAATCATAATTAAAATGAAAAACTAAAAGTGTTTTTTTCAGAATCAAAATCAAACAACCGTAACTAACTTTAATTCTCTCAAAACAATTACTAAGTTTTCGTTGAATTCGTATAAGTGAATTTTATATTGTTATCGAGTTATTGACATGTGCCTGAGCGTACGAGAGTGGTATCCTCATTGAATTTCACTCACACTTATAATCATTTAAAACTAAAAGATAGATCCCGGGCGGCTAAGACAAGATTAGTAATTGTCAAAATGTTACCCCTTAAATAATATCCGTAACTTAAGCCTCTTAAGTCCAATACAAACTCCATCTATACTCATACACAATCCAACACCAACAGAATGTTTGGTGAAAATATACTTTAATATTCAGCTGATAATTTCAAAACCTATAAGTTATAACCGTTAACCATGAAATAATAAATCCACGCCAATAACGTTTATGAAAAGTGGTATTGCAGCTGACGAGTTTGACCATATATAGAACTTTGGGCGATAACTGTATATACACCCTGATGATACTGTAACATGTTATTTACGTCGGCCATGGGTCATACAGCAAATTATTGTAAGAAGAATATAGCAAAAATAATCTCAATCTGCTTATTTTATAATACTACTATTTGGAATAAACGTATGGCTCATCAGGAATTCCAAATTTAATTCATGAAAACAAAAGTACAATAATAAACCAGACAGAAAATAAAAATATGAAAGTGTCACCGACAATTCCAGTCAAACGCCCTTCAACGCCATCCACTTCTATATCTTTATCACAAATATCGCATACAGCCCATTAAGAACCAAGACACCTCTCCTCAGGAACATCGACCAAACACTCGCTTTAACGATGGTTTTTATTCGAAATTGATACATATTTAGATCCAGCTCACGGATCTGTTTAAAATAATTCTAGAATCTATTTATCTTTAAATTTATTAAAAAGATTTTTTATGCTTATCGATGCTCTAATCTGGATGTAAGTAATGAGTACCAGAGTTCCCCAAAAAATATTATTGAAATTATTTGAACTACCCACCCACTCGTGACGGCTAGAAATATTAAAAATATTTCATCAGATTATCTAATACGCTTTTAAGACCTCATATTCTACGGCAGCCAGTCTTCGAATCCTGAGTGTATAGCGAAGAAGATACGTCATAACCTTTTGACCAAACCGTGATACCAAAACGTTGTTTTTATCTTATCCACTGTCGAAACCACTCTAATCTATTTCTACTTTATTAAATTGTTATATAGAAGCTAATAAAAATACCTTAGCAGTTGTTGCTAAAATATAATGCTATATCAAAAATACAAAAAATAATGGTATGAAAATAAAATTTCACTTGAAATTAAAATTCTAAAGAGGCTAAAAACTAAAATTATCATCTTCCTTACACTCACTCTAACATTTCAAAATTGTAAATGCTAGAGCTACAAAATTTGACGTTTGATAACAGTCGGAATATGTATATAAAATTATGCGTAACATTTAAGCCAGGTCTGTGACATGCGAGACCTAAATTCAGTTAAATACAATATACTGGTAAAACAAGAACTTGATGTATCCTAACTCATAAGTGATTTATTAATTATTACAATTGCAGGTTATTTGAAACAATTAATATATTTATTTTATTTTTAAATTTGAGGTACAATTTTTTGCTTTGTACAATATTACAGCAAAATACAGAATTTATTAGTATTTTGTATCCTTAAAGTTAGTTCAACATAGGTAACTACCAGTTTGTTAGTAGTTAGTAGGTACATTAAATTTCTGATGTACTGCGTGTAACCTATATTTTTAATGATTTGAAGTAAAATTACTGCCTTATTGTGTATGAAGTTTAAAAGAACTAACACATCATCGTTAAACTCGTAACTTTTTCATTTTGTAGTGAATCTAATATAATGAGAATTGAAAGTATATTTTCATTTCAGTAAACTTTTTTAAAAGTATTTTTTGTTTTATTTAGAATAGTTACCTAACTCAATTGTTACACTTCATATCACTTTCAAAGTATTTACATGGGTTTAATTTTTTTTTATTATTATTATTAAGAGAACTTAAACATTATGGTATTATTACAATTTCATATCAAATGGTCATACCTAGTCCAATTTATGATTTATAAATTATAAATTATCACATTTTAATTTTACGAAAGAAAAAAAAGTGATACGATCAAGCCACAATTAAATGAACCCTTGTTAATTATTAAATCGTTATAAAATCATGGGTAATAATGTAATATTGTTCAATAATAAAATATATAACAGATTATTATAAGAATAATTTCTCAGTACTTATTTGCCCGTACAATATTCGAATTAGGGTGCAATGAAAGTATAAAGTACACTTCAAACCTTTATCATGAGGTCAATGATAAAAAGAATATTGATTGCAAATACTGAGCTCTTTGAGATGTAGATGGTGTACCATGTCTTATAATAAGTTATATAATATAACTATAGTTATTATACCTCCCTTAATAATATTATAAGTACATGTATTAATATTACTAATAATATCTGAGAAATACCTAAGGATACTTACAGTAGTAATTTTCATATAAATTATCAATATTGAAGAAAAAAAATTTAAAAAAAATCTCAATTTTCAATTTTGATGTTGCCTATAAGAAGCTGGTACTAGCTAAACAGTTTTTTTTGTGTAGAATATTATTACTTCGTTGAAAATATATATTTTCAACATGGTTACTATAATGCATAATAATATTATACAGTTTAGTTTTATAGATGCACAAGTGCACAATCTAATTTATGTAAAATATAAATTTGTCAAATAATTTTTTTTGATTTGGTGTTTTTAGATTCTAAGCAGAATGAATATTGCATTGGTCTTACAATTATTTGAGTTTTTTAAATTTAGCTTTTTACTTTTGTTTCAGTAATTACATTTTGTAGCAGTAAAATCGATAGTTAGATTGAATGATTTTAGAGTTAAAATTGAAAAGTTTTTAGTAATCTTAAAAATAACTGAGAAAACCAAAAAAAATACAAACTAGAATATAAACGTAGCACGCTACTACGCTATAGGTACTCGATATTTTCCACTTCGGAGAAAATGTATAAATCTTAAATATTATCTTTTAAAAAGTAACCATTACAACGAAAACGTTACGCGAAATCGGTTAGAGTCAAAAAATCCAAATATCTTTAACCAGCCCAAAAACATTTTATTACAGTTTTCTTAAAATAGACTAGTTGCATGGCGCGCTCTTGAGCTGGTGGTGTTTGACGTATTGGGTCATTCCAGTAAAATTCCAAATACGGTGTGTTTCCGGGAATTAGAAAGTCCCCCCCCCTGGGTTTATATCGTTGCGCTATGAGACGAGTCTCGGCGTTTATATTTTATTTTTCAGTAATTCGCACTATCACGTAATCACGTTGGCGTAACAACGACTGCCGCACGCTAACTCGTTCTCGTGGACGGTTCTTAGTTTACCGTTTGTTTATTTCTATTTTCTTGTCTGATATTGTCTAAAAAAAATTTGTATCAATAATATTGTCATTATATGCCCGATTTGGGTTTCAATGTCTCCCAGACCTAAAAATTCCCTTCTCGCCAATGTATTAAACACCTCAGCATTTAAAAATAATAGGTATACCATTGGATACAAACCGTTGCATTAGAAAACCGATTTTTAGTGGATACCAGTCACAACTGCAGGCCATGTCGGTAATTTTTCTTGCAATGTTTGTCATTCTCACCATAAACAAATTAGTACCATATACATACGATTTCCGATCTATATTAATAATTCTAAAAACTTTTGTATCTTTTTATTACTCTTGAACGTGAATACAGTGATACTATAATAAAAAAAAGTACATAGTATCACAACAAAACAATTTATTACAATCCTATTTTTGTCTTTTCGTTTCCTTCAAGAATATAATAATGTTTAGAACTTATACGATAAAATATATAACAGAAATTCAAAGTATTCTAGAGTCTATTTATGTTTTTGATTACAATGGCTTTTATTATTATACTTAATATAATAAAAGACTATCAATAATAATGTGAAAAATCCCACGCATAGGTCTATACTCGCCGCGGAATAAGAACGTACCCGAGCGGCGTACCAAAACAGGTTTGCTGCGCGCAGGTCATAGTTATGACTAGAACTATATGTTTATAACCAGGGCTCGGAAGTTGTGGCACTAAAAATGGTAATTTTTAGCTCCTTAATAAGCACTAAAAAACTCTATAATATGCGCTATAAATAGCACGAAAAATCAAAAAATATTCATTTAACTTGAAAAAATTATAATTATAAATTTATTACAAAAAAAAAATTAAATGTTATTATTTTATTAATTATTATTCATTACAAAAAAAAATTAAACGTTATTATTTATTAATAATTAGTAATTACATTTGCCAATTTCTATACTGTTATATAATTATAAAAAATATAACCAAATAAAATCATTATTTTCAACTAAATTTGGTTATTTTCCAAATTATCTGATAATATACCCAAAAATAGCACTAAAAACCTTAAAATGGCAAAATAGCAATAAAAATCATAAATATGCAAAAAATGGCAAATTTCGTGTATGACATCAGATAAGTGTGAAACATATTTGTATCTTACTTTGGGTGTTCTAGGACAAACCAAAAAAAATATGCATTTGCCACAACTTCCGAGCCCTGTTTATAACTATGACAAGGTTGCGGATGGGAAATCGGTAGCCGCCTGCGCAACTAGGTACGTTCTTATTCCTCGCTGAGTACCTACACACGTCTTGATAAGATTTTTTTGGTGGGCATTGTCCAATTTTTCTTTGACTAAACTTAAATATTTCATTAAAATTAATAAACTAACTTGTGTTCCTTATTTATTCCATTTCGATACTCTCATTTTAATAATCCGAAATTGTTTGTAACTATTCCATAATTTCACTGCGGAAATTCTTGATTTTGGACGTTGTTTCTTCGGAAAATTTTGTAGAATACCATGTAAGGTAATTAGTAATCACTAATAAATAAGGCTATTAATTTGTAACAAGATAAATCGTTAAAAAAGGGTGTATGCTTATAGCCCATTGAGAACTAATACTTATATTTTATACATTTAAAATTATCTTTAAATCTATTTCATTTTGAAAAATTCACTTACTATAGTTATTTCTGACAGTTATATAGTTCACGAAAATAATAACATTATAGAAATAAGGGACATTTTTATGAAAATTGTACAAGTTTACAAAAACAAAAAAATAAATATATTATGGGGGAAAATGGAAAAATAAAGTTTACCTTAATCTAATCAAAATAGTAGGAAACATTTATAAATGAGAATTTTATTACTTTCTATCAGTTTCCCCGCCAAAATAATAAGACATGTTTATGGAAGTTATGTTTAACTACCTGAATAAATGTATTCGTATTAATTATTTGTAAACAAATAGTATACATCGATCTTCAAATTTTCATTTTATATAAATATAAAAAAAACAAATATACCCTTTCTAAGTATATATAATATATATTATTGTATATAGCTTATACGTCTTGTAGTTTTATGAAAACAAGTTTCTTTTTAATAACGTTTTTCTCATTTCTATAATATTTCATGTTTTACCGTGGTTCATAAAATATATTTATTGCATTATTTTTTAAGCTAAAGTAATCTCTCATTAATTTATTCCAAGAATTTCGTTTATAGAACGTTTAATCTCTATGAGTTTATTAATATAGAATGAAATAAAAACACATTTTAATGTATCTTGTTATTTTAGGGTACGTAAACACTAGTGCAAAAGATATTGGTTGTACACTGCGTTATAATGTAGTTCAGAAACAGTTTTTGTATTACATGATTTTTAATTTCAATTTTAAAGACTTGGCATTTTACCAATAAACCATATTAATATTTTACTGTATTATGTTTATGTACGTTCACTTAATAAATAATATCAGTAACGCGGATAGAGTTTCAAAAGACGCAAAAGTGAGGAAGTAGGTAACCTCTCTGATGTTGAGTATGACTTGTCATTGAGTAAGTCACTGTAAATGATGTAATATATGTGTGAACTTTGAATTTAATGTTAAAACATTGTATAAGTATACTTCAAACGACTCTGAGCGAGAAATTTTTACTGATAAATTACTTGATTAACTAACCGTATACAAATATAATGTTCCTATGTAGGTACTTAGCTTCTTAGCAATCTCTAAGAGAATATTTTCAGAGAATTCTTACCTAGCTCAACATATTCTATACTACTAAGTATTTAAATATATAATATACAGTGTGTAAACGCTAATTTTATTGAGAACACTCAATACCTTTGCATACAGCTCTGCAATTTGAATTCTGATTTCTTGTTAGTTGTTGTGACATAAAAATACACCTTTTTATAGCCTTTGAATTTTTTTAACTTAATTAGACTTTCACATGCGCAGTACAACTTTTTTTCTTAAATGGCCACCATCTATTTTAACCACTAATTATTTTAATGCATTTTGGTGGTTTAACCAACTTTCTAAGTGTCCAAAATTTACCAATGTACAGTCAATCAATAAAAGTTCTAGGATTGTTTAGGCTTAACATTTTCACTCCTAATTATTTAGGTAATATTTAGGTGATACATAAATAAATGAATTAATTTTAATTTATGGTATTCCAACCCTCCTATAAATCTTCGAAATTTAAAAGATATAATAACAGCAACATGCAATCAACTGACTGAAGAACAAATTTTTAATAAATTCCAATAGATCCATTTATTTATGTATCACCTAAATATTAACTAAATAATAAGTTATAACTGTAAACTACCATACCACTGAAAATTATACAAATTAATTACTACAAAATGTATAAAATAAATTGTATAAATACCTACCTACATTTATGTACATTTTTTTTATTATTTATTTTAAAAGTATATTAAGATCTATACAACAGACAAGGTAATATGAGTAAGTGTGGTTGCCCTAAAAACATTAGACAGAAAATAACATTAATAGGAAGGCTCTCTCAGGCCACCTGACCAGAAATATGTTGAAAATTAAAAATATAAATCCATAACGTCATAAGTTATACACTTAAATCTTTACCAAATATCTAGTAAAACAAACTGGTTATGAAATTTGTTTATTCTGATATTTAATATCATTGTCATTTATATCAATTTTTTTTATATAAAACCTATTGCTATTTAAAAATTAGATTCACTTGATTCGTCTTGAAGCTTTTAAAACTTAATGAAAATACAATTGGGTTTGCAGATTTTTGTAATCACCTTAATAATAATTTACTATGGTAAAAATTCTTCGTTGTTTAGTTTAATAAAACCCATTGTAAAAATGATGACCAAATGGATTATTTTATAAATTGTTTACATTTAATTTTGCTTGAAAAAGATCTATCTTATACCTAAGACTTTTGAGGTTTACTGTTTGCTGTGAACGAGAAAAAATATTATATTATAAGTGTTGGATAATAATCATACTTATCAATAAATTGTTTTAATTTAAAAATTATTGTATCAGTCTACTCACATTTAAACTTTTGATCAATCTATTTAAGTAAGTAGTCATATTCATATAATTTTAAAGCTGTCGTTAGATTTATTTATTTAATTAGAAACACATTTACTGATGAATAATAACGTATTCAAGACCAGTGCGTGTTTCGAAATCATTTGCTGAAATTGAAGTATATTTGGATGGTATGGTATATTGATATGGGATTTATCGAAAAGCAATGCATCGGCTACGTGACCGGTTATAGGAATAAGATTAGAGGGAACACTAGCAATAGAAAGGTTGTTCTCTAATGGAATCTGATATTATATCGACACGGACGTCGAACATTTCTATCATTTTAAAACGGAGAAATCTGAAAACCACTTAGTTTTTTTTATATATATAATGTCTTGCTTTTGGATTACTTACAAGCACTTGTTGCCTCTCTGGAGAACTGGGTTCGGTGTAAGATCTCTTCTGAATGCATAGAAAAATGAATTAGTTGATGGCGTATAGCAGTTGTGCTCACAAGAAATAAAAGGAAAAAACGAATAAAATGTTTGTGGCAATTGAAATACGAGAAAACATAATATACGAGAATCATTCATAAAAGAGTAGGTACAACATGTATTTTTGAAAGAGTTGAGTCTGAGTATGTGGCAAAAATTCCTCTATGATAATATAAAATGGTGAATGGTGATATTTCTGAGAGACAAGAGGTTATGCAGTGTATTTGAGTTCACCATAATGACTATTAGAAACTTTCTAGACAGTGTCAAATTTTATTTATACAAAATATTCCTTCCCAGAATAACAGCCAACAAAAATTTGGCGAAAGGCAAAGAAAATATCGGTTGCACCAAAAAAAAAAAAAAAAAAAAAATTGGTCTACAAAACAATGTTATTAGGAATATCTGCAATGCGGTCAACTGAAAGTGGTTCATTATGTGTCCCATTTATGTTTCAACATTATACGTTTTCGTAAGAAGGTCAGTATTTTGAATCAGATTATGGTTTGTTTACAAAACTTAACAGATGTTATTTTGTTCTTTTACAAATATGACGTAGGGGTACATGATATGGCAAATGTACAACCAAAATTCATGATTCAAATGCTTTTTGAATGACACAAATATTTATTAGATGCAATGTTACGATAAGTCATCGAAAACAATTATATTATTATATTTTAGATTCTGAGTGAAAATCAATAAAGTTTTATCTGTTGGGCCAAAAAGTGTAAAATTTAATACAAGAGTCCTGAGATATTGTTACAATATCAGTTGAAAAATATTAAAAATACATTGGCCCAGTTTTTTTTTATAAGCATTTAAAGATCGAATTTTGACAACATTATCAAAATCTCGAAAATTATCAATCATTGTAATTAATAAATTATAAAATGTTCAGTTGTTATAGCTAAGGATTGCAAATTTAAAACAAAGGTTCTCATAAATAGTTCATACTGTAACCAAAAAATCTAAAAAATATATGAACACAGTTAATTTTTACAGACATTTTAAATTCAAATTTGGACGAAATTACATATTAAAAAACCTAGAATAACTATTTAGTTATTTGTTGTAATTGAATAATGTTATTCGTGAGTACTGAAACTTCTAAAGTTGTACTATTATACATCTATGATAGTATCACGGTTTTGTTGATGTATAAACGCGTTATAAGTACCTAATGGATATTGTAATATGATTAATTTGGAATTTATTATAGGTACCTATTATAGGTCAAATTTTGGTTTTAGTACCATAGATATGTATATAATATGTCTTATACCTAGACTGACATACCGTCTCCGCTCAGAATCGTTTTTCTTATACAATGATATTATATCGTTGAATTCAAATTTAATATCATCCATTATACAGTGACCCACTGGCCACTTGTAACCTACTGTACAGCAGAGCGACACCCACTTGCCCACCTTTTTTATTATGGATATACGTGATTTAAGTAATAAATAATAATAAATCATTGTGAAGTAGACTACCAACTTATTGACTCTATTTAGGGAATAATATAACTACGTATGAAATATACGTTTCATATAAATTACAATTAAAAATATTTTTATGTAAATATTGGAGTGTGGCAAAAAATTACTATGATAATGAAATTATTGTTTTGTTGTATAAGGTATAATAATAAATTATAGTATTTACTGTAAAATTGCTTATTGATATTTATTATTATCACCGAATTGATTGGATTTGTTGAAGTTAATATTAATTAATGAGATATAATATATCCTTTATACATTAATTATTTGCTATCAACAATTAAACTTAAGCCTATACACTGGAATGTATGTTATTTGCTATTTGATATACTGGATGTATCTTTTGTCATCATACGCGGATTTTTTTTAACGATTATGGGTCGGTGAAATGGAAAAAAGACGTTTCTTTATTTTTAACAGGCAATATTGTTATAACGATTTAAAAATTTTTAAACACGTAGTCGTACCAATAGACAAATCAACTTAATTTTTTAGAATGGTAATAATGGATTCTGCTAAAAAAAAATTTTTGACATTTAATAGACAAATTATAAATTTTGGTTCACTAGTTTATTTACTACATAGCTGGATCATTGTTATTTTAATAACTAAGCTAATAAAAGGGATTGCATATGAAAAACAATTCGTTTTATAATATTTACAATTAAACTGTTATACAAAGCCTAAAGCACATAGAATAATATAATATAATAGTATACATAATATTATTTACTTTGAAAAGTTACCAACTAAAATATTGACATATCGTTCTCTATCGGTAATTGTACGTTCATTTTGAGTTTTTTTAATTTAATTTAATTTTAACTATCATTATGATAATCTGGTTCAAATCAAATAAATATTATTTTATTGAATATAACCCTGCAAAAACAAATTTAGTTTCTATTTTGTATATATTATACTCTATAAAGATTAAAACTTTTAAAAAGTATGGAAAAGTTCAGAAAACTTATGGATTACTAATCACGATTATACTTTATTGATATTAAATAATTTAAATATTACTTTAAAAAACTTAATTTTTTTGTTATGGCTATGGATATTTTGTTGGTTTAATGATATATTCAGTATCCATACCATAATGAAGCCTCAATTGAACAGGTTACACGGGTGAATAGTTTACTGGTTATTATATTGCATTTAAGAGTGATTATTATTGTAAATATAAACTTCAAAAAATATGAATTTATTTTAACTAAATTGAATCATATAGGTACAGTTTGCAAATGTGTGCAATACAAATTCCGATGTACCTCTATTACCTACCTTCCTAATAGAAATGTAAACAATTTCCTATTCAATGCATATGCTTATAGTTTACGGCTTAGAGTACATTAACTACCCTAAAATATGTATACTGTATAGGTACAATAATTTGCTAATACAGATAGAAAAATAAACAAATTAATGTAAAAAAAAATCCTTCTTGCTTTATCTCTTTGTTCGTGCTTGAATAAACGAGTAGTACCGACACCACAATTATTTAGAATAGTTTCACCTTTCATGAATGTTATAGTTTATCTCAATCATATATTATTAAACCCTTGAATACATATATTAATTAATCCACCAAGTATTTTTTTTTCTTGATCTAAAACCCTTCAACAGCAAAGGTTATTGGAGTGAAGTTATGTGTTAACATTTTTTTTTTTAAATACATTATTTTCAAGTAAATTTAATTTATGACGGAAGTATTATTTTATAAAAATTAAAATCATGCATTCCAATAAATTATGTAATACACAAAATAATGCATATATTATACATATATTTAAATGTGATAATATATTCTTTATACATATTTATAAATTTACAATGGACTATAATTTTGACGTACATTGAATTTTAAGAATTCCAAAAATATTCAATATGTCGAAGGGAATATTTTGTTTTAGTAAGAGTTTTTAGTATTTTTATTATATATTAAGTAAATATTAACTGTAATTTGAGGGTAAAAGAGTTACTCAAGAGTCAAGAGTGTCTTATTTCCGTCATAGAAGAAAACGTTGAAACTCACATTATCAATATTTATTCCAAAATAAAAATATGACCAAACATATTGTAACAATACAAATATATTTTAGTATTGGATATTTTTTTTTTTTAAATTGTTAAAATTTAGCAGTAAATATAATAATATGTGAAGTTGTATGACAAAGCTAGTTTTAATGTACCTAGTTGAAGGACTTGAATCTAATTGCAATAATTTTCAAACTTATCGAATAAGTTATCATACCTATGCAACGATATAATTCCATCTACCTATTGAAATTATATACAATTTCAGTTGTTTGTATCATAATAATAATAAAAAGATGGTAAGTGGATGTCGCTCTGCTGTACAGTATAGGTTACAATTGGGTCAATGTATAATGGATTGTATTAAACTTGAATTCAATGATATAATATATTAATATCATTGTATAAGAAAAACGATTCTGAGCGGAGATGGTTTGTCAGCCTGGGTATTTTATATTGTATGATTATTTATTATAAGTTGAATTGGTATTATAATATAATAATTTTTTATTCGTTTCTATGGTGATAAACAAAGCGTTAGAAATTAAAATCCTATTTTTAGCGGTTTTTCGTAATTTGTTGGTGGCTTTTCCAGGGGCATTAAATAACTATTGTAAGAAAATCAATAAATGACCTATTTAATGTAACATTTTGATCCAATTTGCTACCTAAAAGATAAGATTACTTTATGTTGAAATCGAAGCATTCCTTCTGGTAGAAATTTTGTATACAGGATAAAAAAAAAATAAACACCATTGTAATTAGTGCTCGTTATTTCACGTGTACACGCTTTCACGTGTTCACGTGAAATAAAGGTTCGATTTATGAAACCCGTTGCTTAAAATTGTCCGTGAATTTATAATATTATTCACGTGAACCCGTGAAATATTATATTCACGTGAATCCGTGAATTAATATGTTCACGTGAATTTGTGTATTCACGTATTTTACTGAGTTCTCCACTTTTATTCGTAAAACAAAGATGATCTTATAACATAAATATAGATTAAATTATTTTAATCATCAATAACATAAAGTATAAATATTAACTAGATTAAGTATGCTCATCAAATAATAATAATTAATATTTTACGTCAGAAAAACCTAACCTATAGACTAACTTAAGACAATTTGATATGAATTGACAATAATATATATAAATAATAAGATAATAATAAATTATTATAAATAAACAAAAAAAGTAATAAACAAAATAAACCAATACCTAAATAACTTAATAATATTAAACTAATAATTTTTTATTTTGGAACAAAAATGTCAGCATATTAACATTTTTTGTCAATAAACAGCTTCTTTTAGATGTCACTATATTTCCAGCAGTGGAGAAACATCTCTCGGAGCTCACTGATGTAGCAGGAATAGCGAGATATTGTTTTGCTAATACTGCAAGAGTTGAATATTTATTTTCTCTCAATTTCCACCATTCATATGGATTTTGATCGAAACGTAATGGAGGTTCAGCAATGTAAATTTGAAGTTGATTAGTTAAATTATCATCAGCTGTTATTGTATTTCCGTATAAATACTCAAGATCACTTTGAACTGGTGGGATTTGTTCTAAATTAATTTCTTGTTCGTCAAATCTTTCTAGCAAATCTTCTACAGCCATACGAATTTTGTCTCTCATAAAATTGGGTTCAAACTCTAAATCTTTATATCGAGGATCTAGAAAGGATGCAATTTGTCTGACAGAGACAGAACTTGTTTCATTACGTTCAAATTTGAATCGTTCTTTAATTTCAAATATAATTGTATTTTTGAAATCAGTGATATATTGATCATCGGCTGCTTTATGCTTAAAATGGCAATCCAATAATTTTGATAATAATGGTATAACCATTGACGCTGGCGAATGGTTCTCCGAACAAAATAGATTTGTTACAACATATAACGGCTTGAGGAGACTTATGAGATTTTCTATTTTTATCCATTGGGATTCAGTTATTTCTAATTTTTGCGCAATGTAAAAAGACGTGACTGTTCTATCTTCCAATACATTTGAAACTGGACTTCTGTTTTTTAAAAGGCGGTCTAACATTAAATATACTGAGTTCCATCGTGTCTTACAGCATTGCACTAATGATTGATGCAGAAGTCCTAGCTGTTCTTGTTTGTTGAATAATGACTGTTTGGCTACATTCGAGTGTTTGAAATGTCCAACTACAGCACTACACTGTTTTATTATATCTGAAAATATTTCTTGTTTTATTGCAACATTAATGGCTAATTGTAAACTGTGAGCTGCACATGTCACATCCATATTTTCATTGTCTATTGTAATATTTAGTAATTTTACAGCATTTACTATGTTTTTTGCGTTATCTGTAATTACAGTACTGACTTTACCATTAATTTCCCAATTTTCAAAAATACAAGTTAAATTTTCGGCTAGATTTACTGCTGTGTGACGTTCTGTCATTTCTTGTGTGGCTAAAGTAAATGACTTTGGTGACCATTGGTTATCGATTATGTGAGCAGTTAACGATATATACGAGTTTTGAGCTATTGAAGACCAACCGTCAGTGGTGCAAACTACACTTTTCACATTTTGCAATTCATTTTTTATTTTGTCCTCAACGTTTGACTTCAATGCATGTAGTCTTTTTTTCATTGCTTGATCTCTACATATTTTATAATTCGGCTCCACAACAGCCATGAACTGACAAAATCCAGGGCTCGAGCAAAATGATAAAGGTAACTGATTCATTGCAATTAATATAGCCAGTGCTTGATGAATTTGTTCTGTTTTTTCATAATTACATTCACGATCACTATTAGACCCACATTTTTTAGAAATACGACGACGCTTTCTAGATTTTGATTCCTCATTATTTTCTAATCTTGAGGAAGATGTATTAGCATTATTAACTAGATTTGTGTCATCATCTTGATTGATGGAAGTTGTATTATTTTCATGTTCAGAACTACCAGACCTTATAACTTCTTGTGTATCATTATATGGATGATTAGACCCCAATTGAGACCTACAATATGTATTTATTGAATATTATATATTTATTAATAAATTACTTGCATCCTAGTCAAACAATAAAATAATAATTTTTTTTAAGAGTTAAAATTTTTTTTTGGGTGAGTCGACCTCGGTCATAGAGTAGGTCACTATAATGGATGTGTTAAATTTGAATGCAATGATACGAAAAACGATTCTGAACGGAGACGATTTGTCAGTCTCGGATATTTTATTTATTTATCTTATAAGTTATAAGTTATAACTAAAACCTTTAGATAGAAAATCGTGAATTTTTAAATTTTTAGTATCGTAAACGTTTAAAATTTAGTAGACGCTCGTAATTTTTTTTTATTGACTTACACTCGATTTTTTCATAATAATTGTGAGCACAACTCATGGATAACCTAAATTAAATTTTAAATTCTTAGGTATGAATACAAACAAATTTATGAATTTTGAGCTACAAAATAAATACAAATTTTCGCGATTTTAACATATTTCGTAAACATTTTTAACTTTCTACCTAACTTTTTAATTAATAAATAATTAAAAATATAATTTATTAATTACCTCTTTCTTATAGAATCTTCTGAAGGTTTAATACCATGGAAATTTTGTAAATGCCTTATTAAAGACCCAGTAGTGCCGCCTACACAAGAATATTCATTATTGCTTTTATCGTCACATAAATCGCAAAAGGCGCGATCACCTTCACGTTTAGCATAATCCCATACCCAACTTTTTCTTTTCGCCATATTGTCAAGAAAACTTGGTTTTTAATGAATGCGATCACTTAACGGTTGAATGCAAACTAAACGCGTCGTATACTTGTATACTACCTTAGTATCTTTTTATCAACGACAATAAAGTCGTAGTTATGTATATAATTTTAACGTCCAATAAGAAATATGCTATCAGTGTATGTGTGAATTCTATTTTTGCAACCGGACATCGTGCACAAAAAAATTTCCTGAAACACCACTACCTATTCAATGACCAGATAAGATAAGACACACGCAACGGGCACTACAGAGTTCAATACAAGATCATGAAGCTAATCAATAAAATTATAAATACATTTGTTCGCCTCTTCACGTGAATAAACTAATTCGCGTGTTCACGTGAATATGATTCAGATACGTGTTCACGTGATTAAGCTTTCGTTGATTCACGTGTATTAACCATACGTGATTTAATTTGTTTCATTCACGTGATCACGGTATACGTGAACACGTACATTCATATTCACGTACAAAAACGAGACCACTTTGTAATACCACTATAGCTTTCTCGCTCAGCTCGGAATCTAAAATAATTATAACAATGTAATATTATAACCACTAATCGTTAAATAATCAAGATTATGAATAAGATAAAAAAAAAAAAAAATGAAAAATTTTAATTGTTTCTCATGAAAGGAATATATTGGGTAAAATCATCAATTAGACTAATTTAATAGTCTTGTCTTAATATGCGTCTATTTATGCACATTAGTAATTGTTTTTATGTGTGTTTATTTGTTGGTTCTAATATTATATTAATATGATCAACAGATTAGTTTTACAAATAATACAAGTCGATTTCGATTTATCGATACCTACACGTATGATGATAATATTTCATTGAATTCTAAAAACGATTAGACCTACGCCTTTTATAATATTGTCATATAAATACAATAATTTACCACAGACAAATACTATAATATGCACCAGTATGATGGTATGATAATACTAAAGATGGCAATATTTTTTATAGTGTATAAGACATTTCTGTCTTTGTATATCTGGATTGTTACAATTTCTCAAAGATTTCTGTACAGCTACCTGCAGAAAGTTTGTTATCAAGTTTGACGAGAATTCTTCAGCTTAGTACAAAAGTTTGTCGTTATAATAATAGGTACTATAATATGTATGTATGTATTGTTCTATGATAATGTGATTTTAACCTGAGTTTAAAAAATAGTTTGTATTCATTTATAACAGTGTTTCCCAACCGATAATATAATCTTACACGTCATGAAGTTATGAAGTAGAGATAATTGCCTTTAAATATAAAAATATAGGTACTATAATAAACATTAAATAGTATTATATAATGTAACATAATAATATAATAGATAATGGATATTTTATATGAAACTAGAAATAAATAATTTAAATACATAATTTAATTCAAAATGCCGTGTATATTAATAAATTCAATAAATCAGAAATTACCTAACGTTTTACGTTATTAATTTATTGGTTCATATTTTGCTTTATAACCAAGTATAAACAGTTAAAACACCATGTAGTTTTACTCGAAGAAGTTGTTCTTTTAAAGTTTTCTCTTTCAAACTTTCGGCGATCTTTTGATATTTTTCTATGTACATTATTTAATGTAATTTACAAAAGATGTCCAATCAGCATTATAACTTCTATGTAAATTATACATATAATGGCTGTATATTAATATTTTAAAAACAGGGGGACCTTTTCAGATTTTTCAGTGAAATGCGAATAAATTGACCAATAACCAATTAAACAAATCATACTAATCAGTAGTGGTCAAATGTGGTGGGAAGGAGTGAGGGAGGATATATCTCCCCATGACTTTTTTCCATATTTATGATCTTATACCTACATATAAATTATATTTGAATGGTTAAAATAAATAGTGCATATTAATAAATTATTAGTCCAACCTCTCTCATCACCATGTATGAAATAACAATTGGACCGCCACTGATACTAATCAAACCAGTACTCTCAGATTTAAAAATATTATCTATCATTAAGAATTTTTTATTTAATAAAAATTAAAAATACAAACAAGTAGAATATACATTAAAATTGTACATTGTAACATACATAATGCAATAAGATTATTAATATTTCAATTCAAATTGATTAAGCAAAAGGCACTAATGGGAACTTAAGATGATTAAAAAATGGTTTTTAGTTAAAAATGTATAAAACAATAAATACGTTATTTTTTGTGTTAACGAATAGTTTTTCAATTGCAATAAAACCTCGTATAAAACAATCTTTTAAATATAATGAGCATCTAGCTATGGCATCCAAAAGCGTATTCATGGATTCATCAAATTATGCCCCTAATAAGACCTATATTATAAAATTAGAAATTATTTATTGAGAATTTCGTTTTTTTAGTATTATAGGTAATAAATAATAATTATTGACCTATATTATAATGAGGTTATAATGGTGATTTAATGTGATTTACGTTCATTGAGTACAATTTTTTATTTGACAGAAGTACCTATTAAAATAAATATACATAATAATAATATGCACAATAACAATAAATTATGAAAACGCAGTAGACTTATGCAATAAGTACTATAATTATAGCTACTGTTGAACTTTAGAAATACAAATGCTTTAAAATCGTATGTTATCAAAAACGATGTTTTCAAACGCATCTGTGATCGTTTATATTCCTTATAGATTTGGTGTTTTTCCTAAAATGTTTGTTATAAATGAAAGATAACCCTATATTTTGTATATAATATGGTTAATACTCTGTTAACGATTGCAGTTGTATTATTTGTACTTACAATTAGAAGATGTTTATTAACATTTTAGTATTATACTTTATATTACTTTTTTTTCGTGTTATAGAAACTGTGTTGGATCCTGAATTAGTCCAACCAACCACATCTACTGTGCCAAAAATAAAGACACCTCCTCATACAAGACGGAGAAATTCCACTAAAATCCAACAACCAATATCGCCTCCAATATTTGAGGGTCCAGCAATGTCCAACGTCACGGCTAGGTTGGGTGAGAGCACGTTTCTGTACTGCACAGTCCAAAACCTGCAACAGAGACCGGTATGTTTATTTCACATTACTCACATTTGAACTATGTTTAGAAATTTTAAAGAAAATAAATATTAATCGATCAGATAAAACGATATCAAATGGCATTTATCGTGCTTACAACGACAACTTGTTTCTATATAACATTAAGTTATTAAACCAGAGTTTATTTGTATAGGAAGTAGTATTCGGCCGAGAATCTCCAAAAATTAAATCATAAGTTAATAATATCACAGCATTGAAATGTTGAATTTAAAAAGAGAACAATATTTCGATTTTAGTTTTTAATTTTTATACCTACATAATCTTGTCAGGCTTGGAAAACTGTCCTGATGAGTTATTATCTTCCTTGATATTCAGAGCTCAGGCCACCAAACAAGATCCAATTATATTTCCCACTTTCCCACTTTTCCACTTTTCCACTTTTCGTAATAATCATTCGTTAAACTCTCCAATAAATCGAGTTTTATTATTTTTGTTATTAGTTTATTATTGATCTGCCTATTACCAATGGCGTTAATTTTATTTTCACCATCTATACCCAAAGATAAACATGGTTATGTGATATTTTATTTTAGTTAAAGACCTGCCATAAACATTGTATCAATGTTCTTAAAAAAATATTTACATTTATACTTTTTAATTTTTATACTTTACAATGAAATCTATTATATTTTCATACTTCAATTGATAATAAAACATACATTAACAAATAAACATAATTGGAATGTATAAGTAATAATAAATACAATTATATTATACCTATTCGAATGGATGTAATACACACATTTTCAATACAAAATTACATTACACTAATATACAAATCATAAAATGTGTGTACATTTATTGGTATATTTTATTTAGAGAAAATCAAAGACCCCAAGTATAACTTATATATTATTATGTACCTATATAATATATATTATGATGTAGAACCCTTATATTTTATATCAACCAAAGCCATTATTTATAATATCCTCTAAAATCGAGGAATAAATCACAATTACTCATGTAATATACTATAGTGTTATATATCATAATAATATATACCTATTATATTTTAATATACAAGTAATCAAGACTAAGTATTTAGTTTGAAAGGTTAATAAAAATAAATAAACCAAAACATTTTATCAAACATTTATATAATATAGTACGTTGTGGATAACTCATTTACAATAAGTGAACCTCATATTATTGTATAATATTACAATAAAGATGCATTACCAATTATAATATTAATATTTAATATATAATGTTATTTTAAATAGGTGTTTAGTTCAATGTACAGTAAATAATGTAAATAATTAAATATAACTAAAAGTTATAATTCAATTGAATGTACAATTTAGACGAACTCAATTTGAATTACCTATTCTATAATGCACTTTTAAAATAATTCCAATGACCTTTTACCAATTTGTTTTTTTTTTACTGGAAAATATTATTTTGTTACTTCATTTCTTATAAATGTAATTAATAAATACATAATAAATATAAATAAAATATGATTATTTTTTTTTTTTTTGGTGTATATAAATATAATAAATTGTTTCTTTGTTTGAAATTAAAAACTGAGTTGAACATGTATTTTTTTCAAATGTTTATTGTGACGAGCGGCAAGTTGTACTAATAAATTCAATATTAAATATGATCAAATTCAAGCTATTTTCAACAACATTTTGAGAGTCCAGTAAATAATTATAAATAGTTATCATAAAAATATGCATCGTTTGTTTACGGAAATTGTAAAACAAATTAATTCGAAATGAACAAATTAATTTTGTTTACCGGAAAATGACTTCGTTTTTCTAGCCGTAATAAATATTTTTAAAAAAAATGAATTTAAAATCTTTACTTAAAATAATAGTGTCCAAGTCATCCATTAATTTTTAGTACCAGCTGCCACCATCATTCAATGACTCGTTGATATCTAAAATGTGCAATGTCAAAAAGTAGCTCTGCTGTACAGTAGGTTACGAGGGGGTCACTGTTTAATGGATGGTATTAACAATTTGAATTCAATGATATAATATCATTGTATAAGAAAAACGATTCTGAGTGGAGACGGTATGTCAGTCTAGGTAAAAGAACATAAATATTAAAAAAAAATTGATTTATATAGGTCTATAATAAATTAGGCCATTAGAAATTTTTTTCTATATATTAGGTACTTATAACGCGTTATACACTTATACATCAACAGCAAACCCTGATACTATCATAGATATATAATAGTTAGTGTACTTTAGAAGTTTCAAGTACCCACGAATAATATTATACAATCACAACTGTTGTGTAGTGTATTGTAATAATTATTCACCATAGATATATAGGTTATTAATAATAATAAATAATTAACAACTTCGGCGAATTTTCCATATTAAAGAGTGGACTGTATTAAATTGAAATACACCACACAGCATGGAAATATAATAAATAATAATAATTCATTATAATCATACAAATGTTAGAGATGTAGGCGCCCACCTACTATATAATATAATATTAAACCGATTGGCGATTGCTCGTTATTCGAGACAATACATATGATACAAACGCCGCGAAGGCAATAATAAAATAAATCAAAATACAAATAACGATATGGTATCATAAACAAAACATTTGATTATATACAATGATAAAACCGCGCATCACTATTGTGATACTGCGTTACCGGTTGCCGCCGACCGTAACCTCCAAAAAAAAACGACCACCTGCCCGCTCTGCTTCCACGATCCTCGATGGTGGCTGATGGCGCCGAATGCCGGATGCACTCCCGCTGTCCGGTAGACTCGCACCCGCGCGCCATCACTAACGGATATAAATATTGGCTTACTACCACCGTGTCCGTGACTGCTTGAAGCACCCACGTGAGGAGTCAAGCAATTACACGGCGATTGTAATGATAATCACTGAGTCGCCCGTTCACACTCAATATAAATTAGACGCCAAAGATGGCGAATACACTGCACCGAAATTGATTCCGTAATCAAAACGTTGAAGGGCAACGCGAAGCGTAAATAAGTTACGGAACGAACGATACTCCGACATGGCGGTGGGCAAGGAACGACTGATTAATTGTGCATAGGCCTCTATTCGCGAAAGCCGGTTCATGCTATTATAGAGCTGAGTGGGGTCTTCCAGATCATTCTATAGCTTATCGGAGTAGACCCATGACCAAAATATATATTGTCGCCGACGGAGTTAGCACCGAACATCCTCCCGCCTTTGAAAGCAGTGGGCTTTCAAACCTACCTGTCCTGGTATTCATGCATTTGGAGCGACCAACGGCATAACAATTATAAACAAAATTAAGATAATTACTAATTATATAGATTTAAACTATAACATTATATACATGAACATCAGATACATTTTAATACAAAATAAAATACATAGTGGTGGATAATAGACCAGGATATGGGACGTCCATAAGCACCAGTATCAAAATGAACATCGTATTATACAGGCAGCTTGGTAACCTTGACAACCGGTCGCTTGAAAAGACCGTCAGTCGTCCTAATGGTTAGGATGGCGTTATCTGGACCTGGATGAATTTCCATAATACGTCCGAGTTGCCATGACATCGGTGGATGATTGGGTGTATGCATTTCCACTAAATATCCTACAGCCAGGTTCTCCGATTGTTTGAACCACTTTTTTCGTCCTTGCAGAGTTTGTAAATACTCATGGCTCCAAAGCCTGCAAAATGACTGGAGCGCCTGGCGAATCAGTTCCCATCGTCTTAGCCGGTTGGTAGCTATGACATTTTCCTCGGAAATAGCTAAGAGCGGCTGACCAGTTAGAAAGTGTCCTGGAGTGAGGACTTCTAAATCATTCGGGTCACTCGACAGAAGTTGCAGTGGCCGAGAATTTAGAACACCCTCAATTCTTACCACCAGTGTTGTCAATTCTTCAACTGTGTATGTCTGTGCTCCAATGACCTTCTTTCAGTGAATTTTAGTGCTCTTAATGAGGCCTCTCATTGGCCACCAAAATGGGAGGGCCGGTTGTAGGATCCCAATGCCCTCTTAAGTCCTAACACTTTCAACGCCATGTCTTCAGTTGGTGTGAAATTTGGTTCTATTGCATGATCCTCAGCCAGTACACACCTCAGCACGGCATCGCAATTACTTGCCCACTTTTTAAGTTCAAATTTGCCTCGCTGTAACAAATTAACGAGGTCTTTCTGTACGGCCAACAGGTGATTATGTCGTCAACATAGGTATTACTAACTAACAGGCCTTTTTCCTGGGGAAATTCTGCACCATCCACTAGGTCAAGTTGACGCAGACACCGCAGAGCAAGATATATAGCAGAGTTACAACAAAATAACTAAAATAGCTATACTAGGTTTTTTTATATGTAATTTTGACCAAATTTGAACTTAAAATGACTATAAAAATAAACTGTGCTTGTGTATTTTTAGTTTTTTTGGTAACAGAATCAACTACTTACGTAGAATCTTGTTTTAAATTTTCAATCCTTGGATATAAAAGTTGAACATTTTATACATTTTTAACTACAAAATAACTATTCAATTTTAAATTTGATAAATTTTATCAAAATTCGAACTTTAAATGCTTATAAAAATAATTGTGCCTATGTATTTTTAATATTTTTCAACTGATATTGTAACAATATATCAGGAGACTTGTATTAAATGTTTACACTTTTTGGCCCAACAGATAAAACTTTATTGATATTTATAGAAAAAAAAAACTAAAATAATTGAAAACTGAAAATGTCCGTGAATAGCTTAAAAAGAGTCAAAATATTTTCAAAATTGTATGGTGTATAGGAAATGCTAATATAAACATTCAATGAGATGTTCATGTATTTACAGTTATTCGTTTTTGAATTACAACAAAATAAGGAAATCGCTACATGAGAAATCGAGTGAATATCCAATATTGTAAAAATTTGAATTTCAAACGCTCATAAAAATTTAATTTGACTTTCTTATGGACATTTATTTCTTGATAAAGGTAGATAATTTTATAAGGAATCTCGTATCTCATTTTAAAATCTTGGATTTAAAAAGAAAAATTTTTACGAATACTTTACTCAAAATAATTTTCTAATTTTCGTGATTTTTCCATGTTTTGTCAATTTTTGGACTTTAAATGCTTATAAAAAAAACTGTGACTAAAGATTTTTAATATTTTTCATCTGCCTTTAAAACAATATACAAGAAGCACTCTATTAAATTTTCAAGCTTTTTTAACCAACTAATACATTTTTATTGATATTCATAAAAAAAAAAAACTATTAAAATTGGAAACTGAAAATGTCCCTAAATAGTTCAAAATAAATCAAAATATTTTTAAAATGTTCTCGTGTACAGAAAATGCAAATATAAACAACCAGTAAAAATTTCACTTATCTACGATAATTTGTTTTAAAGTTACACCAAAAACCAAAATCGATTTTCTAGAAAACAGATTTCGCGTAAAAATTCACGTTTTTCCTTAATTTTTCTTTTGTTTTTTACGGCGCTTTTGAAAACTACTAGGACATTTTTACTTTTGACCCCCCCAAAGTACAAACTAGATTCACTTTCCTATCAGAAAAGATACTGTTGAAGAAAATCCAAGGACTTTTACTATCCTAAAAGGCGATGACAGACACAAAAAAAAAATTTAAAAAAAAAACACATAATTTCATTGTAAAATCAATACATTCATCATTCCACAAAGAAACTAAAATCTAATAACAATTTATTAAAATTAACAACTTTAAATGTTTATAGTAAATTATACCTTACAATTCTCAATGTGGTTAGGATTTTATTTATTTCGGTTTCTAAATTTATGTTTGAGTCGTTGTTTGTTATTAAAATTATCTGAGGATGATTCGTGTCAACGATAGAAAACGTATTTAATCTGTTTTTTTTTGTTTTACTTACGAAAAATGGTTAAACCGATGTAGTACATGTGCCGTGGCCGTACAAGATGAAATTGGTGATACTATACGTGCCGTGTACAGAGCTTAGCTAGTGAAAACAATTATACAGTAAATGTAAGCATTATGCTTATGCGGTGCACGTTGTTTTTTTTGGGGTTTTATTTTGTCGTCCTCTAAAGGCGCAATGTCAAATTAGTGTCCACACATTATAATTTTCATAAAAAATTATGTTCACCGTGTGTACAACTACCTACACATAGATTGTCGATAAACGCTACTGTCTACTCGAATCAGTGCTGGGCACACATTATACTCGTTACTAACCAATTAAAGTGTTTTATGCTCAACAATTACAAGACGTAAACAATGAAGCTTAAATACAATGGGTGAAATAAGATAGAGAATTTAATATTTCGTATGGTAATAAATGTAAACGCACTGATTGCCTAGGGTATAAACCCTATAAAAATAATATAATTAAAATAAAACGTAATTAAACACGAGAAAGATAGAATAATGTTAACAATAAATCGTGATGTTAAATAATAAAATAATATATTGAGTATTTAATTACGATGAGGAGAAAGGTAATACACTAAACTACTTGTTAAATATATTTAATATATAATTAATAATAGCTGATATATAGAGTTTAATGTAAACGTTTTTTTGATACAGTTATTAGTAACGAGATTCATTACCAAACTACACAGTTTATTGATAATGTTTTTAAATTCTTCAAGAAATAATTCAATTATATTATGCGTTTGTACGGTGAGGCTGGTATGTGGTTGGCTGTGATACCGACGTATATGTTCGTCTGTCGTCTATAAGTAACTCGCCTCCGACGGTCTACGCTGTACGTTGTGTTTCCAAAATACCGTACACTGTTAACCGGCATATAAATGGAAGGAAGTCGTTTTACAATAATTGTTTGTTGTTTAGCAATCGTAATAGGCATTCTTTTTATATACCGGACATCCTTTATAGGGTGCCTTGTGGACCTCTATGAAAACTAAACCGTTACTATAGCGTCATTAATTTCAATCGATTGTTTATCAGACTTAGACTTGAATCTTATAACAGTAGTTTATAGTAAATAGGTATACTAGCTGATATACTAAAATGGTTTTTCGGTTTGCATAATACGATAATAATTTATATTTAATCCTACATCATATTCTCTATTTTAATCCGTGTGTGAGACATTTAGTTCGTTAAATCGAAATTCATGTAATACGAAATTTGTCAGAATAATACTATTATTTTACTCATCTGCAGATACACAATTTTACAACTGTCCTAAACAATAGGATAGTCTAATCTAAAAATAAAAAAGGTATCAATGTAGATTTTTGATTGCTTGTCGCGTCTAAAACATGGTTATGGCATAGAATCGTATTCCCATAATACCTATAACATCATAAAATATTATATTAAACATTACTACTTCTAGAACTCTACTTTCCAGATAATTTTACGGAATAACTAAATCACCAAAAAACATATCTATAACAACCATAACCATCAAAGTTATTTTAGAATCGATTTTCTTCAATGAATTGCATTAAAAAAAAGTCCGAGTACTCACATCCATAGGAATACTTAAAATGTATAGTATATAACTTCTTACAGTGGCACCGAATTAAAAAATCGAAGTTGATGGGAAAATTTTTTCTGAACGCCAACCACTAAAACATATTTTAATGTTTCTAAAAAGGACTCGTCAATATATTAACTTAATACAACAAATATTTTTAGTTTGTCATTTTGTAATTTATACTTCCAACCAGCCAAAAATATTTTTTATTTTTGATCCATTTGAAATTATGTTTATGAGCGAGTGCTCTCATTTAGCATACCAAGGTATTGTCTGACTTCTTAGTTTCTGCAATAAGTTCTAGAATATAAGAAATATTAATATTAATTTAAAAGTTTTAACTATATTTGGTTGTATCGAAATTAAAACAAGTTTTCGCTACTACTAAAAAATGTTTATGATAATATTATAAATTAATTTAAATTAATACATTTATTATTATAATAAAATATGAATTTAACCTACATTAAAAATAAAACAAAACTAAAAGATAGATATACATTTAATAGGTTGATAGGCATATAATTGCTATTCATATTATAATTCTGTACATAATATAATAAAAATATAAATATTTTTACATTTCATACAACGTATAAGTTTTTCATAGTTTTGAAAACGTAATTCTGTTTTATATTGCACTATTTGCAATATTCCCATGTATTTTGTAATTCAACACATTTTACAAATTTACCCTTGAAATTTTAATTTAATTATCTTATAAGTATAAGGTTCAAGTACATCGTTAATTTTGAATAAAGTCTTAAGCCATAAAAATATATTTTAAAGTTAAAATATCTTGACATCCCTAATCATTATAGGACCTTGGTTTTATAAAATTATTGAATCCTACAGCTTGAATTATATTTAAATTTTTATAATTAATTTATTTAATTAATAATTAATTTGTTCTAAATCATCAAAATATATTATACAAATTACTAACATTGTATAAGTGATCAGTGATTACAGTATATTATGCATCATATATTTTATTTTTTATTGAAATTAAGCCCGGTGACTAAGGCCATTAGCTGTTGTAGGAGTTATGAACTGTGGTAGGAGTAGGGTTGGTGCAGTAGGGTGTTTTCATGATTGTTTTATGGTTGTTACGGTAGGTAGCAAATACGTGTATGTGTGGCAAGGTTTTTAACTACTATGAACCCAGGTGGTCACCCATCCGGGATCTAGTAGCTGTGGCCGTTACTTACTTGTACAGTCGCATTCCGCGACTGGTAGCAGCCAACCAAGCCACCGTCATATATTTATATAGGTAATAATGTATTATAATCAGTGGCTTGTATCATAAAAAAAATTGGTGTTGCTCAAATAATTTTAGGAGACCTACCCCTCATAATACTGTCATACCGACCTTTAAATTGACCTATTTTTTTTATCTATGAATACCCACCCACCCATATTCAAGGTGTTGCCCTAGGCCTAGCAACACATGGACCCTGTGTTACACGCCACTGATTATAATATAATATGATATTGGCCAAAGATAAAGGTTATTAAATTTAATATAATATACTTCTTCTAAACTCATATATTCTGGTCGTCGTACATAAACGTTTTTGTATATTATTTTCAGTGCATTATTTTCTTTCGATATTGTGGATCACATCAGTAGTTATTATAGCAGGCCATATATTTTTTTAGGCCGTTTTTATTTATAAACCCTTGTCGTAACTCTAACCCCTTTCAATTTCCACAAAAGTCCTAAAAAATCAAACCTCGGCTGTATCAACTAATGGCCATCTACAATATTATAATGTATTCATCAACTGTATAATATATACAATATACATGAAACTGTGGGACGTCGGTAGATCATACAACTTTAGTTTATAAAAATATACATTTTGGCTGGTTAGTTTTTTTTTTTTACGAACATTACAAAAACACAAAAACTAATGGTGAATATGCAAACGAGCTATTGATGTAGGTTAGGTAATGAAAGTTTAAAAAAAATATTATAATAAACTCTTACAAGGCCTATGAGAGAAAACTGTCGACTTTGGTCAAGATCGAATCGCAAATATAGTTTGTAACTGCTGGCCTGTAATATTATACAATAATATCATTGAAATCCTTCTCTACGTACTATGGATATTCGATGCACCGTGCATCGTCGTCTATAGGTCTCAGTTGCAGAGAAGGACGAATGAATCTGATTTATTAAGAAACTTTGATGCAGTTTTAAATTTACACGGATACCTACTATTAGTGTTGAAAAGTTTTTTAATATCTAACCTAAGACGTAATGGAGTCTTCTAAATTTTTGAAAGGATTTTCTAACAAGATTATCCACGTAGGAACAATTATTAAATTAAGGTTAGAGTTGACCGTGTTACAGTTATTCACACAAACATTTGCAATTTTATGAACAGATTTAAAGTAGGTATAATATAAAATCGTACCTACTGAATTGGAATTGAATAATGATTATGAAGAATCGTATTTGTCACACGTGTAAATACCTACTAAAATATATCAAATAGGTACTTAACATATCTAATATCAACGGTTTTTCCTGCTAAAATATTGCCCTGATGACCTTATAAGGATCATGAAAACAGGTTTCGATTCCCGGTACGTATTGTCTTCGTTTTTCTGATATTTAATAAACACCTTAAATACAATTTGTACTTATACTTATTAACATTTTAATTTAAAAAATATCAATATTGAATAAATTACGTTTCTTCGGATGGAGATAACTTATAAGTAAATGAAAAAAATTGTTCTTAGGATTCAAATTATTAATAAAGTATAAATACACTCAAGTCTATTTTCAACATAGAAATATCGTGATAATATTATAATAATATCGTCTAGGTATACAATATAATATAAAATATATTATAATATTTAGTCTAAATTTGCCTTTACAACTATTTACAGACAATGCGTTTTGAATCTCATTAAAAATAATAAGTCATAAAACAGTGTCAACCGTTTAAAATATACCTGATGTTAAAAATAAATTACAAAATATACTGAATTTGAAAGATTTAAAATCATTTTTAACGAACGTTGAAGTCATAACTTATGAGTGAAATAATAGTTACCAATTGTTTTTGATTTAGGTACGACAGCCCGTGTTTTTATTATCCTCTTAAAAGCGCTGAAACAACTAAATTATTATTTAAACAACCTTTAAACATTATCTTAAAAGCTAAAAATGTATAAATAGATCTTATGGAAAATAATTTTCATAAATATTAAATTCATAGGATTTCTTGTCTCAACCTAGATGTTCAAAAAGATTAATATTTTTAATTTATTGGGTTAGAAGTTAAAATATTATAGTAGTTGATTTCAAACTATTTTAGATGAAATTGATTTTACCAGCCTATGTTTAGTTATACCTACATAAATATAAGATGAAATGTATTTTTTAAATTAATGGTTATTGAGAAGTTTTTCTAAAAAAAAAATGAGCACAATCATAATTTTTAGACACAAGTTTCTTTAAAATATTTTCTTGTATTATAATAATTATTCGGATATTATAGCCTGATTTCATATATTTGATTATAATAGAAAATATACTTAATAAACTGTTTCCATTTTACTAAAGATGAAACTACCAATATTAACAATTTGGTATACGTGCCAACGAGTATATTAGAAATATCTCAACTTTTTTTAAAGTTTAATTTCTGTTGATAACATGTTTGTTTCTATGTCAAAACATTTTTAGTATCAGAATCCTCACGAGTTTATCTTACAGAAATTTAAAAATATCAAAAATGTATTGAAACAATAATTTTTCATAATTGTTGAAGATCAAACTCTTAAATATCACGAAAATTAGCATATCATTTTGTAGATAAATATTTATGACATTTTCGTTTTTAAATCTAATAAGGCTTGAAAATGTAATACAAAAATCCTCATCATAAGCCGAGCGTACTTGAATTAATATTAAAATATTGAAAAGGCAATTTTTTTTTTAACTAGAAGATTGTTTATAGTCAACTATAGTGTTTATACTCAATAGAACATAGAAATACTGACGTGGGTTTTAATAATTATTGCACTGCGCAATACGACAATCGATAGGTATGTATAACGGTTAATATTGACAATGTTTCTCGACAGGTATATACATATTATTATCAATAATAACCATATTCTAAAGCTTCGGAGTACAATATCGGTTCATGTTTCAGATCGAAATAATGATAATAATATGCTTTTAGTGAACTATTACAATACAAAATATAGCTTCTGATGACCTTAACTTTGCCGTTCTGCATCACCCCTAGGTCTCACCTCAAACTCGGTAAATACAATAACTATCATTGTGTAGGGAAAAAAAACGCACATTATTATACACATAACCAGGCTTGATTTTATTCGTCCTCGATAAACTGACTTTGGACGAGAATAATACATTTCGTTCAAGACGTGTCCCGCCATAGTTAGCGAACCGTCGTAATTACATCAATTATTATTGTTTCGCCAACTATATAACTAAGGCGGACAGAGAGCGAGCAGGACCGGAAGCGGTTTGACGTCGGACAAACTGCAGTGGTGTCTTCGTCGGGTGCGATCTGCACTATTCGCGATGGTCACGGCGGCGGCTGTGGCGAACAACAGACAATTATTATTTTCGGTAAACCGTTTAGGGACGACACGCCATTCGCTGGATCATAATAATATTATAATGTGCGCCCGACCCCCCCCCCCTCCCCCGTCCCACCAGAATTCGATGTTGTAATAATTTCTGATGGCGACGCGTTCGTGTGAGAATATATTTCAATAATGCGATAGCTGCTGTCGTGCGTACTAAGCACAGGTATTATTATTGCGGCCCGAACTTTTGCCTCAGCCCGCCGTGTTTTGCTTTGAAGTAATCGTCGTCGTCGTCCCGAACTTTACGACTCAAGTTCATTCGGTTCGTGTTAAGTTGGGCGACCGAAGTATAATAAGTCATATCACTCGCACAATGTGAAACACACTCGGAGCCGCTTTGGACACGATTACCTGTACTGCCGAGGCGTAGTAATTAAACGAATAATCCCACGAAACTTTCTTTTTTCCCCTTCAAGTACACAATATAATCGACGTGAGTTTGATGCATAATAGTTTTGACATAATGCCATACTTCTATGTCATCGTGTCTGCGGTATGACGTTAATGTACTTACCATCGAGTTTATTAATCTTCTGTTGTACAGGAAGTATAATGGATAAGTTTGGGCGTATGGCCTATATTATATAATTATTATTATAGATTATGGATGCAACTAGTAACGTATACATAGTTTTGCCCCTTGCACATTTATTTAGAGTTTTTGTTTTATATTAAACTTTCAGGAGCGGTTCCAGGACTACATTTTCGTATGGGCAACAGTAGATTTATAATTAGGTTTTAACTGCGAATAATACACCTCATTTCCTCCCCCTTCCCCAATAAGGGACACCAGACATTTTGGTATGGGCAGCTGCCCACCCTGTCAACCCTGCCCACCCTGTCAACTTTGTTAAATTTGTTAATAACTATATCATTGCGTTTTGTTCAACGAAAAATTACAATTTGTATAATATCTATTAGTATATAATAATTCAAGTTCTACGTAATAAGTAGCCTTTAAATTAAAATCATCATACACTTTCAAAAATACAATTTTATATTAACTTCTGTTCCCTATGAATTGATCGATCGTTTCAATGGTAGATGATAGAATTTACAACGTATTTGTATGATTTATAAGTGGATCAAGTGAAATTTGAATAATATATTATAATATACCTATGTTAAAAAAATTAGCTTTGCGCATTCATAGCATGTTATATAAGTATAATAATATGTTCGTCTAAATTAAATATTTATAAATTATTTTTTTTCTAGAGGCCCGGGTAAAATAGTTCATTAAATTCTGTTCTATTTAATTGACAGTGGTCTAGTAGGAATCAATATTTACTTTTAACTTTATTTTGTATTGTTTACGGGTATCCGTATTCTACAATAATATTAATTAAACTTAAAATTAATACATTTAGTAATACAATATAATCCTCAGTCCCTATTATTTCAAGAGGTTTTGTACAGACAGACATTGTACGAATCTATACAATTATCTCAAGTTTCTTGCTAATAGATTGAAATCTTTGTCCAGTTTTGAATAAGTGATATTCTGCGGTATGAAATTGATTACAATTCTCTCAGACTTGAAATGTAAGATTTAAATTAGGAATCTGTGGTACCATAATCCGGTATAGAATATGGTTGCCATTATACACTTTACTGTTAGAAAATATTTATAAATTATCTTCCATCTACGTATATTGACTATATTGTATGCTTATAAGTTATAATACTCGTATTGATTCATTCTGAGTATCATAATAATATTATATCGTGCAGTTATCATAATCGTTATAGATATTTTTATACAATAACATATTATTTTCGAACAGATAATAATAATACGATGCTTTGGTTTTTGAAATGCAGTACCCAGAAAAAGGCATTGATTAATATGATTTGTATTTGACATTTCAATTAATGATCTGTATCTGTATTATAGCTTGATAAACCATGACTATTTTAAATGCAATCTTATCAGTGATTTATATAGACCGATAAAATGTTGAACAATTCAAAATATTTTTTTAAATGCTCTAACAGATTTATTTAGATTGAATTAGAATGTAGTACATTTATTTCACATCCAGAAATTAACTAATTTTATCGGTACACATTATAGTAGGTACTTTTGAATAATAAATGCCATATAGTTACCTCCGGAGTACTTATGTTTATTTATGTTGAAAGGATTTTTATAATCGTATTATTACGGTAGAAGAAATTAAAAACTTATTATTGTATTATTGTATTTTTTTTTTTTATTGATCCTTAAGCCCGGCATCTATGGCCATTGGCTGTTAGTAGGGTTGTATTGTGGTGGTGTTAGGGATTTTCGAAGTGGTGGGTTTTTACACGTAAGTGTTTGTGTGTGGCAGAATTTTTGATTGAGCACCCGTAGGAATATGCCATGCCCGGGTGGGGGGGGGGGATTTCGGCACTTGTTCTCCGGACACCGTGACCAAATGCCGCCCATGACCAAGGAATCGAACCGGCGCCGGCAGCGTCGCAACAGATGCCTTAGACCACTCAGCCACACTCCGTCCCCTTAATATTGTATATTATGTATAATAAATAAGAAAAATGAAAAAAGTTTTTCACACTCCCGTTTTATGTTTTTTTTTTTTTGACATTGTGAAATCATGAAATTGGTTAATTTAGGACACATTCAATTTATGTTCAAGTACTATAATTGTCATTAGTTTTATTTTATCGGATATGGAGTTTGAGCTAGAATTAAAATACCTCTTGTATAGTTTGTGCATTCAATGCTCGTATTATTTAAAATCCGTTTCGTGTATTTTTAATGAAAATAAAAATGGTATTTTGCAATACTTTCACACATTCTAAAAAATAAAAATAATATCATCACATATTTTACTATACTATATGTTTATTATCTTGATAATTTTATCTAGATACAATTATTTCTTAAATCATCTTATCTAGATAAATAATATAATAATAAGAATATTTTTAAATACTGAAATAGCCAATAATTTACGAGAATCGCTTAGTGATTCCAAATTCCAATATTATTATAGTTAAAAAAAGAAATGTTTACTAAAAAATTATCAGTTTTATTTTGTAATTTTATTTTTATTTCAATTATATTAAAAATTTAAATTGTAAATTAATTTAGTTAAGAAATGACATTAAGGATTTATTAATTAATAAATATTACCTAATTGGTAATTACTAATAAAGTAATAAATTATCTATTTTTTTATCTGGATAAATGTATGTGTATTTTTATCTTTATCTTTATCCAGATAAAATAAAAATATGTTATATTTTACCTTACCTAGAGAAATCTATTATCTTATCCAAATGATTTTTTTGGTTATCTTTTTCTTACACTGATCATTATTCTATAAAATTACGAGTACCAATATAGAAATTCTTTTTATTTAAAAGTAAAATTAATGAACAAGTAGTGCATGCCAAATTGTGTAATAGTCCTGTACAACTTTTCAATAGTTAATTCATAAATATTTTTTTGTTGAAATATTAAAAAAAAATGTGGTTCATTGTATATTTACATAATTTTGAATTGTGAGGGAAATATTGAAGGTGCTTAATGTATTACATTCCCAGTTCTGCTAGTATGTGAGTTCATGACAATAACAGTATATATTTTTTTCAGGTATCGTGGGTTCGTCGTCGAGATTGGCATATACTAAGCTCCGGTGTTTTTATGTACACAAATGATGACAGATTTCATGTAATGCATGCAGACAACGCAGATAATTGGGATTTACAGATCAAATATGTGCAAAAGAGGGATGCTGGTTCATATGAATGCCAGGTATAATAATTTTCATAAATATCAATTAGTTTTAATAAAAATAATCTTAAGAAAACTGCACACTAATAGACTAAGATATTATATAAATATTTGAAATGTTTTATCATCTTAAACGATAAATAAATATTAGGTATATTAACCATCTAAGAAAAAAAGCAAATAAAATACAATTGATACATTTTCTTAAAAGTAATTGAAGTTTTTAATAGATTCCAAAATAATTTACAATTTAGACGAATTAATGATTTGAGTTTTAAATTTATAAATTTTTACAACTCTATATTCAAAAATCGAATATTTACTGTTAATCGAATAATATTTACGTGGTAGCTAACAAATACCATAGTAATAATGTTCGCATCATTAATTCGCTTATATATAATAGACATGTGTGGTTCAATGTTAATTAGGTACATAAAAATTATTAATCAAGTATCCTGTTTCAAAATATGAAAATAAAAATGGTTGCATTAAAAAAATAAGTATCTAAAACTCAAAAAGTTAATTATAATGATTTACGCAAAAACAAAAAAAAATATTGTTGCCGGTGTTTTACGAAAGCGATAACGCTTCTAAAGCACTACAACTGAAAACATTTAATTCCAAGGATAGCTCGGGATTATTAAATGCTTTAAAATAAAGTTAATACTCATATAATAGGTAAATATGTTTTATTTTCGTGTTATATTTGAGTAATAAATTAGTAATTACTTACTACAAAAAACAAATCATATATGTGTGTTTACGAGGGTTGCAGTGCGGGTAGCTGACTACCCAGTGATATCTGCAACCTGCAGGCTATTAATTTTCGAGTAGACAAGACACCACTTTACCAGAAATATTACAATAGTATTTCAAGTAAAGGCGCTCTGGTGCGACCACAACCACAAACAACGGCTTCAATTTTATAAATTTTTATTTATGTATTTATATATAATAATTTGATAAACAGTGAAATTTTTTTAAAATTATAACAATCTATACCTAGTAGTTATAAGATTATCAAAATTATTGTGTTCATAAGTTGTTGTAATATAATATCATAAAATGATAATATGATTTTGGAGTATTACCTGCGGATCATGATTTTTGAAAAGTGGAAAAAGTTAAGTTTATTAATAAGCAATAACTATAGCCTGGGCTCTAGAGACAATAAGGATTAATATTATGATTTAGTTTAATGGTTTGTCTTCATGTAGTTATGCCAGCTATTTAGCATATACAGCACACTCGTACCTATACAAAATACACAACACCAAGTGTTGATATTGCTTGATGTTTACTCGCCTCTGAAGGATCCTTCGATATTCATTTCGAGTACTTTACTATCCCAATGTCGTGAACTTCTTTGTATGACAGACTAATTTAAATTTTCCACGAGTGTCTGTCTTAAGATCAGTAAATCACTGCAAACAAGCGAAATCTTAACGAATACTACTTGTTGTGTTAACAAACACTGATTGTCTGATATCACAAATTCAAAACACTGTTCAAAGTTTAAGTATAGTTAAGTGTGGAAGATTTGAACAGTAAATGTTATAGATTTATTTGTATTTCTTAAATGTTCGATATGACGTGTTTAATAGGTACCCACATACACAGCTATGAAAACATAATAATTATTATTAGTTATTGAATTGATATATTTTTTTTAAATGTATTTTATTCCATTGATGATAATAATAAAATAAATCTATATTTTATTATTCATTAGATAATTTCAAAAGTGAGATTTCTCAGGTGGTATATTTGAGATGAATTTTGGTAACAAGTTAATAGATAAATATGTCCGCATTATTAGTTTTTGGCCGTTAAGACGAAGAAACTGATAGATATGTACATTAAGATGATGGAAGGATGATGGTTTAAATTTAATTCATACGAATATCTGATTTGACGCTAAGAGCTTAAACTATACCTAATACTATAAAACAGGGCTTGAAACCGCTCCTGAAGAAATAGGTTACCGGGTCCTACAGGACCCGGAAAATTTTTTGGAACCGGTTACCGGTTATCGAGGTTTTTAGAAATAATGATAATCATTTCCCGCTTACCGAAATAAATTTTATAAATGGGATTACCGGTTATCTATTTGGAAGCGGTTTTAAATCTTCAAAATTACCGGTTACCTCACAAAACCGTTTTTTTTTTTTTTTGTTTTAATACCTACTCTATTTTTTTTCATCAAACTTAACATGTTTAGTATAGTATTACACAGTTTTGTTCAGTATTACTATTATTATTTATTACGAACTAATGTAACGAACTTTTTATTAAATAATGAATATCAAAACAGTCCCCTGATTATAAGTTATAACGTACCTATTACCTAGTACTTGGTACAATATCGTACAAACAAGAGTTATATACTATTATATATATATGTATCAGCCCGCATTCGTCGATGTTTCTACCATTCGTATCAGTATTCAGTACCTATATCATAGGTACTGACTACTGAGAATCTTTTGTTAGTGCGCCGATACGATTCCGCAATCAAACACGCTTGTTTTGGTATTTTTAAATTTTAATACTTAGTAGTTCTAAAATAATCTATTTTAGTATTTTATAAATATTATTTTCTTCTATTTAGAATATTCAATAAAATTTAAAAAAAATTATTTTTACGTTAATTGGTTTGAGATTGACGGTTTTGTATACTTCCGATTAATTAACCGGTTCTAAAAATAAACGGTTACCGTTATAGATTTCCCCCTTTATCAAATTCCGTGATTACCGGTAATTGATAACCGCTTCTCAAAATTGAAACTCAAGAACCGGGAAGCGGATACCAGTCCAAAAAGTACTCATGGTAACCGGTTACCGGGAAAAATCGGTTACCGGTTTCAAGCCCTGCTATAAAATATTCAGAATATATTATCTGATATACCTAATATCATAATATAACATATTATATTTAGATCTCACATGTAAAAATATTAAAAATATTTTATAAGATTTATTGTATAATTTATTTGAATTAAAATATTTAATAAGTTAAAGGCAGCTACGGTTATTGGATTTCGTTTCAATATGATTAATTATAAATAAAAGTAGTATATAATATTATATGAGTAATAATGTATTATACTTTTAGTCGATAAGTGTATTTTGTAAGTATGAATATATAATTAAATTATTTATTTATTTTCAAATATCAGAGAACACAAAACTATATTTTAATAATAACCGCAATTCTTAGGTTGTACTTCAATTAATTTTCAATAATAACTGGAATCCAGTAAAGCACAATTTAAATAATTTTAATGAGGTTGCTCGTTCTGAATAATATTCTCACTTGTATAATATACTCACTACAATTGACTAGTCAGCTTATCAAATATTCATAAATCAATTTAACAACTGAATAGGTTATATTTTATGTAGAAACGATTTTTAACGATTATTTGATATAATAACAACTACATTTACAAGAATATAAAATAATATTATCTAAGACAGCGTTTCTTAACCTTTCTGAATCACGGTACACTAATCCCAACCCATATTTAGCTGTGGCATACTTGAGTACTTGACTTATATATGTATACATTCGTTTTAATTTTATTATAAAGTTAGGAAAACTCTTGTTAAATCATAATTTAATTTAATAAAAATATAAAATTTATTGATATGGAATAACCGTTACCTACCTACATTACAATAACATTATAAAAATCTAGTCCTAGACCCTTGTGAAAGATTTCCCTACATAATGTGTTTCCTCCGTGGTTGAATCATTGACAAGCCCTAATGTCATCCTTCAAGTTCTATTCCAAAATATTAATCAAAAATTCAAGATGATCCTCGATATAAGAGAAACCTTTATTCATAATCATAACATTTCGTTTCTCACCTATGGAGACTTCAAGGCACATCGATGTTGGGAAACGCTGGTCTAAGTTTTGATTTTTTTTAAATTATAACAAAGAATATTTTGTATAAATATTATTAAATATTATATCATGATTCATTTTTGTAAGGTGGCGATGGGAACGGGTATTGCTTCGCATTACTATAACTTGGATGTGATCGTACCAACGGCTCGAATTCTAGGAAGAGAAGAGTACCATATCGGAAAAGGAAGCACAATAAATCTTATTTGCGTCATTGAAAATGTAAGTTTTAATTTATTAGATTCTACTATAATGTATATAAAAAAGTTTTAATGAACAACACCACACATTATTTCATAATTCATATCCATAGGTAATGGTTAAAAGCTATTATTAGTTGGAATAATAAATATAAAAGTATTTTTGAATACCTATTAGGTATAAAACTGGTATTTTAAATCAAAAATAAATATCAATAAATTAATCAAAATACTTTATTATAAATATCATATTAGATCATAATATAGAAATACAAAATTATAAATTAACTAGCTGATGCCCATGCACTTTGTTACCCGTTAAATGTACCAAATCTATATGACTCGAACTTTGTTCAATTCGTTATTTAATATTCAGTGTATAATGTTCAAAATTTGTCTTAACTTTTCCGTTGCCCAGAATAATAATAATAATTCTGATTCATAGCAGTATATTATCAGGTAGGCAATCTACCTGTGGTAGATCGCGGACCCCGTGATGTTTGTACTTAAGTGTATGGTTTAACTCTAAAGTATAAAAGTTATACCAAGTTTGTTGTATTCCACCTATGGTGGGTTAATATAATCAGTTAATACAAAATCCTAAACATACTAATATCAGATGAAAACAAAAACCGAATTTAACCATTTTTAAATTATCCTGTCTTCTGCCAGAGGTCTAATTTACACACGAACATTCATTTATTTATATATATATATATTGACAAAAAAACAAAATACAAATCAAAAAACATTCTCGATTAACCAATATAGGAACCAATATAAATTATAATACACTTTTGCGCCACTGTTTTATTTTTTTCATCCAGATTTCCTACTTTTCCAGTTGATTTTCCTAAAATTTTCTTTCATTCCAATCTTCTCCAGGCAATTACGAACATCTAAAAAAAATTTGAGCCGTTCTCGAGTTTTATCCAGACAAACGAACAGCAATTCATTTTTATATATGTATATAGATATACATTATACATAATATAATAAAATGTATCAATTCTATACAATTAAAATTATAGTTATATGTTTTAATAGTATTCTGATATCTGGTATATTAAATTATAATAAGTTTCATTATAAAATGTTTTTCATTAATATTTATTTACACATTGAATTAAAAATTATAAATTATTAAGCATACATATTATGTACCTAATATAGGTCGGCGATCCCGTTACAAAAACAAAATTAAATAATTTTTAACAGATTATATATTTAAATTATTTTAAAAAAAAAACTATTTACACTTAATAGGTAATAAAACAAACATTAATATGTTGTACTGTACTTTAGTACCTACCTAATACTAATTGTAAGTTGTTACTTTATATTCTGGATTAGAACTTTATTTAAAAAGCTAACCACATTCTAAATTTATAAGCAGAAAACAACAGTTTATTTTAACACATCTCCAACTTTGTGTAAAGTAAAAGTTTTACGTAACGTAAAGTACCATATACGAATTAATACTCATCTCCTTAAATAAGTTAATTTTCTTAAAATTATATTTTAAGAAATCGTAAATACTTATTTAAAGAGTAGAGTGATTAGCGAGTAAAGGTAAATATTATAAATCACCACGTTCATACTTGGGTTAGATTTTTGTATATTTAATTAACGCTGACATTTACTATACTTAATCATTCACGGCACAATTGTTTTAATATTTGTATTTGATTTTTATCAGAGTATTTCAAGTTTGAAACACCTGTTTAAAAATAAAATATTTATATGAATGTATAACAATTGTTATTTATTATATTTTCAAACTTTGTAAAAATACGATAATCTACATAAATGGAGTTGTAATGAACGGAACACATATTCATTAAAGTTAATATCATTTATTGTATCGACATAAACAAATTCATATAATACAATAAAATATAGAACATAGAATCTAATATACACGTAGTAATACAAATGCAATTATCCCGGATGTCCGATTACGGGTAATATCAAGATATGAATATAATTCAAATATAACAATTATAACAAGTAAAATTTTATATAAACAAAATACAGCTTCGGTACGTTTTAGTATTATAACAATAAATTCCGACTTACAGTTTTTGCAGCAGTAGCCAATAGATGCACCTTCAACGGCACCCTAACAATTACTATGCGCTTCTTGGAGCGATAAGAGAGTGTAAATGACTAGACTCCTTCCACATCGACCAAATCGCGTATCGTAGTATAACGATCGGCAGTACGGGGTATTAATGCCGTACCCGGACTGTTACACTACGCCGTTTGATATGGTTGGAAAGTAAGGAGTCTTATAGGCGTATACGGACGCAGAAAAAAAAGAGTTACGACTACTGGTGGGAATAGGCACGGTACCAGGCAGTCGGATAGTAAGGGGTTTTACAGCCTTACCCACGACTCTGGACGGTGGTGTCTATCCCTACCAGTATTTTGGTCGGAAAACGGAATCGGTGAGCCGGCCGTCGGGCCTTCCTATATGTGCTGTTGCGCTTATTCCTGATTGTCAGCCTAGCGAATGACAACATACCCGTTTCGATGCCGCTGAGGGTTTTCCGGGTCGATAGGGGTTTGGATGTACATAGGAATCTGTTCAGAATGTATGCCCTTACTAGTTTACTATCATTAATCCACCCTGGAGGGACCAATTGTATCCTTAATCAGCGATCCCCCGTCGGATCTATGATGAGTTGTCCTTGAGCGCGATCTACCGTTAGTCCGCGAGCGAAATGTCGTATCGGTACTCGGGCGCGCAGTATTGGTGGCGCGGACTAGCGGAGAAAGGAGTGGTCCGTACATTCAGAATCGTTACATAGTCCCCTTTTTTATTTTGAGTAAATGGGACTTTAAAATTTTCGTAACCTTGAAAGTTTTACAATATACAATTTAGGAAAAATAAAAACAAGATGAAACTATTAAGGTTTAAACAATAAAATTGGTGCTTATGGCAAGATATATACATTATTTCTTTTTTTAAATGTGTTACTGCGGTCGAGTGCGCAGGGATCCGAAACTCTTCTTCTTGATACTTCGTTTGCTTGTAGGATCAGCTAGTCTCCTTCCTTCCTTTGGTCCCTGGACTGGAAGTGTGGTGGCCTTGGTGCTGGGCGTGATGGTTATAGTAGTGGTGGATGGTTGGTTTCTTGTCTCTGGCGTTAATTCTGTATCTCCTTGCCGGGGTCAGGAGGTACATACAGCTTGATGTTTTTGAAATTATGAGTTGACTGTTGACCATTTTCCGAGATTACTACTACGGTGTTATTCTTTCGTACTTCAGTGATAAGATATGGTCCGCGATATAGCAAGAAGAACTTTTTTACGGTATTATCATCTAGCGACGATAATTTATGTTCTCGTAGGAGGACTTGTTGGCCTTGAACATAATTAGGGAATTTCTTTCCTTTGTTATGGTATTCACATCGGTATTGCGCGGTCTTCTTCAGTCTTTTATATGCCAGTTGTACAATAGTATTCTTTTCTTCAGTTAACAATAGATCGTCAGCCATGATCAGTTTGTTCAGTCGAAAACTGTGTCGGCGTCCATCGACTAGTTCTTGTGGGGTATAGCCTGTGGATAAGTGAGTGACATTGTTGAGCCAATACTCGATCCTTGGTAAATGCCCTACCCAGGCGGTATGTTTCTGGTAGCAAAAAGTTCGTAATATACGACCTATTTCCCGGTTCGTCCTTTCAACCGGATTCCCTTCGGGGTGATAGGTAGTTGTGACTATGTGGCGTATCTCCCATAATTTCATCTGTTTCTCCCAGGCTTTGCTATGGAACTGCGTACCGTTGTCCGTGAGAATGCTCTGTACTGGACCAAAGACAGGTAAGTACTTATCTCGCAGCTTTCGTAATATATTCCCGGCCGTTGCTTTCCTCATAGCATAAATTTGTACATGTTTCGTAAATAGGTCCAATAATACTAAAATGTATTGGTTTCCAAACTGTCCTTTTGGTAACGGCCCCATCAAGTCCAGTGAAATCCTTTCTTTGGGTTTCTCGGGAATGTTTGCAATCAACGGTCCCCTAGTATTTTGGTTTGGGATCTTGCTTCTTTGACATATATCACATCGCTTGATTATTTGTTTGATGGTGTGGTACATCTTGTGTATCTGATATTCTCTTCGTAGCATGTCGTGTACTTTAGCTGCTCCAAAATGTCCGAATAATTCGTGAGTTTCTACCACTATGTCTCGTACCATAATTTTGGGGAGCATGAGTTTCTCTCTTCCATCTTTATCAATGAAGAAGAGTAATCCCTGGTGTATTTTGTACCTGTGGGTTTCATGCGTTTTGATGCGGTCTCGGATAGTATTCAACTCTTCATCTTGGTCCTGGAGATCCTTCATCTGTTCGAATTGTCTTAATAGCTTCGTGCTATACTGGTTGTGTAGCACTTTATTGATGTAAATAGTTGTTTTTTGTATTTCATCCCTGTCCCCTGGACTTTGTGGGTAACGGGTTAAAGTGTCTGCTCCAATGTTGTCCTTTCCGGGAACATGGGTTATTTGCAGGTCGAACTCTTGTAGTTTGATGGCCCATCTCATCAACCGCGCATTCAGTAGTTGGCATTGGTTGAGAAACGTCAGTGCTTTGTGGTTTGTAATTTTGCCTGTATTCTCTGAGAATATGTGTTCATATTTCCATAATAGTTCGTTGAATATGACAATTTCTTCTGGGAGTAGTTTTCCCTCACTTATTCTTTCCTTGGCAATTTCAACTTGTTGGAGTGCAGTACTGTCCCCTGGTTCACTAGTTTCCTGTTCTCTGAATGGTGTTATATGTTCCTTTTCATTGATACGCCATCTGATCGTTTTATTTTGAAAATCGATCTGTGCGTCATATTTGTCTAATACGTCAGTACCGATGATTCCCCGTTCGTTGAGATTTTCCATCTGTACAAATGTCACCAATATATCTGCTTCATTGAGTTCGCATGAGCAGTATATTTGCTTCGAAACTTTACATAGCGTCTTACCGATTGCGTTGCTGATCTGGACTCCATTTACCGGTAGTGTGGGCACAGTTGGGTTCTTTTTCAGTATGCGGTCGACGACTTCTTTAGCCAAGACGCTTACCGTGGCTCCGGTGTCAATTAGTAGGTTGACTCTTTCTCCCTCTATGTTGCATTGTAGGTATGGACTGATGGTCTTCTTGTTCGTGGGAATATTATTTATCGTGTGTGTGATTTCTTCTGCTGGTTCTTCCCCCTCGTTCTCTTCAATTGTTATCTGTCGAACTTGTTGTTGGTCTCTCCATTGATTACTGTTTTGCCCCGGTTGGTTGAAGTTTCTATTATTTTCTGCATTTTGTGTATTACCATTTTGGTTTTCCCGCCATCTACCATATTGCTGATTGGTGTTGTTTGGTCGGTTATAACCATTGTTATGACGTGGGTTATTGTCATTAGTGTTCCGTGGATTGTTGCTATGGCGTTGATTATTGTCATTGCCGTTCCGTGGATTACTGTCTCTCGTTGGTACTCTCCTTCGATGTTCTTCGGCTCCGAGGACCTTCATCGCATTTAATATTGTTTTTTGTGGTAGAGAGGTCAGTATTGCCCTTAAGTACCCGGGGTAGTGTCCGGCAATGTTTTGTACAATTTCACCCTCGCTAAGGTATGGCATTTCCAAGTGTCGGAGGTTCGTGGCCCAGTACATGAAGTGTTCCCGATATTTTACGTCAGCCGCGATTTGTGTGACGTTTAGGCATTGGCTCCAGACCTGGATCTGAATCTCTTTGGACCAGTATTCATCGATAAATACTCTTTCGAATTCTTCGTAATTCCTAAGTTGGAATCTTATTGCCAAAAACCAACTGCCCGCGGTGCTTTTCAGACAGTCTTTTACCACAATCAGCTTTTCTTCATCGTAGATCTGTTTTATTGCAAAATATTCCCGTAGTTCACTTACGAAATCTCTTGGGTGTTGGTCCCGACGATTTCCGTAAAACGTGGGTTTTGTGATGTCTGTGGCTTGTCTTTGAGGCCGATAGTTCTCTTCTCTGAGTTGCGTTTGCCTTGTTTCATCCAAGTTGCGAAACGTATTTAAATATCTTTCTTCCATCTCGTCCATGTACCTTTGATATCTGATTTCATTGTCTTCCGTCTTTTTCTTATAGATTTCTTCCCATTTCTGTTTTAGTTTTTCTATTTCTTCTTCCATATTTTCTTTAGCTTTTCTCGCATTTTCTTCGTTCTTTTTTTCTGTTTCTTCCAGTTTGTTATCGTATTTTCTTTTTATTTCCTCGATTTTTTCATCGTATTTTCCTTTCATTTTATTCTCCATATTTTTTATTCTGTTTTCAACAGATTTTTCTAATGCTTCAATTCTGTCTATAATATGCTCTTCGTTGTTATCAAGTCTTTTTTTCGGAGCCATGTTGATTTATAGATGTAGTTTTTTAGTAGGAAGAGCACGACACTCTTAGTGGTGGTCGTTAAAATTCGAGCTTCGCGTTGGGCGCCAAAATGTAATGAACGGAACACATATTCATTAAAGTTAATATCATTTATTGTATCGACATAAACAAATTCATATAATACAATAAAATATAGAACATAGAATCTAATATACACGTAGTAATACAAATGCAATTATCCCGGATGTCCGATTACGGGTAATATCAAGATATGAATATAATTCAAATATAACAATTATAACAAGTAAAATTTTATATAAACAAAATACAGCTTCGGTACGTTTTAGTATTATAACAATAAATTCCGACTTACAGTTTTTGCAGCAGTAGCCAATAGATGCACCTTCAACGGCACCCTAACAATTACTATGCGCTTCTTGGAGCGATAAGAGAGTGTAAATGACTAGACTCCTTCCACATCGACCAAATCGCGTATCGTAGTATAACGATCGGCAGTACGGGGTATTAATGCCGTACCCGGACTGTTACACTACGCCGTTTGATATGGTTGGAAAGTAAGGAGTCTTATAGGCGTATACGGACGCAGAAAAAAAAGAGTTACGACTACTGGTGGGAATAGGCACGGTACCAGGCAGTCGGATAGTAAGGGGTTTTACAGCCTTACCCACGACTCTGGACGGTGGTGTCTATCCCTACCAGTATTTTGGTCGGAAAACGGAATCGGTGAGCCGGCCGTCGGGCCTTCCTATATGTGCTGTTGCGCTTATTCCTGATTGTCAGCCTAGCGAATGACAACATACCCGTTTCGATGCCGCTGAGGGTTTTCCGGGTCGATAGGGGTTTGGATGTACATAGGAATCTGTTCAGAATGTATGCCCTTACTAGTTTACTATCATTAATCCACCCTGGAGGGACCAATTGTATCCTTAATCAGCGATCCCCCGTCGGATCTATGATGAGTTGTCCTTGAGCGCGATCTACCGTTAGTCCGCGAGCGAAATGTCGTATCGGTACTCGGGCGCGCAGTATTGGTGGCGCGGACTAGCGGAGAAAGGAGTGGTCCGTACATTCAGAATCGTTACAGAGTATATAGTAAATGTATTTTACACCTTTTTCGATTGTGTTCGAAATACACACAACGTATAAAATTGTTGTTTGTAGTCAATATATTCACAGTTTAATTAAGTGTTATACATTTGTCATGATTCGAGTGTTTTCATTAGGTATAAGAACTATAAGTAATACCAAATGGTAAAATACATTCAAACCTTTTTCGATCTCTTTAAATTGCATTATTTATAAAACAATATAAATGGAAATATTGTTGTTTTCGCATGGATTTGGAAATGCATAGCGATATTCCATCGTATTTAAAAGCCACGAAAAATAACCAATAAGTTTGTTTAGACTATAGAGACTACAGTGGGGTGGTATAATAACTACTTAAAACTAAACGGACCTCAGTTAGTAGCCTAAATGGCTTAGAATAGGTGGGGAGATGGAAACATATCTTTATGAATACCTATTGAAAATGCCTAGTATTAAATAAAATACCTATATATTTTTGAGTCAAAAGTCTAAATTCTTCAATATTTTAAATATAGGATTCGACAAATGTAAATAAAATAATTTTTAGTTTAAAGAATTCTATTAGTTTTCAGAATATGCACAGTAAAATAAAATAATATGTCATGTATTTATATTTATATTATTATTGGGCTAATTTCTGTACATTTTAAAAGTTACATGCTATATGCTAACCTATACAGGGTGATTCACCAAGCATGAACAATGAACATCCCCTTATTCTCCTGCAATAATGTAGTTATTCAAAATCCTATTTAGGATTTTTTAAATATACTTAAAGACTATATTTTGAGATTTTTTTACTACTAAATATTATTTTAAAGTTTTAAACATTTAAATAACGAAAAAACTACTCTTTCGAGTTTTGAATTGGGTACATTAACATTTTCAAAAAAATATATCTACTAAACAATATACGGTAAAATAGGAAGCAGGGTTTCTCATTTATAAAAAATAAGTTTGTATATTGCCACAGGGTAGTCTTTAATTAGGTATACTTTAAATAGATAGTGAATCAAGAATTTGAAAACATGGGATGTAAGTAAATAAAAAATTCCGAAAAAATAAAAATTTGATTAAGTTGAATGAAAAAAAGGTGTTCAAGTGGGTGTCGCTCTGCTGTACAGTAGGTTACAAGTGGGTCACTGTATAATGGATGGTATTACATTTGAATTCGATGATATTATATCAATGTATAAGAAAAACGATTCTGAGCGGAGACGGTATGTCCTTCTAGGTATAAGTATAAGACATATTATATACTTATCTATGGTATTAAAAAAAATTGACCTATAATGAATTCCAAAATAATCATATCACAATATCCATTAGGTACTTATAACGCGTTATACACCAACAACAAACCCTGATACTATCATAGATATATAGTAGTATACTTTAGAAGTTTCAAGTACCCACGAATAATATTATACAATCACAACAAAATAACTAAAATAGTTATTCTAGGTTATTCTATGTATTTTTAATATTTTTCAACTGATATTGTAACAATATATCAGGAGCCTTGTATTAAATTTTTACACTTTTTAGCAACAGATAAAACTTTATTAATATTTATAGAAAAAAAACTAAAATAATTGAAAACTTAAAATGTCCGTAAACAGCTCAAAAATAGTCAAAATATTTTCAAAATTTTATGGTGTATAGTAAATGCTAATATAAACATTCAGTCATTTTCATGTATCTACAGTTATTTGTTTTTGAATTACAACAAAATAAGGAAATCGCTACATGACAAATCGAGTGAATATTCAATATTATAAAAATTTGAATTTCAAACGCTCATAAAAATTTAATTTGACTTTCTTGTAGACATTTATTTCTTGATAAAGGTAGATAATCTTATAAGGAATCTCGTATCACATTTTAAAATCTTATATTTAAAAAGAAAATTTTTACGAATACTTTACTCAAAATAATTTGCTAATTTTCGTGATTTTTCCATATTTTGTCAATTTTTGAACTTTAAATGCTTATAAAAAAAAACTGTGACTAACGATTTTTAATATTTTTCATCTGCCTTTGAAACAATATACTAGGAGCCTTCTATTAAATTTTCAAGTTTTTTTAACCAACAAATAAAATTTTATTGATATTTCTAGAAAAAAAACTAAAAAAAAATGAAAAATGAAAATGTCCCTAAACAGTTCAAAATAAATCAAAATATTTTGAAAATTTTATCGTGTATAGAAAATGCAAATATAAACTACCAGTGAAAATCGCATGTATTTACGGTCATTTTTTTTGAAGTTACACCAAAAACCAAAATCGATTTTTTGGAAAACAGATTTTGCGTAAAAATTCCCGTTTTTCCTTAATTTTTCTTTTGTTTTTCACTGCGCTTTTGAAAACTACTGAGAAATTTTACGTGATGACAGACACGAAAAAAAAATAAAAAAAACACACATCATTGTAAAATCAATACATTCATCGTTTCACTCAAAATCTAAAATAAACACACATCATTGTAAAATCAATACATTCATCGTTTCACTCAGATTCTAAAATGTGGGTGAGCATGATTGGTAAATCACCCTGTGTATTATAATGTCTGCTAGATATTTTGTATTATTTTTCTAGTATAATACCTAGGATAACGGCGAGTTTTATCTTGATATCATATTTTACATTTTAAATATTTGTCTCAGAATACCCTAAACCTTTAGTATACTATAAGCTTGTACACGTATAAGAGACATCATTATCATACCCCTTAAAATAAAAATAAACACAACTTCGTTGTCTACGGTAACAAGAGCCACACCAACTTGTATTTAGAATGAAATTCTAATATTAAAACTGGAGTACACAAAGCAATATTTTCTATTTTAGCTGTAAAATTGTAAAATGTATTGACGTTAATTGTCAATTATAAATTGTAAATATATTACCCTTATGGTTATAATATAGCAGCTGCTTTATGGCTGTATGAATAAAACATTTTGTAATTAAAATCGTTATAACTTATTATGAAGAACCAATATTTTATATACGATGAGTACCTTCTACCTATATTCACTTAATTAGTAACGAAACAAATTATACATTTTAGTTTTACCTAATTGTACATGTTATGAGATCAAATTATTAATAATATATGTTATAATTATAACTGAAGACTGGATTTTTATACACCAATAATTAAGTATTAAATATACATGCAAATTTAAAGGCAAAAATATGTAAGAAAAAATACAGTATACAATTTAATTATTATAATAATTGTACCTACCTATAAAATTAATTTAAAGCAAAAAAATATAAAACAAATATTACAGCCATAGTATATATTTTTATACGTCAAATTGCAATGCTTGTTAGAATAAAAAATTAAAATTGTATGCTAAATTGTTAACTTCTACAACAACATTTTATACTAAATAGAAAAACTAGAAGTTTTAACTGCGTGTTCCTAGGTATTTATTTTTGTGAAATTATATCAGTGATTATAGTTAAGATAAAATAATTGTAAGACGAAAAACTGCGATGGTTATTGATGCATACCTACTAAAAATCGACCAATATTTACTGTGAATTATTTCACATGAGAAAATCGTCAAAATTAATTGATTAAATCGATATATTTTAATAATACATTTTTGTACAGTACCCTTACCGACAACATCAACACATTTCGTTTTAATAATTGCACTGATTAAGTTTATTCTGGAAGTTCTTAATAATAAAAATTAAAAAAAACAAACTGCACTCGTTTAATTTTTATGAAGGATATATTTTATAAACTTGGCAACTTTGTATACTATTAGCAATTCTTCTGTAAGTAGTACATTTTATGTTTCGAGCATTTTGAATCTTATAATAATAATTGAAAAATCAGCTTTAATTGGTAAGATCAGGTTTAACGTTGGATTTATTCAGAATTAATTAACAGATTTTAATAACTTAAGATAATATTGAGAAATGAAATTTCAAAGCTTAAATTAAATAAAATACATATTATTGAACTTGTAGAGATTAAATAATATTTTATACCCATTATAAATGTATACTACAGACAAATGTATATAAATTAAGAATATTCACTAACGCGCCCAAAATATGCAAAAGTATGCAATATTATAATATTTTGTTATCTGGTCGATTACGGATTAAGTAATGATTTATGAAAACTCATTGACATCATTATGTATATGGAGTAGAAAATAGCAACATGTATTTAATGCAAAATCTGGGCATTATCCTCTTATATGAGTTATATATTATATATTTTATACATCAGCAGATCTATATTAAAACCTAATCATGGGAAATGGACTGTTTGTTTCGATTGATTGTAAATATTATGTTATCTACAATGTGTGACTATTATTACAGTATGCAAATTATCACTCACATAAAATGAAAATCTTAGAATAAATTATTTTGCTACTGTGAAGTATGATGAATTCTGACAGTAACCAATATAATAGTTAACATAGACAACTTAAACTGGAAAATTTTGACAAATCAAAAAAAAAAATTTATATTTTATAGTGAATGTTGGCCATTTTTGATATATATCATGACTTTTTGGTAAACTTGGAAACATCCACAAGACAATATCGGTTAATATCTCTATATAGGAGATAATAGTCCACTATTTATATAAAATACAACTTGCTTGATTATTAGCTAAACCTCTAAGTTATTATTTTATTATATTTTAATGAAAACCATTATCAACTATATCTAATACAACAGTAGTTTAAAAGTATTGAAATAAATTTGAACACGATATAATAACACGTAATAATTTGTGTTTATTATGTTGTATGAATATTTTGAACGTTTTCACAAGCTTCTAAGGAAGCATAATATATTGGTATATATATACCTTGAGGTCGATGTGTTTCTAGTATTTATGGTTTATCTTTATTAAATTGGCACACACTTTCTTGAAATCAATATCGCATAGTTAGTGCAAACACAGGTTGAATTCCACTGTGTTCTGTAATATATGTCGCGGCCCGCGGGATAACAATTTAATCCTGAACTTATTTTATTCCAGTCTTATATATTCTTACTTTCAAATAGGAACAGAATCATATTCAAGCAGTCGAAGATAAGATTTTATAGTACTCGCACAGTCGTAGGTTTTGTGCAACTGAAAAAATAATTTAGTTTTAGTACCGCCTGCCTTATAAAGGTATGATTGGAAATATTTTGTTGGCCCAAAAACATACAAGGTTGTAATCAACATTAGATAGAGTTGTATAATTTTTTTTTAGTTGGACTATTTTAAATAAATGGTGGGCTTAACAATATTTTATGGTTTATGAAAATTCTAACCATAATTAAGGGTTTAAACAACACGCCAAGTTCATAAATATTTGTCTTTTACAATTATTAATAACTTTGTTCTAGAGAATATAACAATAGCAATTTATTATTGATCCCTTTTGAAATATTTACTTTACTAAGACGATTTAATAATAGACTAATCTATATGACGTATTTTATGATAAAACTATTACCATCATATGGGTACCTAATAAATATTAACTATAGTTATAACTATATTAATAATAATGATACATCATTTAAGATATACTTAATAATAAAATGATAATTGTCACTAATGATGGAATTATAGAGCTGATTGGAGATAATTATATGATCGGCAATATTAAACATGAATAGGCAGAAATGGTACCTTAAGAGGTTAATGCATCTATAACAGAAGAAAGAAGGGAAATCAGTGAACTGATGATAGAGTTTAAAATTTAAATTGGAAATGGTTTGACGGTAAATTTTCATTTGATATAATTGTTGCATATTTTGGTCTGGGTATGAGCTTCTAGATCCTTGGTAGTCGGAACCATAGGAACCATTTTTTTTTTTGGTTTGCACTGTTTGTATGAAAAGAATGTTTCTAATTGTTGTGGGTTAGTTTTAACTTTTTAGAAGAATCAATCGACTTTGTACAGTTTTCAGTGAAGGGACCTAGGCTGACTTTAACACAGCGAAGGGGATGGCCACAATACCTTTGAGTCTGCCCGTACGACTGGTACCGCTTACATTGTAGCTGTTGGCGAACTTTTCTGGATTTTTTGACAGTAAATTTGGAATTAAGCAATTCTGGCATTTTAAAAATATTTGAGTTAGACTAGTTTTATAAGATGCTCACAGAAAATAGTGACAGTGGTATAGTTTTTTCGTCCTATTGAGGATATTTTAAATTCATTGAACGGAAAAACCCAATTCTTTTAGGCAGTTTTAATGTCTACGATTGGGTTGGACTGATGCAGGAGAAGAATTGGACGGAGGTATAGAGGTGCGAATGTATGATCTGACAGTTCTGACTCATTGATATAATCCAAAAAATTTTTGTGACGGCAGCAGTTAGGTTTAATAATCCTTAGAGATTTTTTTTTCTGTTGAAATTGTGATCCCAACTGGTCGAAATGTATGGTTAAGATCCTGATTTAACGTACATATGTTGGTAATATTTGTAACATACATTGGCAGTGACTTACGAGTAATTTAATCGGTGGTTGGTGGTGAGTTCGAGTGGCTGGCCTTGATGCTGAATACGTTAGGTATCGAAACTAAGTCTTCGGAGAGAGGCGCATATCGGTTTGGAGAAACAAATAGTTTGCTTTTTATCATCCAGTTAAGAGACTGATGATGATTATTAACCAATACCATTTCGTTGTGATTGATCAATACGAGACATGGTCTGATATCAGATATAATTATATAACATTGTAAACAATTTGTTATGTCTGAGCTATTCATAGATTTATAGAAATAGACTAAACATTAGGTATGATAACGGGTACTAGGGTGGACTTTGTTACGAGGATCTGGTGCTATTAAAGCTATGTATTGGTTGTCCTCGGAACAATGCCATTTCTCTCACTCTTATGATAAAACTTATCTCTATCTCATCTTAATCCGTTTGGCACGACCACACCTCCCAGTCCTCGGGACAAATGTTCCGTCTGTTTCTATAAGTCGATGGAGCTATTGCATGGCTGTTACGATAACGTTAACGAGCGCTATATGTGTGTACAATGCGACTGTCGAAACAGAACTGATTACACATTATTATTATTCACACTTTATAGCTATAAAAACTATATTATTATTTCGATGTTGGACTGATGTTTATATTTTAATTAAAACTTAGTCAAACTTATACGTTTTACAAATTGTGTATGCAAGGACACATTTTTTTTCAATTTTAAACGACCATATTTTGATAAAAAAAAAAATGTTTGTACCATTGTTTGGTTAAGTGAACAATTATTCAAATATTATTTACTTTAAATGAAACACTCATATTTATACAATCGTGACGTTGGCTAAAATGTATCTAATGGTACAATATGCATAATATCAGAAATTTCATACTACACATTAATTATTTTCACTGCAAGCATACATTTTGAATAAACTTCATTTATAATAACATACTAACATACAATTCCTAACTGTAATTATGAATTATTAAAGCACGTTGAAGTTACATAATATAAAATAAATGATAATATAATATTTTATTTTTTAATAAAAAAAATTAGTAAATTTCAGACAGTCAACATGCATATTCTTTTTAAATACTAATAATATTTTTCATTCATACAATTTTTATTCCATGTATTTCTGTTTTGATAAATATTCAGTTCAAATTAAATTATTGATGTGTGTGTGTATCAGGAAGGGACAACCGTATAGTTGTTTTAAATATTTCAATTTCAGCTCTTTAATTTAAGTACCTATGCTGCATTTACGTTATTTGTTTTTTCATATTATCTTATCATGAATAATTGATCATTGGGATAAAAAACATAAATTAATTAGCTTAGCCATTTATCATTTGTATGGTATATAAGCCAGAAAGGTTAGTCCTTTTTTTTTATAAAATAAATAATGTACCAATTTATGGTTTCATAAATCATAATATTATTCGTTGAAAAACATTTAATAACTATTTATAGGTTAATGATTGATCTAAAATATTATAAATTTAAGTTTGTTCTAAATAAATAGGTAATCGATTTTCTTTCTTTTTATATAAATTATGTAATTTTATAAAATACATAAACTATCTGTATAAAATCAAAATGGTTCGATCGCTCATCCATGGAATAATAGAATTTAATGGTATAATAATATAGTATTATATTAAATGTGCGTTTATTCATAAATATTTCATTACATACAATATAAGTATTGCATAACCTACTGTTAAAAAATAATTAGGTTACATTACCCGTTATTTAAATAAAATTGTAATACAATTAATTTACTTTTCAATCAGAAAAGTAACTAAGTATGTAAAATAATAAAATAAAAACAGTTTTCTAGTATTTGTCTAATTTCTGAACATTCGTCATTTAACAAGAGACATAGTAAACAGATATAATCTTAAAAAGATTTATAAAAAAAAATGAAGCAGTTAATACATAACGATTATTAATGTTTGACTATTAAAATAAATTATAAAATAAAAATAGTGTTGATATCTAATACTTATAAAAACCTAATAACATCAGCACACGCAACATATTCATAGAAAACGTGCTTGAAATTTGCGGTGTAAGTATAGGTACACATTTTTACACAACCACTGAAAACTGAACCGTGAAGAGTTCAACTTTAAAACAATTCTAACGAAATTACCTATGTAAAGTGTTGCAAACATTAAAATATAGTCGTTAGAGTAACAAGCTTTACTTCCTTTACATCAGCACTGTGCATTGGTTATTTTTCGAGTAGGTACCTAAGTAAAATGAGTTCAGACTTTGAATGTATTATTACCGACCCATTAATTAAAAACTGTTTGAAGAAAAAAAGCATAAATTATTTTATTGTTAACATATTATTATAACATGGTACCCATCTTTATGTTCTACAAACGCAATCGGATTATATTATTTTTTTTTTAGACTTTAACCGTTTTTATAACATTCCAACATTGGTAAGTCGAATGAACTTAATTGTATGCTATACACATTTTAACCGTTGTAAAAAATTAGTTTGAAGTCAAAGGAAATAATTGTTGAAAGTCATCAAAAATATCGTGCACTAATCATTCTACAAAGGATTACGATTATCTATGATGGTACCCATCACTCCTTATCTGACATCTGTTATAATAACAAGGGATTCTATATTATTATGTAATAACAATTACCTACATTTTAACGAAGTAAAATAATATATAATCCATAGGTACACGAAAAAATACAAATCACTTTATATTGTTTTCCTCGTAAACTTATAGGTACTTACAGAGTATATAAATTATAAATAGTTTATACTGATAGAGCTTTGTAATATAACGTTTGTATTAGCCATTAAGGACAAGAGCGATGAAACTCATAATTCTTTTAACAGTATTCCTTATATCATATTTGTATTATTATTATTTTTATAATCTGGCCATTATCTTTCCCTCGCTGGCTCATAATTTTCCGTGCTCTATTGGATATAAATTGTATTTTTCAACAGTATGACACAGAATAATACAAAGTTATTCTTAAATACGGATGGTTTGGAACATATTTTAACTTTTCCAAACAATTTTAAAACCCGATAACAACAGGAGTCTTTTGAAATATTTATGCATGCACTTAAGAGACTGAAAAAAAAATATGATTAGGTAGAATAGCGATGTGTGATATATAAATATTTTTAACTCTGGTTAGTTACCTATTTGATTTTATGATGAAATAACTTACATTACAACTCAAACGTCTGTATAGGTACTATTAAAATTTGTATAAATGTTATAAAAAAAAAATGTTTTAATTTTAAGTCTGTTGAGTTAATTTTCTGCAGTTACACCTAATACTTAATAATTTGGTAACAAATATTGAATGTATCAAAATATAAATGAATATTTTAAATGCCCATTTTTTTTGATAAAATATATTATTTACAACGTAATGTATTAATAAACGTAATTAATGCTAAATAATTTGACTATAAAGTTATAATTAATCAATATATGGGTTTTTCATTGCTATTAAATTATAAATATTAGGTTATACACATTTAAACGGTTTTTATTTAAAAATTATATTTTGCGTTAAGCCGCTTCCAGACTAAGGAAACATTTGTCTGTATCATGACGAAATGTTTCCGACAAAACTCACCGACAACGTTTCTGGTTTAGAAAAGTGGTAACGTAATCGAATGTTAGTGACAAATGTATTCTGGTTTGGACGCTGCTTAAGTTAACAACAATTGTACATTTATTTTTATTTATCACTATTCGGAGCTGAACAATTTAAAAAGTAATATATGTATACGAAAGCACACTAAACAGTAGGTATATTGAATATTGATATAATGTGCCAACTTTGTAAACAATATTGAATATATAAAATATATTGTCTATTATGTATTATTTCAAAGCAAATCATTTATATGATATTTACTTTCAAGTGAAAACTTTGTAGAAATGTGATTAAACTTTACCTTGTCTTTGTTAATTCCAAAATTAATTAAAAAATGGTATGGAAGTTATTTGACCTTTGTTGTAATTTGAGCTAGATATCTACTCACCAAAAATATATATTAGGTATGTTTTATATTTAATTATTAAACAATTCTGTCCGTACATAATTCATACTAGGAATAATTAATTCAACTTTGTAATTTAGGATCTAAGTTTTTGTGTAGTAAATTAAACTACGTTGTTAGAATTATTATAATTGCTTAACTATTGTAAATTATTCTCAAATTGTTGGAAATAAATGTTTTGGAAGTAAATTTAATATGTAATACTAATATGAGTAAGTATATCATTCTCACACAATACGTTATTACAATCACATTGTATAACTCAAACTGTATATACAATGTAATTAGATTTCCAGAGTGGTCAACTTACATTACCTAAATGTAATTGACTATTCGTACAAATATTTAATTAAAATCCTTAAAATATTAACATATTATTATTATAGTTATATTATAAACGCATTAAAAATAATATTTGAACATAACAAAATGGAAAAATAATTAATATAAGAGAAATATGATTCGATTATAAAATACATCGAACACAGATACAGATTTCCAGTATGCACGAAATAACGCCTTGTTTCCAGACAATTAATTTCGCATCGAAAACGCCTGTGATTGGTTTACAGTAAACTAAATAGCGTTATGAAATCCCTCGAGCGGCGGTTTTCTTACAACTTCTCTCGTCTCTTCACGATTCATAAAATCCAACGATTCGATAAATCTATTTTAGCAGGATTATCGCCGAAAGAATGAAAAGAATAATATAAAATCTTGGCGAAAGTTTTGTCAATGATATTATAATCGGAATAAAATATCGACAAGAAATACATTAAGAAATGAGTAGGTAAGTATAAATGAGAACAAAAGTGTAAAAGAACAATATAAACTACAATTATTGTTTGTATGGTTTGAATTTATCAAGAACCAGTTAAATAAAATGTTAAATGTGTCAAACATTATACACTATAATGTCATTTTTACATTTTATACGATAAAATCAAAATGACAGCTAAACACCGTCAGCATAATATATAATGGATTTTCTACTGGTTTTTTTTTAAGACCGTTTAACGGTGAATATGTGAGAAGAAGTAATATTCCCATTACAAGCACTATTTTTGAATCAATTCATAAATTTATATACAAAAGTCCAATGTTAAGCAGTGTGTGTTAGAAAAACCGAATAATCTAAAAAAGTCTACACAGATATTTTAAGATAATTTGCATAAAGTCTACCTTATTATTTAGAGTTAAAATTATCAAAATGTAGAACGTTTCAAAATATTCCAGTTAAACTTTTTATGAAATATTTCAAATAAATTGTATTTCTTTTTTTTGGGGGGAAAAAGTATACATTTAGTACCGAATTAATCTTTTTTTTCTCGTTGATATATCTTTGGATTTATATTGTTTTACTAATTTATTAGTACAATTATTTAGCAATAGGTCAGGTACCTACACCATTTTATTTGTTTCTATAGGTACCTAATAGAAGTTATTATTGTCCATCACCGCGAAATCCGTTTTTGTCGCATGATCTGGCATCTTCCAATTGATCATTAAGTTGCTTATATTATCGTAATGCATATTAATTTTATGAACGGTGTATTAGGTATGTAAACCGTATGTTTAAGTAGATATACATATATCTGCGTATCACTGCTGCCGGACCTAAAGTCCTAAAATAGTAAAAATTTGATATTCTTTTCATTCCAACTTATCCACTTGGCCTCAGAAAGCCAAAAAATATATATATATAATAATCACCGTTCAATACATTTTTAAAAAAATTAAAAATTCTCGGAAAAAAAACCAAAAAATTCAAAATCTAACGTTGATACTTGAAATTTCTACCAAACGTTTATATTGACATTTTCTAAACATTATACAATTTTTCAAATAATTTGAAGATTTTTTTATTCATAATATATATACATTTTACATTTGTGATTTTTACGGCTTTTTTCTATAATTTTTTCAATAAAAAAATGTTTCGATGTAACAACTTTTCATCGTCGCCGTCTCTGAGCACTGTACCGTCTTCACGGCCAATCCCCTTCCCGGCGGTTTGTCATCGTATTGCTTTATTCAGTCAATCTCTTTTAAACAGTCTTCAGCAGGAAATCTGCCACGTCCAAGGTGACGTTGACCACAGGTGTTATAGAAACTATTGGTATAGTACAGGTATTCAGAGAATGAAGGCCACCGTCACCACCGAAAAAAGATGCCCGACAGACAGCTTTTGTCACGCACTACTGAGATGACTGTCCATAAAGAAATGTGGTCAAGTGGTTCTACGATAAGAGAGTATATGGGCTGATGATAAGGTTTGTGGTCCTTGCGGACAGCGTCGCTTCTGTCTGGAAACGTTGTATCCAAAATGCTGGTGGTTTTCGGATGCAGTGCAATATATTTGTCATTCAGGGTATGGGTGGTACGGGAGATAAATATTGGATGACACTACGAAGTCTCATAAAAAAAACCACATTAAACGTTAAGTGCCGCAAGTGATTTGGATTACAGGCGAGTCGGTTGGGTGTCACATACTACGTCAGCTGTTGTTTTACGAAAACACCCTACATCGGAGCCTTATCATGGTGATTAGTTATAAGTTCGGTACCTATGCTGTTACATTATATTTTTTATTTTTTTAATACTGTATCTTCAATGCAATGTTTGTTCATTTAAAAGGACCAAACTGGAAAACGATAAAAACGTGATGACAAAAAAGGTTCGTTCTTTAATTCTTTATTAGATTTTTTTAGTTTCTGACGGCAGCGAATGGCCAATACTGCAATCCCATGATGCCGCACAGTTTATTCCTTTGAAACGCCTTCCAAGTTCCAACACAAACTTTGTTGTTTTAGTAATCCATTCCGTTTTCGCTAACTTTACCGCCACTCGATAGAACCTTTAACAATAAAATTTATTAATCGTGATAATTAAAACCACTACCTACTACTATTTGTAAATAGCTTATCAGGTTTTCAATGCAGTTTTGTACCTACATTTATATTTTATTTTTTTAAATTTCATAGTAGTAAGAAATTATATTCAATATATTAATTCACAAGACTAATGGATAAAAATATGAGAAATATAAATCGTAAATATCAATATATAAACTTCCTCTGTGCCTTTGGGTCGTTCAATAAATATTATTATTTAATAAATCATATAATGTAGGTACTAAAATAAAGTATAGTACGCATAATTGTTCTAGATAGTATTTACCCAAATATATAAATAAATAATTTGAATAGTCAAGGACCACAAATGTATAGTTTCTACTGTTCCTATACATCTTGCTGCAGAGTGAAGACGGTAATTTTTATTGGAATCAATAATAGATCGAAGTGGGGTATCAATTCTCAATAATTTTTGTTATAACAGAAGTCAGAAGGTAAGTGATTATGAAGTAAGATTAATAGTGTTAGTGTTATTATTTGAAATTACCCCAAAATATAAAATATCTGCACCGTATCAAGCAAAAAAAAAAAATATTTAAAACCATTTGCAAAACAACCAAAACTGAAACAAACTAATTTAAAAAAAAAAAAACTGCGCCGTTTACTAAACCAAAACTGAAATTGTAAAAATGTGTATCGGTTTCAATCATAGACGAATAATATAAATAAATAACCTTATAGCAGAGAGAGAGGGAGAGAGAGAAATAGGTGAGGGAATCAACATTGTAAGTAAAAGATAAAGAACAACAACTTAGTCCATCTATATCTAATACCTATTAATAGCGATATAGTGATTGAGTGAGTGAGAGGAAGGGGGAGAAGCTTAACAACAAAGATAATAATTTTTTATAGAAAAAAGATAACAAGACACCATACTCGTTTTAATGTCTGACAATATCCACAAGAATAGGTATTAGTTATGTATTTTAAGATATGTTGCTACTAGGTAACCTATAAAAAGGTTAAGCTATATAGGGTACGTGAATCTAAGTCGGTTAATCAAAAACATTTCATCGAGAGATAGTTCGTAAGAAAACATATCGTCAATATCACTTTTTGTCAAATTAACCATTTTTTATCGATGGTAAAAATATTTTACTTACCTACTTAATTTGAGATTAGGTTTTTATATTATGGTATATCTCACTATAATTAAATTGTACTAAAATAAGTCATTTAAAAAAATAATATTTTCACTAATGAAAATTGTTGTTAAAATTATGGAAGTCAATAATGTTCATATTAAAGTAACTAGGTCAAAATAAATATTATAAATACAAGACCAAGATACCTTATACGTATGATATCATCATGGTAATGAGATGATTAGGGAACAATTTGAAAATTATTATCATTTTAATATAAACTCTAAACGCGGAACTTCAATACAAACCAAAAATAAGTATTATTTGTCCAACAGTATCATCGATGAGCAAAAACCTTTTGATGAATGTGGAGCAGACGCTTTTGACGAACCTTTCAGATACCGGGGGACAAGAAGTCCATAATATTATATTAATAGTTTATCTATGGTTTCAATCCCGCCGATTGTTCCAAGTATTTTTGACAAGTAATACGCCTATCCCCGGCAAATTAATATTGTAAAATATTATAATTACGACTAATATAATAATTGTGTGGTCGTTTTAATTATCCGCGATAATACTGCTGTGTGCTGGTCGTCGTTATAGATTCTCGTACTATGATCCGTTGATAAAATATTATAATATAATATAATTCACAAGGCTCCTGGAAATTGCCAGGATATTATGCACGCACACGCGATCATTCGCATTATTATGCGTGCACGTGTCAATTTATATCCTACAAAAAATCAGATAATTCCGGAGAAAAATACCTCTTACTTCTAATAAATAAATAATAATGTTGCGCCTACAGGTACACCCCTTCTACCTTTAGTTACAATATTGGTTACTGCCTACAGTGGAGTACGAGCACTGACATAATGGCGGCCGGAATGTAAAGACGCTCATGACTGACTCGTGCCAAGGATATTTGTAATATTTGTAGGATGATAATATATATTTATATATAAATAATATAAATACTACAATATTGGTACCTACCTATTCCGTAGTCGGGGACACATGACGGAGTTGAGCAAATAAAGATTTCCTCGAAATTACATATTACTGATACTAGGGGTAAGCCCAATTTTGCAAATATATTTTCACGAAGGATATGGCATTATTGGTTGGGTGGCAGTATTTGCCACTGTGCCAGTATATAGCATAAAAAATAGTTCCTGGTGCAGTGTCGAGTCTCGACCGAACGTCGGATATTCAGATTAAATATGAAACATTCCAACATTTAAACATACAACTAGTTTAATGGCTTAAACTGAGTAGGTAGGTACCGACGACCGATACTATATACTTTTCAAGTTAATATGTTAATAAATAATATGTATTATGGTATATTTGAAAAAAAAAACAATTGGAAGTTTTAATTTATTTATTTAATATTAAATATATATTTCACTGAACCCAGTTTTATAAACCTTAATTTTCTTTAATAAATAATGGTTATAATAATACATGGGTTATGGGTAATAAATTTATAATAATTGTATTTTTTTTCTCAAACATACAGCATAATTTATCACGAGATTCTTATGTTAAACAAATTGGTGACCTAAGTAGTGATGGCATTTACAATGTTATAAGTTGAAAAACATTGTTCATAACTCATAAAGCACAAGCAAAATAATATGTCTTAGGCTGCATAGGACATTAATTTTAAATAGAGGTTTCTTTTATAAATAAAATGGTTTTTCTAGTAAAATGAAATTTAAATTCAAGTTAAAATGGAATTGTGAAACTTCTTATCAGTTAAATTGCGTTTGAGTTTAAATTCCATTTACACCATATTATATACACAGTCAGTGACCACCCAAGATTTTGGATAACATATTATCGTATGTTACGTTTTATCAACATAATGGTGATTGTATTTTGGATATTTGTTTAAAAAATATATTCAAATATCAGATATTCAAAAGATTAAATACAAATAAGAATATTGCATAATATCGAACGACAATTATTTCATTATATTATTTTATAAATACATTTCAAAAATAATGAACATTTTCCAAAGTACTTTTTTTCACAAATCAATTTATCTCTAGTAATAAATTAGATATCCTAACAACACATATATGATAACCTAAGTACTTAAAACTCGTTTGAAGTAAATATAAAATGATAAACTTTGCACACCTACTAAAACATTAGTTTTTTTTTATTCTTATACTAGTTAACCAAAAATAGTTATTCAAAAATATTTTCCCGGTTGATGTATTGATTTAATCACATATTTTCAATTTATATGTTTGAATGTTATAGCATTTTCGGCTTTATTCAGTTAAAATAGGTATATAAATAGTTTTCAGTACCTACCCATATTTTACACAAACACTAAATTTTTATCGCTAATTTATAATACTTTTTGTTATTTTTTTAAGTACAGTATTAAATTAAATATAGTTGATAAAATAAAATAAACTCGTAAATAAACTTACAAAAAATTTACGTATATTTTGGCAACTACGATTTTTGTTTTTATTATTATTCAAGAATCAGTTAGTTTTCCAAGTTTTTGTGCGTCTACTAATTTTTTACCGACTTTTGTTGTTGTTGTTTTTTCTCTGACAATAATTTATAGTCACCCACCAAGTCATACCTATATAGTATATACCTATAATCAAAATACTTTTCAATGTTCAGTAATTACTACTCATAACTCATAAGTTATAGTATATAAATATTTGGATATATTTTGTTATGATAATATATTTTTTTTTGTTATTATTAATTTTGAATAAAAATATATGATAAATTAACATTAAGTTAATTATGTGCATTCTATAATTGTATACTATTTAGGAATATTTTTAAAAATGTAAGAATCACAAGGGTATCATTAGTAAATATTATTTTTAAACACTGATCAATTTGTGATTCAATATTGTAAAAATAAAATATATACATACAAATAATGCATGCAGAAATACTAAATAGACATTTGTTTTAGATTATAAACAATACAATTATTCTTTTTTGATACATTTGCTATAAAAACTCGTCAATATTGTCCAATCTTATAAGATATATTATGTTGTTCCCTAAAGATAAGCAATGCTTTATTTATAAATTTAGGAGACTCAGAGTTTGAGATTGGTTAAAACTTTTGTTAGAATAAGATGGATCAACAAATGGGTCTGATTATTTAAGAATAGATTCAACGTGGGTTAATGTATGTGAACAATCCAATCAATAGTTCAAAAATAGACAATTTAAGTCCTATGGTTTAATTTTGTAAACGGTTAATAGAATCATCAATTAGTCACTATCCATTACTATGTTATGCTGCATCGTCAATAGAAATTTACAAACTTTGGTTACACGAATACTTTCTATACAACGACTTTTAGTTAACTACACGACAATATGCGTCTTTGTTTTAATATTTATGTTTGACTGTTTTATGTAACAAGGACATTATAGTATTGCTCGGCAACATAATTTCTAGATACACTCGCATAGACGAATCCTAGCGAAGTTTACCACGATAAATTGCATATTATATTTCAAACTTAAATTCACCAATACACAACATTTTAAAATCAACCACTTCTCCAACTTGCATAATATTATAATATTAATTATTTCACTATGATTCGAATCGCTTGGTAAGAAACATGTCGAGACAAATACTGCAAATAAACGCGTGTCGGATATAGTTAAAACGACGTGTTAAACATTGCTTTAATATTGATGTAGCTCTTTGGTGGATGCTATATTTGCAATTAATTGTTCCAAATCCAGGCGTCGTAAATCTAAAGGCCTGTTTAAAGTGTAGTTCAACAGAACGCAAGCCATACGAATGCAAACGGAATATTGAAACTGTTTCGTTCAAAACTAGCTGTAAAGACTTTTCAAAGGCGATGATTAAAATCGATGATACGTAAAATGTTCAATATTTGTTCAGAATATCGTGATAGGTAGGTAGCATTTATTTGATATTCAATACTTTTCACAATGAAAGACGAAAGTAATATAATGTTGAAAAAAAAAAGAGAACCAAATGTAGTTTGTTAGACCAATAATTATTAGACAGTTCTTTGATTCTATCACATGTTTTTCTTTCCAAACAATGCGTACATTCAATTAATTATAGTAGGTTAATTAGTGAAAAGTATGTTGCTTATGAGAGGCGTTGCACTGTTTTTTTAAGTAAAGGATTTTTTTACATATTATTATGTGAAAGAAAATAGGTTATTCCGTTTTTTCCTATATAATCCTCTCAAATAAGTATATAACATACTGTGGCATTCATTAATTACTTTCACATACATTTTTAAAATATTTCGATAGTTGTATTACTCTTTTATTTCATTTATTTATTTATTTTACAATACGGGACGAACCCTATAATACATGAAAATAGTAGTATAATAATAATAGAAAATAATAGTTTGATTATGGAAACGAGGCTCAATTTAGAGTGAGAATGAAGGGTCAGTGTTGGCAATGCGCATAAGACGGATGATCGGTGAGTTAAGATAGTAGTTTGAGGAAGAGAAAGGAATATTAAATGGAACAGATGATCGTGTACGACGGGAGGGAACATTAAATGAGACACGGGATAGTGATTCAGGACTGTCTATTTTAGAGGAAAGAAGATTAGAAAGAAATGTTAAGTTGGCTGAATGGCGACGATCGGCGAGACTTTCTAAGGAAAAAATTCGTTGGATTGGCGTGTAATCGTGAGGTGGGCAGAATATGTTTAATTTGAAAGCAGCATGACGGAGGAATTTTCTTTGAACCCTTTCTATCATGCTACGTGCAGAAGCGGTGGATGGGTCCCAGAGGATGGTGCCATATTCAAGGATGGGACGGACTAAGGAACAGAAAAGAGTTTTTAGTGGTGTGATCAAGTGATAGTCTGTGGAGATACGGTTTATGAAACCAAGCAGTTTAAGAGCCTTACAACAGATTAACTGAATGTGCATATTAGGGCACAGGTTTCGAGTAAGAGTGAATCCTAAATCTTTTATATAATTATTACAAGTTGTTAAGGGGGTATTGTTTACAGAGTAAGTATGCTTAATTACGGCATTAATACGACAAAAAGTCATTACTGAGCATTTAGTAATATTAAGAGCTAGCCCCAAAGATTCACCCCATGTTACTAATCGCTGAAGGTCGTTTTGGAGAAGGTGACAGTCAGAGATGGATTTTATGCGGAAAAATATTTTCATATCATCAGCAAATATAAGAAGTTTAGCATGCTGGAGGACGGAGGTGGCTGAGTTTACGAATAGGGCAAATAGAAGTGGAGAAAGAACAGCACCTTGTGGTACACCTGAGGAGGGGGTAAAGTGGTCAGAAGAGGTGGAATCAACAGTTACCCATTGTATCCTATTTGTGATGTAAGAGTGAAGCCAGGATAGTAGAGGTTCGCCGATGCCTATAGAGTCTAGTGTTGACATAAGATGATTATGATCAACACGATCGAAAGCCTTGGAAAAATCTGTATAGATTACATCTACTTGGCAGTTATCGCGAAAAGCATCATATATATATGAATGAAGACTAAGGTTACAAGTAACAGTTGATCTACCAGTTTTATTTTGTAACCTATTATATTCATTTCTTAAATTATCCGAAGTCTAGTGATAAGACAAGACGTATTATTAATTATTGAATTCTGTGAATTCTATTTTTATTGGAAAATTAAAATGGATGCGCACTGTGCAAGTTTGATTTTTAATAAAATGCGATTAAACGGTGAAAATTGTTGGAAGTGAGGATATTTCATCACATGTAGATGGTTTGTTGTAGGTAATTATTGTCTTAATACAGGTGCTTCAACTACTTAGAGACTTGAAATGCTTCTTGGTTTTAAATATTTCGCAGAATTTACACCTATATAATATATATTATACTATTATAGTCCACAATGGCGTACGACAAGGATCGGCGATCAGCTTAACGTTTTTCATCGTAGCCTGTAGTGCTGTGGTGAAAAAAGATATTTGATAGGACACACAATTTGCATTTTTAAAGAGATTGGTGGTTCTGCGTAACCATTTATAGAAATGTACCTATAGCTTTTAAGTGACTTTGGAAGTAATTTCTATGTACGATAAAAAAAAATATTAAGAAAATGCCATAACTAAATAAATCATAACTAGGTAGATGATAATATATTAAGATAGTAAATAATATGTATAGAGATGATACGGGTTATAACGAAATATATGACACTAGGTGTGCAATTTATTTGCTTAACTGATACTTCATTGTAAGTTATAACCAATATAATAACTCACTAGTATTAACTATTAAATAACATTTAAAGACGAAACTAAATAAATATGCCGATATTTTATATAATAATATACCTACTGGCTACTACCTAGGTATTATTTTAATACTACCATTTTGTTTAATATAATATTTTATGTAAGTATATACATTAAAACTACTAATTAAACAAGTATCAGAGATAAAATAATTATATAATACCTATAAAAATCATAGGTAAATTAAAATAATTCATTATAACTGATTACAAAACTAGAGAAGTAAGGGTTTGTAGTACCTGATAGTTATTACTTAATTGTGAAAAGGTTCAATATATACAATACGTAAGTCATAAATACAATACTTGAGTTTTGTTGCAGATTGTTTTTTTTTATAATATATACAATTTTTTTTACTCAGTTATCTAACCTTAGATATAATACTTATGGACAGTTCCATTAAGCTTTTAAATGCTCGTTAAGCTTCACGCAAGGATTTGAATGCAGCGCCGCAACGATATTATATAAATGATTGTAAACCGTGTATGCACCTAAATTGTTACTATTGTACTATTAACCAACTACCAACAGTTTTATAGGTAGCTTATAATTTTAAATATTTATTATAATATTGAATTATTTATTGAATTATTTATTCAATATTATAATAAATATTTAATATAATATAATATAAATAATATTATACTATATTTAATGTTAGGCGATGGAGTCGATTCAATAACAAATGATAAAATCGAAAAATTAACTCTCTACAGTACCATCTTGGTCCAATTTGCTAAAAGATAGGATACTATGTGTTGAAATTGAAGCATTCCTTCTGGTAGAAATGTTGTTTACATGATAAAAAAAAAAAAATAAACATCATTGTAAAACCACTAGCTTCCCAGCTCCCCTTAGAATCTGAAATACATCATACATTATATTAATTATAATATGAAATAAATAATAATGGTTCATTCTTTAATATTATGTATCTCACAGTCACATGTGTATAGGTTTAAACTATTTAAAACACCTCAAGTAACTTAACAAAATAATAAAATATACCGAACAGTAAACACAAAAATTGCATGCTACGTCTTTTTGGAAATATTTTACAATTTCTGTAGTAAATTCATAGTTTCAACTAATAAAAGTTTATAAATAACTCATACTATTAAAACGTTTGAACTGTTGTTGTAAAAGTATAAAAAACCATTCAGTTTTTTTCATCTTTTTTTTCACTACAATCGCATTATATTGTTGAGTATTTTTATTGTACTTAAACGATTGTTTGATTCGATTTAAAATGTTTTACTTTTTCAAGACGAGTGAAATTGTAAAAATATTTATATACTTATATACACTGAAACATTTTCTAGTAATATCTCTGGCTTGGGTCAAAATGGGTCAATCTCACTTTTAATCACTTTGAGAATAAAACCATTATTTTTTTTTTGAAAATTCATAGCAATTTTTTTTTTATTGTTCATGTTTTTGTTTTTGTGATCGATGTTAATATAGTTTACCATACATTTTAGAATATGGTGTGAATTTTTTAGTTAAATATTGAAGGTTTTCTTTTTACATTGGTCCTATAAAATTATAATTAAAAAAAAAAAAAAAACATGACTTTATTTAAACAAAAAGGGCCGGCCAATGTTCACATGGGCCCCATAGATTTTGTAATTTTCATGACATTGGCCTTCTCATATCTCGCACTAATGATTATTGAGATACCCCCTTTGACCACTAGAAAAAGCGTATGAAGTTTTATAAGATTGGCCATATAACTAATTTTCACCAAAAAGTGTGATTGGCCCTTTTTGACAAAAGCCCCAGATATATATATATATATATATTATGTATTGCTTTTAGTTTTTACCAATAGCAAAAATATTTAGAAATCGAATCTTGCAATAATTTATTCTTCTTAATAGTACTTTGATATTTTTAAATGTCAAATGTCAAAATATACAGTTATTTTTAGTTTTCCTACTCCTGTTTAATATGTATTTAAAATGTGGTCTATAGTATAATGTTTAATAAAAAATCAACTCTCGACCAGAATTAGCGTTTAACAATAAATAAAAAAATAATACACTATACAACTAACAATTAACGGAAAATACAACCAGACAACACAACATAATATTATTATATCATGGCAGTATCAACAGTAAAATCCATGAATGATGTACACGGTGCGTTCTCATTCTAAAAGCAATATCTTTCCTAAGACTTCAAGAAAACTTTTACCACTTTCTTGTCTGGAAAATTCTCCGTACCAAGGATTATCCAATGAACCGTTATTAATACCTGCTACGAACTACTCTCACAACGTGATACATGTGCACTAATGTTGATAACCAAACATAATGTGTTATATTTAATATCGTGAAAAGATTTAATATTGTAAAAGAACTTTGAAGTATGGCCTACGTATTTTTAGAACTTATATAAGGAGGCAGATTAATAAATAATTAAAATCCAACAAAAAAAGTATACCTCCATTAGCAACTATTACTATGGTAGTATGGTATATATATTAAACTACACAACTTGTAGTAAGTACTCATAAACTTTGTAAATATTTTCTACAAATATATCATATAAGCTGTCAGTATTATAATTTACCTTGCACTAAAAATTATAATAACAAACAATAGTTGTACAAGTGTACAACTGTAATATGTTATATAATGTTATGAATAATTACTTTATAAACAATTTTCAGCAATTGCCCGGATTCCGATTTTTTAATAAAAAAAAAACCGAAAAAGTCACTCTAACGTATGTAAGGTTTTGAGTAGGTTACTGTAATAGATATTGTGCAAAATATTAATTAAATGATAAATCATTACATACAATAAAACATTTTGTTCGAAGACGGTGTCAGACTCTATTTCTAAGGTCATCTTATAATTTATTAATTGAACACTTAGAAACAATTTGTTCTATACATATTACGATAGGTTAAACTTTAAAATTTATGGATAACTCCGAAAGTAGTATGTAGAGTAATATTACTTACAAATGGAACGGAAAATCAGTAGAAAAATAATAGAGTTTTCTGCACAAATTATGAAACTCAACCACAAACCAACACAAATGAATAGCATAACTTAATCTCAAAAATTCAAAGGTTGGCAGGGGATTATAAAATTTGGAGGGGGTGAGATTGTTTCGCTGGTAGTCCCACTTACAAATCTTTGTAGACCTTTTATGGGTTAGTGGGTTACTGATAAAATAATAAAATTCAAGCACACATCATCACATACTTAACACAAAAGAAAGCAATTGGTTTGAATCCAAAATTTGGAGGTATTGGTACTTGAGAAATGGACCTAAACTAAATATGTTTTTAATTACAAAATAATTTTCAAATATTGGTTATTTTGATGGCATTTGTCAAAATGTTAACTTTAAAAATTGTGATTATAGATTTTTAATATCTCCTAATTCCAGTAAGATAATGAATCATGTATTCAAATGGCCATGTTGTTTATCTTACAAACGAATGTGATTTCATTATAAATTAAAATAAGCATATACACTCATTAGTCATTACAATATAAATTTGTTTGCAATTACTGAAAACTACAATATTATAACACTATAATAGTATCAGTACTTAAAATAAAATATGAGGGATTTAAAAAAAAAAAATTTGATTATACTGTTCATATTAATCTATTATCTCAGCGATTATTGCTATAATATTTTTCTTATTATTGTTTTTTAGGGATCCTCGTCAACAAGAAATGTTGTCTGGGTTCATAATGGAATTCCTATATATAATATTCAAAATAACAAGAAAGATGATCCAGGTCCAATAACGGTAACTACTGAAGTCATACAACCTGACAATACCATTCAGAGTAGGTTATTTATCCGAGGGGCATCTCCGTCAGCTTTGGGAAATTATACATGCACAGCGCCATACACCGAACCTGACACGGTCAATGTTTACGTGAGCGAAGGTAAGATATTTCGAAACAAAAAAAAAAATAGTTTTTAGTTATTCATTATACAAAAATAATTAAAATATTAATAATAGGTATCATAATATTGTATTATTATTAGTGCTAGCAGTTTATTGAACTATAATGGGTTTAATATTAAGTTTTATTAGAATCAAAATTTTAATTAGAACAGAAATCCGTGACTTTTAAAACAAAGTTTGTTCACAAAATATAATGCTTATGTAGGTACGTAGTTGGTCAAAAGTTTTGTTACTATAAATCGAGTGGGTTTATTAGATATTTTAAGTTTATAAATAGGTAATATATTAAAAAGGTACAATTTTTTCAATAATCTAATTACAGTTTAGAATACAATTTATATTTATTTAAAACTGTTTGAGAACATTATGTTAATATTTACAATATTGAATTTATTATACAATAGTATTTTTATTGGCATTACTAGTTTTTTTTTAATTTTAACTTTTACACATTTATTCAATTTTATTGATATGAGTATAGCACTTGCTCTCGATTCATTTTCCGTTGCCTGTTTGTCTAAAAGCTATACTATAAATAAAACATTAAAAACTTCAAGGATCCAAAATAACTACAACAACAGTTATTTCATAGATAGATACTCGTATAATATTATTACTACTTATTTAGATTATTAAAAATGGTTGATGCAATGAGATACATAATAAAATACATCTTTGTTGACAGCCTGTAAATTAATTAGATCGTAGATAACATTATAATTTATTTGAAAAATCTGATTTTAATGTTCTTCAATATTAATTTAATAACAGTTCACATTACAATGAAAAATTTTTAAGGAAATATCAAAATATGTTACAAGTTTAAATAGGTAAATATTGCCACCGGGTAACGATAAGATCATTATTAAACAATGCAAATATAGGTACTAAGTAACTAAATAGGTAAATTTAATAAATTACGTTTCATTAAAAATTGTTAAATTATATTGCAATATTTGTATTTATTTTAGAATTTAGAACCAATTTACACACACAATACTTTTTATGTTTATTTGATTTATCTAAAATTTGTTTCATGATATTCAAAAATATTTTATGAAAAAAATTGAAAAACAATAAATTTCTAATCGTTGTCTTTAACATTTTTTTTTGTGTACTATTTTTATCCAAAAAAATAGTTATAGTTATACTTTAAACTTTAAAGTTATATCATTGGTATATATAATATTATATACGTAAGCTAATAATTACCAAATAAAAATGTATAACCCCATGGCCCATTCTAATTTAAAAGACGAAAAATTACAAATTGGAATCGTAGGTAAACTTAATCTAATTTTAGGCGAAATACCTATTAGTTGTTCGGTTATAGTTTCGAGCAGAATATTATAATTGACTCTTTCTATATTATTCAGAGAGTGACTTAGGTATATGTTAGTTACTCATAACGATGCATATTAATATGGATATGTCTTCCAACCCATTAGTTATCCGTATACAAATCCTTTAGAGGTCAATTTATTTCACACATTATAATTAATTGTTTTTTTCAAGTAGGAATACTACATTTAGAATAAGTCGAGTAGATAACTAACAAAGATACATTTTTGCTATAGAAAACATCACATAATAATAACAGCCGATATTATTTTATAAGATAATCCCCTAAAGTGGATGAATATGATTAACAATTTATTGTGTAATGAAATTAAATTTTAAATCAATGATTATACTATTGAAAAATGATTTTAAGTGGGGTTTGGTTAAACTTATCTTGATAACATTTGTTCAAAACAATTTCAACTTAGATTGTCTTCCTGGGTAGAGAAACTAATGAAAAATACTGTTAAATGAGCTTTCCAAAGCACTACCAAGATAATATGACTGAATTATTGAGGTAGATACTATGTACGTAGGTACCTACTACAAAGTGTACTAAATGTACGTCCTGTTTATAGATAAATAAATCTGTTTAAAACAAAACATTACGGTAACACCAATATTTTAATTTAGTATCCGAAATATGATTTATTGTTAGAAAAATAAAATTAAAAATAAAAAGCCTTCTATTATTGATCAATAGTATATAAAAAATTAATGAATTCAGTATAACATAATATATATCACTAAATATAAAATATATACCTATAACGCAACTGACCATCGTAAAAATAATCCAAAGTGCACATGAATATTATTGTTTGACGTGAGTACTTATTAGTCCACCTGATATGTTATCGAATATATTATAATATATAAACTAATATAAGCTTATAAATTAAATTTGTTACTGTTATTTTCACGTTCACCTTTGTAGGTATATGATTCTTTTAAATTTATATTTATTAATTATTGAATGTTTTGATATAATTAAAATACATTGGTAATTAGTACTTCTCTTACATCTATATTACCCCATATCGTTTACGGGTATGGCTTATTTTATTTGCATGTCTATATCAATAGATTAGTAAAGTTTCACAATTTAATATTTTGATACCTATAGGTACCTACTATAATATAATAAAACATTTTTTAATTTCTAAATCATATATTCATAGAACTACGCCAACAATAAGGATTATGTTTGCTTTGTACGTTATTGTAATTTATAACATTTCTCTGCTACATATCGTAACAAATTCTCACATTGTAGATACATATAAATACCTAGAATAAAATGTACTTACATAATATATATTTTAATTAAATTAGAATATGTAGTGATATCACTATATCAGAAAAAAATAAATACACAAAATAGAATACAAGTAGTAGAGGCCATACACAATAAACGAAATATTAATATAATACAATCCCAGACAGAATTTTTTTGTTTAAAAATATTATTTTAACGTTTTAATAACGAATAATATTAGTATAATGTTATTATAATACCAAATATTATAATAGTATCATTACAAAATGCTGTCTGGGATATACCTAGTATTTTCAACTAATAGAAATTTAAAAATAGTTGTTCAAATAAAACTTTTATGGTGTAACCATTATAATAATTATTTCATCACAATTTTATAATTTGATTGGATTGTAAAATCGCATTAAATGGATTAAACAAATTTTCTTTTTCTAGTCAATATTATTAGTATTGTCTTGGTTTCAAGCACTATAATTGCAGCTTTAAAATATTAATCAGTGTTTTTTTTTTATTTTTTTTTAATACATCAAATTCCATTTGATTTAGGTACATTGTAAATTATCAGTTACTCAGGTTACTCAGACACTCAGGACCCAAAATAAATAAATTTAATTTGGTATGGGATACCCTTACTTGGAGACGAATCAAACGATATTAATAAACGAAATCACTACATCACCGTGCTCAGATAAACCGATCGGTTAAATATAAAGTAGAACACAGTTAAGAGAACATCACACAAAGGTTTAATAATTCTTACACTTTATTTTACATAAAATATGTTGAATATAGAATCAAAAGTTACTTCACAAAATATTAATTGTATACCCGTTACTATAACATCTAGTTAGTAAAGTAGTAATTTCAAATGACAGTTAGGGTATCGGTAAAACAATAAAAATATTAATGTATTCTGCGGGTGAAAAATAAAGATAAATCACTTGGAATGTAATGAATGAAATGTTTTCCTAATAATATAAAACAATTACAATTTACAAATGCAAATATTTTATCATAAATTTGATATCCTTTTGTACATGGGAATATAGGGAAATTATATTGTTTGTCAATTAATTGTAATTCGCATATTTATTCTAACAATTTTATGAAGTCACAAATTCAGTTTAAATAATTTAATCGTAAAAATTATAACCACCTTAAATCAAGTTTAAATTATAAACTATTTAGGTGTCTCCTTAAACTTAATTCATATCATATTATAGCTGAACCACGATTTAAAATATATATAGTTAGTATAACTTCAAAACTTAATTATTAATATACCTGCCTAAACTAAACAATATATTAGTTGTATAGAATACTAATAGGTAATACATTTATGAAAACATATTTTAGTCGTTTTCCCTAAATATACATAACTATACAATTCGTTAATATAAACATAAAAGTTTGTTTCTATTAAATTGTTACTCAAATATGGTTCAAGTAATTATAGCCTATAGGTAAGACCGACATTAAATACCACAAATATATAAGAAGAAAATGAATTCATATAGGTACCACATTCATATTGACCCAAAAGATGTCTAGGTTAAAGAAAAATAAGGCGAAGAAACATTAACTGTAAAAACCGAGTAAATATTAAATTGTACAAAAGTTCTCAAGTTATGACTTTGAGTGAAGAACTTGTTTACGCCTCAAGTGGTAAATAAACTTATCTTCGTGGTACTAAGAGGTTTATATTTTGTTTCATGTAAAAAAGACATATTATAAAAATTGTCTGCTGCCAATTCTTGTTTTCTATTATGTTCACACATTTTTATCGAGAAAACTAAAATTGTTCCATTTTATAAAAAAAACGTTTTCTTGAATTAAACCAATGCTAATAGGTGTTAATAATTATAGCCTTTATATTTTTAAAGTATATTTTATTTACATTTCAAAATATATAGTCACATTTATATGATTCAGTTATAAATAGTGGCCAAGAGATTTTCTCAGTAAATATAGTGAAGTTGCTATTACGTATATGGCATATAATATACCTATTATAATATATCATGTTACTTAATAATAAAATATAAATAATAAAAGCACAGCTAAAGTTCTGTTGCTGGATGGTTTCTTCAACAAAATAATGAACATGTTCTTTTATTATTCGTTTAACACTCATGTTTCTACTGTATTGTACCATGAATATACAGATTTAAAAATTATGAAAAACAATAAATAATAATAATAACGAAAAATATATTTAAAACAAATATTATTACAATAGTCAATATGTTTGTTTGTGTGTGTCTTGTTCGTGAAGGGTTACCATTTCTTACAGAAAATGAAACAAATATTTTAATTGTTAGATTTAATTTGAGATCTGTATTTTATATTTGGTTAACAGCACCCAAAATTCAGTATTAAACATATTGTGTGTACCTACTTTACATTTAACAGAGTTTAAGATAGGGTAAATCCGTAAGTCCGCTGTCGTTATTTAATTTGTCATGTTCATCACCGTGAAGGATCAGCAATAATTAATAAATATAATATTATCTACAGTACAACATCAAAGGCTTAAAAACGGATGACCCATATTATGCAAATCCACATTTTTTGGACAATATTCATAAAACTGTTATCAATAGATTCAGCAAGATTCCTAGTTTCAAAGCCTAATTTTTAGTTTTTTGTGAGTCAACAACCATTTCTTGTTGCCATTGGTAACAGAAATAATATAATATTTAGTTAGTGTGAATATAATTTACTGAAATAAGTGTGTTAAAAGTCTGTGTAGTTTTATTTTACGTATTTTAAAAAGGTGTAAATGTACGTGCCCGACAACTCTTGACTAGCTGATATTAGTAAAATATATACCTAATTTATTAATAATATTTATTTATATTATAATAATTATATAATTTAATTCATACCAGCTTACATTATCTACCTATTGTTTATATCGTACCCATATACCTACCATAATTTTTGTTTTTAACCACCATATTATCCTAGATTAAGTATTTTTTCTTATAATATAATATTTTGTTGAATGTTTTAAGATAATATATTTTTTGTTGTTATTGAGATACGTTTATACTTATGTACATACACAATTTACTTCACTTATAAATTAAAAATAACACGTAGTTTTTTCTTCAACAATAAAATTAATATTTTCTATATTCAATTCACTAAAACTATTTTGACCATAAATGTATTAATTTTATTGAAAAACAATGAAATAATGAAAAATAATTACTTTTTTGAAGTTTTATAACATGGGATAAAATATTTTAATATTTTATACGTTTTACAAACATACATTAAATGCTATATATTATACACGTAGGTATTTTAGGAGGTATTAAAATGATATGCATATTCATGTTTGTTCATATACCTCATACATACATTATACGTACAAAATGAGCAAACTTATAATATATTATTAAAACTATTTTATTTTATTTTTTATTTTTTACAACACAAAAAAATATAACATAATGCAAGATACGTTTATAAAATATGTGTGAGAAATTTAATTTAATTTCTCTGATTAATTTAAATTGAAAAACTGTATTAAGTATGGGTCATCCTAATTAGTTAGTACCTACTTAACATAGGAACAATTTCAACTTTTGACTTGGGGGGGCTTAATATACTAAAGGCAAGCAGACCATTGCAATATATCATTTTAAAATTGTATGTCCTAGGTTTCTGGGGGGGGGCTACGACTAAGTTTGGGGGGGCTTAGTCCCCAAGCCCCCCCCCCCCCCCCCCTAAATTTTCCCATATGCTACTTAATGATGGTTAATGACAAAACATCCATCTATAGTGACATTTGATTTACATGTGTGAATAATATGATTATAACTACTCCGAATATCATATCATATTTTTCTTTGGTCATATGTAGGTACTATAAGAACGTTTTATCATACTATAGAAAATTACTCATGTCGAATTGTTAGGTATAGACGTTTAGATGTAAAATGTAAAACGTAGATTGCATAATATTATGTACTGTATTTATTACTAGGTATTTTAGAGTTTTATCTGAAGTTTTCATTTATTGTAGACTTGCTATTTGCTTTATATGTAATAAATGGTTTCAACTGTTAAAATTTTAATATATTACATTTTTCTTAATTTAATAAAGATAATATACTGTCGATTGTGGCGCCTGTACAAACATCGCAGATGTATACAAAGTCAACATAACTGTCTGATATTTCACTCATAAAAATTCGCATATGAATATAATTTTACGACTAGAAATTTAAATAAACTTGTTGTAACATTGATGAGTACACATTCCAATCCAGTATCCACCACAAACTTTTGGAAACGTAAAAACTAACATTGTTTTACAACTTTTATCATTAATAATAAAAATAAAACCAGAAAAATATCATACAATAGACTACTTTACATTTGTCACAAACTCTATAAATTATTTCAAAATTTAAAACAAACACCAAATTATTATAATGTTGCATTGTGACCATAGGCGCAAATCGGGGGGAGGGAGGCTTGGGGGTGCTAAGCCCACCAAACTTAGCCTTGCCCCCCCCCAAAAAAAAAAAACCTAGGACAACAATTTTAATATCCTATATTGCAATGGTGTCTGCTTGCCTTTAATATATTCAGCCCCCCCCCCCAAGTCAAAAGTTGAAATTGCGCCTATGACAGCATCATAAAATATGTAAAAGACTATATCATGAATTTAAATAATATTTATTATATTTGTGTCATTAAATCAAAATAAAGAAGGTGGGCAAGTGGGTACCACTCTGCTGTACATAAGGTGTCATGTGAGTCAATGTAATAGATGTGTTAAACTTAAATTCAATGATATAAAATCATTGTAGAATATGAAAAACGTTTCAGAAGAGAAACTGCAGTCTGTTAGTCTAGGCTAAATATAGGTTAATATGTATATTAATAATTATATTTTATGATATTATTTCTGTTAAAGAAATTTATTTTACTATTAGATTATTAGATATTAGTATAATCTAGTTGGTTATTTTAAATTAACTACAAAATAATTTTCAAACTTTCGCAATTTTGATGAATTATGTCAAAACTTGAACTTTGATAGTTGTAAAAAAAAAATATAACTATAAAAACTTATGAGGAACTCTATTACAATTACTAGCTTTTTACCCAGCAAACAATGTTTAATTGATAAAAAAAATCAAACAAAATAGAAAAAGCCTATAAATATCCCAAAAAGAGTCGAAATATTTTATCTTGTGTCTTGTGAAATTGGTGTATAAATATTTGGTGAAAATTTTAGGTACTTATCTAAAGTTATTAATTTTTGTGTTATACCCAAAAACTAATTAAATTTGGTCGAAAAGGGCCCTTACGTTTTTGCTAAATTTTTTTTTGGTTTCCAAATGCTTTTTAAAACTACTACGAATGTAAGTGTAACCAACTAGATCCACTTTCTTACCTGAAATGTATTTGAATTATAATAGAAGCATTTTACTGCTCTAAAAGGTGATGGCACATATAAAAAAAAACACACGTCATTGTGCAATTAATACATTAAACTGCTCCTCTAAAAAGCTAATCATATAACCGGTAAAATAATATTAATTCAATAATATTATAATTCTTATATTTTCGGAATATAATTCTAATATTTTTCGGAGTATAATTTTATAATATTTTTGGAATATAATTTTGTAATATTATGGTACTTACATATTTTTTTATTATTTACCCAAAGTTAATTTTATGAGCACTTACTCCCGAGCCTTGCTATTAAACATGTACTTCAATTGCTACATTAAACGAATTTCCAATATTTTTGATGGATGCTAAAAATACAAACACGTTATAGTAATCAGAAACTCGCTCAAGTTATTCCAAAAATAGTAGATTTATCAATACTTTTAAATAATAATAGGTGCAATATTATGTATTATAGTATATTATGCGAACAAAGAGTGCCTTAATTTAGTTCATTTTAACTTTTACTTCAAATGTCATAATATGTGAATATTATGTAATCAATATATTTACATTATGATTAATTTAGATGATTTCATTTTAATGTACGGTGATCATAATTTATTAAACATTTTAATTAAAATATAATACGAATACCCACGTACAAATTTAAACGCCCTCTTTCAATAATTATTTTATTGTTCATAGAGCAGCCAAATAACAGTAAGAGGAAATTGGAATTATTATTTAATGATACACTAATAATTTAACCTTTTAAAGGGTAGAAGGATAATTTGGCTGGAAATAACTAAAATTCTATTTCAACAGACTGTGATCCTTTGAGTGTATCTTGCAACAAATAATTGAATTAAAAAAATTAATTTTTAATCAAAATATTTTACTTTAAATACAAATTTTACATTTTAATCTGAATTATGTCTAACGACTTAAGTAAAATCATGCAGTTTTAAAAAGTCAAAACTTTTTTGATGTTTTACTTAATCATAATTAAATTATTTTTACAATGAAAGAAAATATGTTTTGTACCAACAATTTTAAAACATACTTTACTTTAGCTTTATTCTAGAAATCAATATTATATTTGTGGTGTAATTATATTGTAGTTTTAAAGTTTGTTAATAAAGATAATTTAAATTTGGATATTAGGATAATAGTCCTGAAATAGAATAAATATTATAGGTACCTAAATCTCAAAATATTAAACGTTATGTATTTTGTAAGTTCATTAAAAATATAAACACTTATTTAGTTAATTTCAAAAATAATGTACCATTTTATATTAGTAAAGTCGTATAGATAGTATCAATAATTATAAGTTTCATTATAAAATGTAATTATAGCGTAAAGGTTCAAAGTTTGACTTTCATGTTTATGTTTGTAATATTTAGAGGTAAGATGTTGTTTCTCATTACCACGAAATTTAGTAATATTGGTTTGATCGACGCGTTATTACTTAATGAAGAATTTACTGTAAATTAAAACACGATTTGTGTTTGATGCTTAATTTTATTTTCTAGAGAGGTAAAATAATAACTTTTATGTACCTATTTGCCGTTTATATTGTAATTTGTATTTATTAAATACATTTTTTGATTAAATATTTTATACCGGAGAAATGATCTAAAGTTGATTTAATAAATTTAATAAATGTTATAATGATATTTTTGTTTATATTCCAAGTATGCGTGCTTACAATAATAAGTTGATAGTGAACTTTGGATGATTCAAAATTATAATTAAGGTTTATCTTTATTGTTATTGGTATTATAAGCATCTACTTCTCACTGTATATCTAACATAAGTATTTATAGTTTTAGACTTCAGTAATGCATACTTTGGATTTGATAATTTTAAACAAATTGTATGAGAATAATTTTGACTATGTCATCCATAATTGTATACGATAGTCATATTCATTGTTAACACATTAGATACATACTTAACCGTATATACATATTATCTAAGTATGATAATATACTTTTTGATAACTTTTAAAATTGCCTATACGATAATTTAGATGTCAATATGGATACTTAAGTGATTAAAAGGTAATACCATTAATCGTTTGGAATGTCAAATTTTTACAAATTTTTACAAATTTAATACGTACAAAAATACTCGGATGTTTATTTTAGTTATACATTAATTACCTAATAATTTGATTTATTTAATTATAACTTAGGTACACTGTCTATTGTACACACACATTATTATACACACCTATCGCTATAAATTATGAGTCTGAATTTGAGATTAAAATTATAAAAAATTTACAAATGTCAGATATTTGTGCTTTCAAAGTATTTTGGACATGTATTTCAATGACATCACAAATACATATTTATTAAAATTAGTATTGTTTAATATTTTTGTTTTTATCAATTATATGTTGCATCACCAAATTCATATAATACAAATAATAAATATTAATCATCTAGTTTTATTTGAAAACCTTGAATTTACATTATAGTTTCAAGTCTGTTAATTTATCATACTTTCATACCAAGGTTTTTAATCAATTATTATAGTTTTAAAACTACCTACTTACAGCTTTTATAAAGACAATTATTTAACGATGAGAGAAATTCAAGTGTGGAATGATATAAACTTCATTTATTATTTACTTACGCGCAACTTCGTTTTATCCAATTAAAAATTTGCTTACCTAGTATGTAATACATTGAAAATTAAATATTGATTAGAACAAAAGTTATTTAATTTGTAGGTATTTCTGTTGCACCTTGTATATCAAATAAGTTTTCTGTTATCGAAATTTATACTATATTATACTCACCTAATATTATATATTATGTGTGTATCCGATGATGGACGACTATATTTTACTTAATACTGTACGATCGTTGACATATTATTACAGAGACCGAAAATGTGATAACATTAGTACTGGTTAGATAAATCGATTTTCAATGCAATCCCGTTTCTAATTCAATAAGCAAATTCAATAAACATTTTTATCAAGGCCAGAATATAGGCCACTAAATAAGGCCAGAATATAAAAAAAACTTAGTGAAACTTAGTGATTCGGGTGGTTTTTTAACTGTGGGGGAGGGTACATCATGTGTTAATAAACACGTGTTTGTTAGTTTGGAAGATTTTATAGTGGGCACCCGTAGGTATCTGCCATGAATGGGTGAGGGAAGGCGGCACTTCTCTCCGGACACCGAGAACTTGCCCGAATAAAAATGCCATGGTTTTGAACCGGCGTCGGTGCGCGTCGCAACCGACGCCGAAGTCCACTAGGCCACTCCGTCCCCCAATATTATCATTATTATTTCCTAGTCAAAATCGACATATTTGTTGAAAATAATTATACATACCTATTACCTATGTATTATATATATATTTGTAAGGAATACAATATACATATTCAATCACATTCGATGAAAAATATAAGATTATTTTTGTATTTATATTATGATCATAATCAAAAGTATAAATGTACTTTAAAATTATTTTATTCCATTTTTAAGTTTATTCATCAATGGTTGTTGTTTTTGGCTGAAATATTAATGAAGATTTGGTTACATTATTAATGTTAATCTAAAGTCTAAGGTATCTACTAAGAAATCCAATTTCGTTTTATTTTATTGGGCTAGTAAAAAGGGTTTAAGGTATATATTTATTAGTTATTACTTTGAAAACGTTTTGAGACAAATGAAAAAATACTTTTTTTTTTAACAAATATATGAAAACCAATTGCTTTTTCGTTCTATTTTGAATTTCAAATACTCAACATTAATTAAAGATTTTTCGGATAAAAGCTGAATAAGAGGTAATATATTTATAATATATACTCTATGCATATTCCCATTGTATAATAATTCCTATCAGTCGTATACTGAAGGGAGTGGACTATGGTTCATGATCCCCCTCCCTCCTCCAGAAGCCCAGTGCATTGTTAATAAAGCAATTTAAATTTATTTTTTTATTTTACCAACCTTCACAGGTTATAAATCATAATTATAAATATATTTTATCATCATTTTTATTATGATATTTGAAATGCATGTTAACAAAAAAAACAACATAATATATTTTTAATAATTTCTTATTTAGGCCCCATACAAAAAAGTGCAGGTTGCAAAACCAATTCCTATCGATTTCTATAAGCTATAAACTATAGATTGTTCTGTTTCATATTATACTTACCCCTTCGGTTAACCATAAATCGTAACTTATCTTTTTGATATTTAAAAACAGTATGTTATATTTGTATTAAAAAAATTAATATTTAATAAATATGTAGGTAGCTATAATATATTATTTAATATGACGTAATACAAGAATGAGTACATATTATATTGTTATTACTTTTATTTTTATTGAACAATTAAGAAAAAACTTGATTATAATCACATTTATTATCAGTTGTACCTCCATTCAAGCACATAACAATAAAAAAGTACCTACATGCATTAAAAACTGAAGTGGTTTTGGGACAGTATTTTATGGGGTTAATTTATGTGCTATTGAATAAAAATCTGGGTAAAGTGTCGTGTTACTTCGAATTACACTCTCCAAAACGGAAACCGTTAGAGTATCATTTGTTTTTAAATATAAAGTTTGGTTTAACACTTCTTAATTAATTACATCGGCACAGCATTATTTTCAAGTCCCATTCAGACATGCATTAAGCACAAGCTTTCGGACAAATTATATTTTGTTTACTAATACTGTAATACTTGATACCAAATTAAATTGGGAATACTTAGGAGGTATATATTTAAACACTTTTAACTTAAACTGTAATATTTCCTATGAACATACTACACATATCTTTATGTTAGGTATAGTTTTTTCAATACGTATTACCAGAACACGTAGATGATATAAGATATATAAAATAATAACACTCTATGTACAATGTATTGTTTCAAACAATATTCATTCATTGTCACATTCTATACAAAAAAATGTATGTACAAGTACACTATTCAATTCAAAACTTAAAAAAAATTCAAGTAGGTACCTATCTAAATGATTTTTCTTGAAATCTTTGTATTGCATCATTCTATTTTTAAATATTAAAATACATAAGGTTATTAAGCAGAATATACAATTTCAAGACATTATTGTTATTTGAAAATAATAATTGACAGAATCAATTAAAAAGAGGAAGGATCATAATAGTTCAACTGTAAAATACTTTTTAATGTTATTTAATGGGAACGAAGTTTAAATATCTTTATGATTTCTTAGTACATATATTATAAATAAAGGGTAAGTATCAATAATAAGTAAACTATTTTTGTTTAATTAAAAATAGTAATTAAAATAATTTAAACTTTAAACTTTGATAGTTTTAAAACTACAGCAAATTGTTTAAACCAAAACAAAATGAGGAAATAAGTTTTAGTTTTTTTTAGTCGTATTTTCTTTAAAATGTTTAAAATATCTCATTATAATAATATCCCTAGCTATATTGTAGATGTCTTTGACCGGGCTGGATTCAAAGTCGCCGATGGATAGGCGTAAACAGGCGTTATGTATTGGGTATGTTCTTTTTAAAGCTCTGTTTTTCTCTAAAAGGTAAATTTCTCCACCGTGGTATAATTATTATAGTTATATACTAAGTTTAAATAGTCGATAATAAGTTATATGATTACATGATAAGACTATAGAGGTATCTATTTCAAACAAATGGATTTTGCCTATATAATAAAACTACAGTAATAAATATTGTATAATAATTTACCAGTTGATAACACAAGTAATTTGAGTTATAACTCTGTAAAGTACATAGTACAAATTGTTTTAAAGCAAATAAACACATTAAATAGTTTGTTAACTTGAGACGCTTCACTCAATATTAAATACAATTTATAGTATCATTTTCAAACTCACAATAATAAGGTTTTTGTATATTTCTTTCGGTTATGACCGAGTACCTATAATATGTACATTTATAATTACATATATAATATTATGTACTATACAAAATATAAGAACAATGCTTATAATGTAAGACTATAATTGTATTACTGTTTCTAGACAACATTTAAACATTTTTATGTATAATATAGGTTTAAATTATGTACTAATTAATATACCCAATCGATTGTTATTTTTCACAGATGGTTTAAATACCTTCTTTGTTTTGTCTATTAACCCTGTTCGGGGTTTCGAGTAAATCTGCAGATCAGACGCTGTTAAATAACTAAAGTTGATATTGTAATCGAACCCCTATATATTTTTCAAATATGGCGTATGGGGTATAGTAGCAAGTGAATGTCCAATGGCCAGATTTATTTTGGAGGCGATTTACGTGGCCACAACGAGGACGACGAGGACTTCGGGAAACTCGTGATGTTTATTAGCGTTATTACTCATTATAATTTATACCTAGGTATATATAGGTATAACGCGCTTTGTAGCAAAATCAATAACTCGGGATAATAATTTATTATTATTATTATATTATCAATTCTGCCCGAAAATATGTCACACGCCCGTAATAATTGGACTCGATATTTCTTTTATAGGTCGAGTTTATTTATCGCACGTCTACGGCCGTTATGATGTTATATTATTATATACGTCGGCTCGTGATAGGTAGGTACGAGGCTTAGAATATTATTATTTTAACTCCGCGACGGTGGCTCAAGTCCGCTCATTATCATAATTTATATTGTACGTCCAAGGGGCTGAACGTATACGAATAACGAAATCCTAATCGTTGTTACGACGACGACGACGACGGAATAATACGCTAAAACGTGCGAATGATATGTGCATTTCACATATTATAATAATAATAATAATAATAATAATAATCACCATCATCATCATCGTCAACATCTTCGTCATCATCATCATCATCATCATCATCATAATAATAATAATTATTATTATTATTATTTAACCGTTTGTTATTCGCGCACAAAGGAATTCGGGCATAAGTACCGCACTTGGAATCCCACACTGAGTTAAATCGACCGTCTAAAATCCACATCAAAGTGGATTCTGCGAGGCCGTTTTTGGGCCCGTCTCTTTTGAATTCATTATTAAATTTATCGCAGCGCATTAGTCTCGCGCCTCGATCGAATCCGCTCGAGTACCGGTAAATAATAATAATAATAATAATAATTATTATTATTATTATGAAACGCTTTCATTAATGCTAGCCCGCCTACACGTTACGTCTTGCACATATTGCTTTACACATGGCAGGTTAGAGGTGTAAGACGATGCGCATGCGCCAACAAGTCATATTATTGTTAAAATATTATCTACCTGGAAATCGTGGGTTTTTTACCGAAAAAAAATAACGCACCACGTCCGTTAAACGCTTGATAATAACGTTTCCGAGTTCTATAAAATTAAAATTTCGATTTTTTCGCTTGAATGAAGCGAACCCGAAAATAAACCTATTATTAAATCGTAGTACTAAAAGTACTAGCTGACAACACTATAAGAACTAATATGGAAGATCCAGGCCAAGTGAATAATGTGAATTACATTTTAAATAATAATGTTTAAAGCTATTTGTGAATATAAGTTTATGACAGTATGGCACTGTATCATAATACCAACAAGAGGTTCGATATCAAACTGCTTGTAAACAAAAATATTTTTCTCATTCTGGGTGTTATTTTTAAATTTTATAAAAGTTAAGAATACATGAAAATTTTTTTATTATGAATGAATTCATGGTTTGGTAATAATTCGATTATTTTGAATAATACTATACCATAATACCATAACTAATACTAAGGTTTTAATTATTTTTTTTTACCACTTGCTAAATTATGATACAAGTTACTCTTTTGACTGTTTGAGACTTGGAACTAGTTGAAGATCTTCTTGACACATATTGCCGTGAGATTCGTGTAATATATCTAATAGTATCTATCTATCTCTCTATATATATATATTATATATACATAAATAAATGTGTACAATTTCAGCTTGTATAATACAGGGCTAGCCATTGGTGACAGAAATAAAAGGAACTTTTATAATATAAAAATGAATCGCTGAATGTGTTGCTAAGCTCGAATCTCGAGAACCGCTGGTCCGATTTGGCTCAAATTTTTTTAAGATGTTCGTAATTGCCAAGGAGAAAGTTTTCACGAAAGAAAATTTTAGGAAAATCTACAGGAAAAGTAGGAAATCTGGATGTAAATAATACAACAGTGGCGCAACAGTGTATTATATATTGGTTGCTATTGGTTAATCAGGCATGTTTGTTATTTTATATTAATATATATATAAAAATGAATGTTTGTGTGTAAATTAGACCTCTGGGAAAATGCCAGGCTAATTTAAAAATGGTTAATTTCATTGGTTTTTAGTACGGTAAGGTTAGAATTTTTTATTAATAAACTATGATATTATCATTACCTATATAGGTATTATTATAACATTTATGTAGACGTTAAAATTATGGTGATAACAATACTAAACATACCAGCCATAGTAATAAAAGTATATAGCTTTGTATTATAGTCATATATATTATCATCATCATATATATATATATATATATGATGATACGATGTACGTGTGTTGTGATTGAACTCCTCTTAAACGGTTGGATCGATTTGAATGAATTATTTTGTATGCGTTTGGGTGAAGCAACGGATTATTTAGATTCACAAATCATCAACCTAGGTCCAACCAGGGGATGTGCTCAAACGGTGGAAATTTTTGTTTATAAATGGTTGCCATGGGTTTTATAACTATTATAATTATAATTATTGGTTGCCTTGAAATCAGTGTATTCATTTAATGCATTTAATTTTTTATACCCTGAGTTTTGATATTATATGTATCGCAATTACGTAAATATTGAGAGTATTATACTCACATATAAGTTACGTACCTACATAAAACAATGGCACGTCTTCGTGGACGAGGATTAAATATTGGTCGACAAACTCGGCATTCACAATTAATCCAGCCGTTTAGGAGGAGTTCAGTGTCATACTTGGTATAACTTTGATACTTTAAAGTTAAATTATAAAGTTACGTATAAACAGCACGGGGTCCGCTATCTACCGCAGGTAGATTACCTACCTGATAATATAGGTTAGGTTAGGTTAGGTTAGGTTAGGTTAATATATTTTGGTTTTTTTCGGTTTCAAAATCCAATAGATATATTTTTATCAATAGTAGTAGGTATAATCTATACATATAAAATCCAAATACCACTTATAGTAGTCACTGATCGCTGTAACTCAAAAACTACCCAACGTACGAACTTGAAATTTGGAATAGAGGTTTTTCTCATATTTATAAGAAAGAATTTGCCGAAATTCGAATTTTAAATAGGTGCTCAAACAGGGACATTGAGGTTCACATTGTTCACAATGGAAATTGGAAATTTTATTTTTATTTATTAATAGTTGTAATTGGTTACAGTCTACAGTATAAATTAGTATTTATATATTATTGGTTGCCATTGGTTATTCGGGCGAGCATATAAGGTACAATCTTGCATCAAATTGAATTATTGAACATTGCCTACCAGGGTGACTGAGTTGTACTTACCGCAGCACAGCAAGTTACACCCAAAAGGAGTTGATCAATCATAATTTTTTTAAGAGTTGCGATTTTTTAAGGGCAACCTAGTTCAGCTAGTAATATAATTAAGTTAGTTATTACTACTTATTAGTAATAACATATAATATTATAAAATCTTAGATCTATAAAAGTTTATCAATACTAAGAAATAAGAATATTGTTATATGCGTACAACAGAATAATCATAAAAAAATTCCAAAAATCCAAATCTAATTTCCATGTAATCTATAGCAAGTCTGGTACCTACCTTCGTTCTATTAACTCAAATCGCAATTCACAATAACTTATATAGAATTTCTAAAAATAATATAAACTTGTACGTTTATAATTGTTTCAGAGTAAGTTGTATACTTGTATAATACGTATTATATGCAAGTAATGTTTTTTTTTTAAATCTTACAATATTTAGAATTCAACGGTATAGTGAAACTTCCATAAACAGTCAGTAAATTGTTGAATATAATAGTATATCTTTTATAGTTTTAGTGTTAATGGTATTATATAACTTTAACTCTGAAATAGGTACACTTAATTAAAATTAGTACCTGCCATTAAATAGAGGTTCTTAATATTTTAATTTTTTTATACAGTATTTAATTGATAAAAATTAAATAAAAAGTAAAAGTAAAATATGAAGGGTTAAAACCGGTATTAACCAAAACGAAATTTGGGATTTTTGAGAACCGAAACCTAAACCCAAACCAATATAATCATAAATGTTACAGTCCCTTGATTGTTCAACTTCTTTTGGGTGTTACTCGCTGCAGTAAGTGCAATTCAGGTAATCCGAATACACCCAAATACATTGCATCGCGGACAAATTGCAACTCATCCACTTGATAGGCATTGTTCGAAAATTCGATTTGATGCAAGGTTGTCCCTACTTTTTCTACCCAAATAACCAATGGTAACCAATAATAAATAAATACTAATTTCTACCCTTAAATCTTAATCTACCATCAAAATTTCAAATCGATAGCCATAATAGGTTTCGGCTCTGCGTTGATTATGAGCCACTCAGGACAGTCTAGTATATAATATATAATATACAGATTACATTTTCTGTGATACTAACATTATTAGAAATAGGCAAATAAACATCAAAATGACCACTAATATTTCTAGTTACTGTGAATATATCTACACAACATGAAGCTTAAAGATCATTATTATAATAAACTTAAAATAAAAATGGGAACCTTTTGCCAGCTGTGAACTACAGTAGACAGTAGGATTGACCATTTCAAGTAAATAATCCTCAGCAGTGGAGAAGTTGTCACCATTTGAATTGTAAGACATAGTAATAAAGTTATTCCAATTTCAGATCATAGTATTTCGGATCTCTAGGCTTGAGTGTTAAACTCGTTAAACAAATTAAATTAAATTGAATGGGAAAGACAGGCACCATCACCAATAATTGGTACAAATATTGGAGGTGTCAACATAGTGTCTATATATTATAGGTACATTATATTATAGATTATTATATAAAGATCAATGTATGTTTGTAGCTCATAAAAATAATCATAGATTATTATAAAATTTTCATATATTGCATTTATAGATATTAGAAAAGTTTAGAGAGTAGTTTCAAAATCACATTCAAAAATAAACTTACAGGTGGATTGTTCATCTCAGTCAAGTTTATTCACAAGAGATACACATAATATTATTATATAGCACCCTCATTTTATATTAGTTGATTTTTCACCTGGAAAATTCGGGTTATATAGCTATGTAGTATAATATCATATTATTTTCAAATATAGGTATCTAATATAATATACATAAATTTATGATATAATTTAAATTTCTACTAAAAAAAAGAATCACTAATAGACTTGAGGTGGTTATAAAATTAAGAATTGATATTATCTAAAGAGTATATCAATTGAATATAACTTGCTCCACATCTTAGGCGAGGGGTGTTCAACCTTCAAGGCCCTACTGGTCAAGTCTAATTGATTTTCTGTTTTGACTACATTCAGTGCAATAGTGAGCGTACCGCGTCTACTATAATATAACCTCCGCCATTTTTTTTTTAATGAAATCGGCACTTATTGAGCTCGATAAAATCTGTATAATCCCGGATCGCCGCGAAACGTTTATTCGATTCGTCTACTTGATATTTACCGATGGTGAATAGTAATAGTATTCATGAGCAATGTATCAGAATCTTAATTTAAAGAAGGTTCAATCCTATCGTAAATACAAAAACAGACTATCAAATTAGTCTTACTTCTCGTACCGACAGTCCATCGTCGATGAGACTATTCTTAGCTCAGAATAAATCATTCTCCGAAAACGCATTACTCCTACCACCGTCATATCCGATATCGTGGTGGCGTAGTTACTACGTCATCGTCACTTCCAGTTTTTCCTAGGAAGAACCTCGGCACAGCTGGCATTTCAGAAATAATAAGATGATTTATAAGAATATGAATTTATTACATCATTTTGTGTAATACATAAGTACATCTTAATGTCCTCAATCCTAATACATATAATATATTTTAAATACAGATGAGTAGAATTTTTATTATATTATTATTTTAGTCTCGTTATTAACTCAAGCATAAATAATTCAAAACTTCGTTGAATTGCAATTTTTCTATCTGTAAATCTAATTTTTTTCATGCGATAATATGATTTTTCCAATTTCAAAAATATAACATAATGGTATGTTTAACACAATCTGCATAATGTGTAATTAATTTCCTCAAACAAATAGGTAATTGTAATATTTTTTATATTATAATTTGTATCAATTACAGTATAATTTTATTTGGTTTTATTTTTCTTTTATTGAGATATCACGAAATGCATTTTCAACTAATAATTTAATTATTATTAATTTATTATAATATAATATAATGATTTAAATTTTATTTTGTAGTCTCGAATTAGGGTCGAAATTCATCAACTAAATTTTATTTAAAGTTATAAACATTTCATAGTACCTTGGTATTCTAAGACAAGTAAAACTATAATTTTTGTAATTTAATTCATATGAATTATATAAGAATATTTTCAATAATTGGAAACGATACTTAGGTAAAATGGAAATACTTTTCCGAAAAAGTTTCATATTATAGGTACTATTATATTATTTAAATAAATGTATATTATAGTCTCATATAAGAAATGGTATTTTTCTTATTCATTCCACTATTATTAAAAATATTTATTTTTATATTTTTTCATGCATGTTCATATTTCCGCCTCAGATAATATAATATAATTATTATATATATATAAGCGCATTCATAAATAATAAAAGAACCACTATATGTAGGTATAAGTACCTAATTGACGTATTGCTACACTCGATATAACAAAAATATTTAATTTTTTAATTTACAGCACAACTTACAAACTGTAACTTTTTGATAATGTATGTAAAAACAATATTGATGTTATACCTAAACAGTATGCACGTTGTTTGCAATATTGGAAGATATATTTTTATTTATGTCATTAATCATAATATCAAAAGTTTTGTTGAAAATATATGTTTTCTTAATGCAATTTATCTGTATAGTATATATTTTGCTCTGTTAATGACAATACTGTTTTACTCACTTATTTTCATAAATTCAAAATATTTGTTGTTTTTTTTTTTTATTATTTTATGGTTTGCGTATTATGTGCTTTCGATATACAGTTTTTATTTTTTTAGTATCTAGAACAATCTAAACATAGGTACTTAGTGATAAAGTTTATGTCTTCCACGACTTACGTCCATAAAATATAAAAATAGACAAAATAGCCTGATGTGTATATTTGGTTTTTAATGGATATTTAATTGCTGTTTGGGATTGTGTTATCTCTGCATAAAAAAATATACACCATACCGAGTTTTGAAGAAGGAAGATATGTGATGGAAATGGAGTTCCCAAGTAACTTTGTTTTATTGAACGTGTACAGGAAGTTAATATAGAGTAGTTTGAAAATGTTTTTTTTTATTGTGTCTTATATTTTTTAGTACCATCGCATTTTGATGTGTTTTAAAGTATTCTAATGATTGTAGTTTTATTTGGAATATTGAATCTTGGGTACCCAGCAATATCCATCATGTTATTAAATATTATTTAAGTTTTTTACTGGTATGTATACAGTTTATTGAATCAAAATAATTTAAAACAATTTTTATAACTGTAGATTAAATATCTCATATTTTTAACATTTACGGTGCAGTGATTTACTAATATTCATAGTACTGTAATACAGTATTGATGAATTAACATAATATTAAATTGTTAATACTAAGAGTATTCGCACATTTGTAAACAGTGCATGATCAGTGTTTAAATTAATTTTTCCAAGCGACCGTTAGTAATGTGGGGTGGTTAGGTGGTAGGTGGAGGTAGGTGGAGATAGGTGGAGGTAGGTAGGCGCTTTCGGTTGAATTAAAAAAATGACAATGTGTAATTCATTACCGATTTAAATAGGTAATATGCATAAATACATATCTATTTAATGCAGACATAGGTGGTATATATTTATAAATAATATTATGATTTTAGTTTTAAAACACAAAATTAATTATTTATGTAATATGTACCGACTAAATGGTAATTTCTCGAGGAATTTTAATAGTTTTATCTTAAATATACGATAACGTTTACTAACTTGAATGTATATTATAATAGTCTAGATCCACAGATAGATTAAACTGGGAAGTTGTTTTTGGTTTTAACTAAAAATTGCGTGACTCAAGAGCAATAACTGAACGGTTATGTCGTTCCTTCGTAATAATGATACGCACTTACAAATAGGTGCATTGTTAATGTATGATTGGTTAAAAAAAATACTTTATTTTTACTTTTATTTCGAAATTATTTTATGCTTGGATAGTTTTATTTGACTAGTATTTATTAGAAAGATTTACAATTTAGTTATTACTATACTGTTATTAGAAATACTGTGGTGTCATATAATTATGTATATACATTATACAATACTTCTAATGATTTTTCTATAAATTGATTGATTTTATGTTAAACGCATTTTTTTACCACTATGTATACATTTTATACTGCCCAAATTGATATGAATATAATTCCTTTAGGATTCTACGTAGGTATATGTGATAAAGCTTAGAATTATTCGTAGGTATTGTTTTATCAACAATGTAATATAATATAGGTATATAAGCTAATACTTAATGGTGATAAATGATAATACTAATCAAAAACTGTATAAATAAAAGTTAATACCTAACAGTGGCATAAGATAAAAGTATATTATTATAGGCGAGTTGTGCATGATGCACCCCGTTATAAAAATTATGCACCTAAGACATTTCATGTTATGATATCTGTATAACAGTGTACGTTCACTAGCACATTGAGTGCCTAGGTAAAAATTTTAAAGTTGACTAAAAATTGAGTTCCTCGAATCCACATTCAGTTTGAATGAGTTCATTTAAATTTATTTGTTTTTATTTTATTTATTGTTTAAATATACTATATAAAATCTATGCCCTATTGCGTTTATAAAAAAAAAAGATCTTGGACATCATAATATTATTGATGTTTATATCGAACCGTGGCTACTGAGATTTCACGTATTTTTTTTTTACCATTTGTAATCAAATAAATGTAGATAATAATAGAAAAATGTTATTTAATATTATAATAATAAAATATTAACCAATATTTAAATATATTATACTAATTATTAAATAGTAAATATATTTGAATGTCTTTAAAATCATTCGAATACATCAAAAATATAAACTTCTTTCACGTTTATTGTCTATTTGAAATAAAACGAGTGATGTTCACGTATCGTTCACTAATTAATATGAACTTGAACGACGTTCTTTCCAAACACTGTTTTATACCATTTGCTAAAATATTTTAAAAGTAGGTACATACCAGCATCATAAATATTATAAATTTGTAAATCTAGTGTACAAACGTATTGGAATGTATGGCTATATTTGATTTCCATTACTTTGGTTAAAAACGTCATATAAATCGAAAAGTCTATTAAATGGACTATAATCACATACTACGTATATAAGGCACACTAAATACATCCTAAGCCTGTTCGTCGTTATCACCACTGACGGACCATTTAACGAATTCTATACGGTTACCTATTTAAATCGCCATATCGTTGAGCACTCACGTAATTCTCTCTTGAGACTGTACTTAGTCAGAAAGCCAGACAATGGAAAACAATTATCGAAGACAGTACACTATTATTAATTGAAATTCAATAATTAAAATGTCTTCAAAATTGTAATTATACTCATCTCTTGCGGCTGCAACTCTCTCCGACTCTGCTTCTACAATATTTAGTACAACTAATCCGATTTTTTTCGGTATGTATATGTGTTACCTACGAAAATTTACATTAACACGTTACATGAGTAATATTTTAATATTCGTGTACCTTAATGTAACACAAATAATTGTAATGAATTACATATTATAACACATATAGTATACTGCTGCGTAATCCTGCATTTATGTTATTTTATACTTGAAAAATGTTATAAATAAAATATCACCTACAAATTATATGGATAATGTTCAAGTACTTATTAAATGATAATAATAATGATTGCAACAATTAATAATAATTTATTATTTCATGTTCGGTTTTCTGATCTTTGTGTTTAGTATTATACAATTTATATTGCCATTCATTATTGTTATTATTACCACTACTCTTTTATGTATTTTGAATTCTTCGAAACTACTTACTCGTATAACGAAAGTTGTAAAGTTTGTAGCTGATATAAACTTACTATTGCTGCAATTTTTTTTATATGGTTTGATTTTATAATTTGAGATTCAAAGGCATATATATGAAGAAATTTGTTAAGTTATTCTGATTTTTTTTAGATCTAATGTGGCTGCCTATAAAACGTATTTGTCTTATAATTATTTACATTAAATTGGTTTATTAAAGTTTTTTATAATCTTAACGAAGCGGAAACTTCGCATTCTATTGAGATACATTTATTGTCTATTGTTTAATGTTATACCTAATTTTTCATCGGTTTTTCGGTAATTTTAATTTTGATCATTGTATAGTCTTAAAATCATTAATGACAATTCAATGACTCACTGATATAACGGACATAATACAATATTTGAGAACAATAACCAATTTAAACATTCTGCAATATTCCATTAACAATTGTATTTCGTTGAGATATAGTTAACACTTATGATAGCTTTATGATGTTTATGTGATAATATTTTATGTCCCCGATTATAATATTATTATTTTGTATAATAAATACCAGCTAAAAGAATTGTAGAGTTGTCATTAAAATAAATAAATATCATCATATGAACTGTATTTTCATTAATTGTGTTCAAGCAAAGAAATATTAATCAATAATTAAAAAACGAGGTAAATAAATAGCGAAATATATATAAGGTCCATATACTAAGTATTTCGACCTTAAAACTGCCGAGATTATGAAAATTACATAACCCTATAGTTAAAAAAGTTCGCGTGACGTAGGACATTTAAAATGTATATAGGTGTTATATGAGAACCATTCCTCTACATTTAAAGCTCATATGGAAGTTATAAATATTATTACGACGACAGGATATGTACCCACATAATTTTCTGTTTTCATTTACAAGGTAGGTATATTATGTTTTATAACTGATTAAATTAGATATAAACTTAGCCTGAATCCGTATTCCTGTTCTCTAAAATCTAAATCACAGTGTCGACTATAAATAATGAAATTGTTATTTTTTGTTAACACATTTATTCTTCCGAATAAAAAGACCCGATGTTGGTTGTAGTGCTTAGATAGCGGAAGTTACACTTTCCAAATAAAAATTAATTTTTAAAAAATTATACAAAGAAACTCAATAACAAAAATATAATAAAATCGGCATATTTTGAATAGTTATTAAAAAAAAAAAAATAATGAATGTAATATAATATATTATGAAAATAATGAACATTCTAGCTTGACAATGATTTTAATTTATATAAGATACACTATAGACAACATTGGTTATTAAAAATTTGTATTTATTAAAAACTGTAGAAAAGTGTCGTCGTTATGACGTCGTAAAAAATGATTTCGTAGTAATAATATTCACTGTTATCTGGGGTATAATTTTATTATAGAATAAACTATATTCTCGAAGAAAATATCTTAAAAGATGATTTAAATATTTTCATAATTACAATATTTGTGTAACACTATTCTTATTTAAAACAGTTGTAGGTATCTTATACATATAAAGGTATCAATTGCATAGGTAGGTATAGGTAGTAGAACATAAAAATGATATAAGAACGTTGGTTTATGATTATTTTCGTGTCCGACATCTAAATTTGGACCTTTCCTGTAAACCTAATGGTTTATCTAATAATACATTTATTTCAAAATAGAAAACGTTAATCTAAAAAAAAAATAACTAATTTTGTGCTTATTCAGTCTTTGTCTATCATGTCGAAATTATAAAATATAACAGGAATCTACATATTTTTCTTTTTTCAATTGTATAATATAAATGATATGATTTTTATTTTTCGTTATAATATCTAACAAGTAACAACCGAAGTAAACATAATATTATTAAGATGTCAAACCAGTTTTCAATACCAATAGCAAATCAATCGAATCAATTGGTATGATATTATAACGAAAGCTGGCAAATGTTTCCTATGTATAATGTGTCGAAAATATTAAATATTAAAATTTATTTATTAAATTTTAATATTTAGCCTTATAATTTTGAATATACAGAATTCCTTGGAAATTATACGTATTGAATTCTCTTGTCGCCATGTCATTTATTTTTATATATCATTATATATTATGTATATTATATTCTCATGACGGGTTGCATAAACAATCACTAAACATTTGATGAATCAATAATGAGCAAATTAAATTTTAGTCAATTTTTTAAAGAATGCATTTTTACTCAACTCGGCATTAGTAAAAATCTATCGATAAAAGTATGACGTATTAAATGTGTTAATATACAAATATTTAGGTATTTAAGTAGTTCAATAATTGAATATATTATGCAATAGGTATAATTACAACATTATAACATTTACTTCATTTAATGACTGATTTTCTTTGCTTTTTTACTCTAATATAAGTTAAGTTACTAAGTCCTTATAATATAGCACTAATATTTTCTTTCTTCTTTTCAGTATTTTTTTTTCTTTATGTCATATATAGATAAAACCATCCATTATTTATACCATTTTATATTATCTGTAACACGAATCCAAAAAAAATATGTTTTAGAATTCCTATTAATCACAGTATCAAAATATAATATATTAGATAATAATAACATTATTACTTATAAATTATTATACAACTTATCTTAAACTTCTATTATAGCTATAGTGTTATAAGTTATCAGATTTTTAACGTGTGGAATATTCGTTTAATTACATGCACATTAAAATATATGCTTACCGTTAGTGTTGGTAGGTAAGCGGTTTCGTTTTATATCTTTGAATTTATAGGTAATTAAAAATACAATAATTTTGAATTTTTCTCGATTGTTCTTTAGTGATTTGTTAGATGGCTTTCTACGTGGAAATCTATAACTAGATCAATAGGCCATTTTTGATAAACTTTTCTAATTAGGAATTAATTAGAAAAAAAATGTATAGTAAAATATTAGTTGTTATTCATAGGTCAACTATTATTAAAATAATTATTTTATTCTTATTTTTATTATCGTTGTGATTTTTTGTCAATAATCACAAACAAATATTTATAAACTAGATAGTCTAAAATATACAATATTATATAATATAAAATATTATTTCTAACTTAGAACTAGTTTGTTAGCATTCCAATCAAAAATTAATGAATTTATTTATTAAGGTAAATTAAATTACCAAAAACCATTTTGTTTCATACTAATGTTAACTTAAGTGAAAAGCAAGATGTATTTTTGTATGACTTCTTAATGATTTCCATTACTTTTTTCTGTAATTTAATTTTGATGGTTGTTTTTGAGTCGTATTTTTTTTTACACAACATAGATGTATAAATTAAGTCATAGATACTTTATCTTATAATATTGTATGTGCTCAAGTTTCAATTATTTTTCAACAGACACTTATTTCCTCCAGAGGTGTTTCACAACAAATGTAATGAATATTTTTATCGGTCAAAGATAAAAAAGCTCTGTATAAACCACGAGGTGAATGAATCGAGAAATAACTAGATCGGTTGAACTTTCAGTTTTGATGTCATTTTATCTTACGTTTTTTTCCGGTCTAGATTGGCAACGTTCCAATTTGTAAAAATAATACATAACCATATAATTTTGTTTACACAAATACTTATTTTTGGTTGATTCAATAGAACATTTATAAATGATTACTTTCATAAATATTCATATTTCCACGATATATAATAAAATCAGATATTAATAATTATAATTTATTATTGAAATGATTTTCGTAAATACTTGGAATAATAAATTAATAGCAAATTAAAAATAAATAAATACACATGAAAATGAATATATTATTATGAGACTTAGTTGTAGTTTAAAATCAAATTTATCTAAAAACTGTGAATCGTGTTTATGACTTTAAGGACAATCATGATGTGCAAACATATTCCCTTTGAAATCTTTTTCTGAACCGCAACACCTCTGAAACTAATATAAATATTCCACTTCGCTAGCAGACCTGAGTGTTAAGCTAGGGATTTTCAGAACATTTACTGTGGAAATAAATCCGCCACATACGGTTCAGAGAATAGTTTGATTGTATCCATAAAATTCCAGACGTGTGTTATGTTTTTTCGTTTATTCCGACACCTCACACAACACCCGATCCGTAAGCGTTTCTTCAGATCTCAAACTTTTAATAGAAACCTCTAGAAATTACATTTGCAACATATTTTCAAGACAAGTAGTTTTCAAACTAATTTTTTTTTACCTTTCAGAATTATTGACAAGTTTATGAAATTAATTATTGATCATAATTAATAAATATAATATGATGAAATCTATATACTTATATTAATATATTCGAGATTTTATGAACAGTGTTCCGTATACAATTATAATATATTAAAATGATTTAAATTTAATTTTGGACAGTGATATACTAATTTTTTTTCTCGTTCTTTCAGAAGGAGACAATATTGCTGCAATTCAAAGACACGGAACATCATCGAGTGCATCTTGTGTTTGGACAATAAAAATTGTTTTCCCAGTGATAGTTGTATTACAGAGGATTATCAAATGTGTTTGAACTGAATAGTGTTGTACATAATCATACTAATGTAAGTTATAAATATTTATTTTTTTTTATTTTATTTATTTTAAGTCGAAATATACAATCTATATCGAACGACATAATAAGTATTAAAGTTTTCTAATTCTTAGGTATCTACAAATACACAAAAATATACATATAATTGTAAAATCACAATACATTGATTGCCCCTATTAGAATCTAAAAGACATCACTTATAAAAGTATAAAACTAGTACAACTTATTGTATATAATGCAAATCGTTCATACGTTTGTACGTTGAAATATTATAATACAATTACACAATTATAGGTGCAATTTACTACTATAGTAAACCTCTCTATAGGTATAGCTGCGGCATATCTAGTGGTCTTCTGAACCAGCTGATACTGTCTGGTCGGAATAATAATATTATGATGATACTCACTATCTAGCAATAAATGACGTTGTATTTAAAAATTGGGCGAAGGCCTTGGACGAATTTCGGAATCGGTTCATTTGCAAGTGAAAGAAGAGTTATTTTAATTAGAGTTAAGAACAATTACAACACACCGATAACACTGACGAGGAAACGACAATTATAGATGATATTGTCGGACTGTCGTACTTTCGTAACTTTTGCTCTACCACTGTCGATGCCGGTGTCCTAGTAAAATTGTACCCCTAATAATAATACCCTAGGAAAATGTTATTTAGCCACCCCCCTATTTATATTACAGTTGTATTATTATAATTTCTTATTTGTATATATTTTTCCAAAAATAAAATTATTTAATTAGACAATAATAAATGTTGTTAATGTTTCTTATTTTTCTTATTAAAGAGTAGGCAACTTTTTGATTTATTTAAACAGAATAAATGGGCCCCACTTAACACGAGCATATTCAGTGGGGCACATAAAAAAATAACCAATAATTTTTTTTGTAACGTACCACATCTCAATTAATTTTATTGAGGTTTTTGGGGCACATAAAAGAATAAGTTTACCGGTGTCGACGTGTGGTGAGTGACAGTTTTCTCCTCCAAATGACGATGAAAGACAAAAAAATTTAAAAAAAACACACAATGCCATTGTAAAATCAATACATTCTTAAATACATTTCGCTCAGCATCTAAAACGCATTATTTATATAATATGAACTCGCATGTTCCAGTATCCTATAATATCATAATTATATAGGCTATAATACATTTTAGACTTGTAAATTATAAACATTATCTTTACAACATAATATTAAGGTCAGTAAGTTTGAAATTAATGTGATCTTCACGAAACCAAAATTAGAGCAATGTACATAGATTATTGTGTTTTATATTTTTTATCATTATGTTTCTCAATTTCTGCTGAAAATTGTCACTGTACCTATGTCTGTGCACATCTCATTTTCAAATGAATTTAAGATGAAATAAAATGTATAGTTATGCAATTCTATGACATTCTGACGAAACAACATAATGTATTCAGAAGTTTTTCCATAAATTCGATTTGTTTTTTTACTATTAACCAAACATTTGTTACCATTTTGAGTCTAGTACAAAATATTATATCATATTTCAACCGTGAGTGTCGTCTAAACAGCCGCACACAGCACAATGACGGATAGTTGTCCACGCAAGCATAGAATATTGAAATAAAGTGATTCAGCATATTGTACACAAAATATTATTATTATTTAAACAAAATTATGATAAACCATCGTTTTCGCTTTTGAACTTTGGCGGGATCCTACGCCAAAACTGTTCAGCGTTCTGAAAGAAATACGTTTTAGGACTAAATCTGGTTAGCCTCCGTTTCGCATTAATCACGCCATTACGGAAGTTCGCAATTTTGTCGTTGTTCGGCTTTAAATCGAGAAGTGAAATGCTTATGATGACGTGTATTTCAATAAGTGTTCACTTGTTATTGCAACACAATGTGTCACCTGCGGAGTTATAATATATTATCATCTCACCATCGTAATGGCATAGCTACCTACTATTACGACCTTAAATATTGTTCACGTCGTGCCAATCGTATTCAAATAATGTATAAAATCGTTAAAACCGTGTTTCCTACCCAATATTCTGCATTAAGTTTTTCGACACAGTGGAGGGGTAGTTTGTGTCCTGAAGTCGAACATCGATAGTTTTTCTATGAATTTTTTTTTTTAATTTTTCAGTTAAGTGGGTAGGAAAATCATGATAAAAAAGTTATCCTTTTACCGAATTCGTTAGAAAGCCTTGTAAATGGAAACATGCCAAATAATTTTATCCCGTGTTAAATATCTGTATATTAATATACAGCTATATCATATATATGTATATGTTTTTCGGTCCAAACTACACGACGAAAACTAATCGATTGGAGGCCGGCACCATGTGGGGCAGACGATATTAAATTTTGAAATTAATTTATTATTTTTCATAACAATTCAAGATTATTGTTGCTTGGATTTTTAATATTACTTGCGAATCATGGTAACGAAATTTAATGATTATTACTGAATATAACTACATCGGGTTAGTTTATTCGTTTAAATAATATTTTTTATTCTACTGCTGTAATAGTTCTATACTTGTGTGTGTTATGTAAGTGCAATATTCAAAATGCTATTTCCAGAGTTATAAAAAAACAACAAACACTTTAAGTGCATTATGTTAACGATAAATAAACAACCGCAAATTTTGTTTAAGAAAATTAATAAATTAGCAATAACTTTGCAAACAAGCTTTAATGTTACATTTAATATGTCTAGTCGGTGTATACGGAAACCATAAATATGCTTTTGGATTTATGTGGTAAAGGATATTAATTAGTCAGGTATAACAAAGTAGTGTGTTTATCGTTTAAATATTATTGCTAAATACCACTTATTATTATTACGCATAAAAAGTAAACAATTACCTACATAATAATATTATACCTATTTATCTAAGTACCTAAATATGATATTTTATAAGCAGAAAAATAAAACATAATATTGTCGTATTTCCACACTTTATACACCGATATAGTTATTCAGGATTAAGTATACATTTCATAAATATATTACTTCGCTGTAAATTCTTCTTCCACGGATGATATAGTAGAATAAAATGTAATATGAAGTAGATATTTGAATCAGGTGAAATATGGGGGTTTCAGTGGATATGTGGTATAATAATATTATGTTGTTGTTTTTGTCAATACGATGTCAGTCACAGCAAGGATTGCTCGGAAAAAAATCGAAATAATATGACTTTTTCTTAAGTTCCACAGTTTTTCCTGAGAATTTCTGAGGTTTGCCCATATAGGTATATATTTGCATTGATGGATATAAATATAATGCTTATAACTTATCCTACTTTAATTTAAATGATTATTCGTAGTTTGAGAAATATCTATGTTGTGGGTTCGATGGATGATATTAATACTTTGCTGTATTATTTGTTCTATAAACGGTAAGTTGGTCAGAGCTTAAGTCGACGACTGAATTGATTACGAGAGAGATTTGTGAGATGTACACAATAACTTAAATGTAAGGGATGGTAATGCCAGACACCACTCGTTGTCGCACTTAGACGACCCTTAACCAAGTCAAGGGCTACGCAGCTTATGGATATCCACTTTACAAGTTAAATATTATATAATATATTATATATTCCTAGTTATGTCTACTTCAAGTTTATTTTAATATTCAAATGTGGAAATATAATAGTTTGTTTCTTGGAAGAATATAATATTGATATTCAAATTAGGATGACTGTTTTCCTATCGAATAAGCTCGAAGTGCGGATATCAAATACAAAGTAAATGCCATGATCAATATTCTAGAGATTCGATTTCTTCTTATAGTCTCGAGTTTTTGTAATAATAGAGTACACTTCGGACTCATAATATATTAAATATAATATGGTAAATATGATTTAATGATATGCAATACGTATATAATCTTCAATTAATTTAAACATCAATGTTATACAGAAAGGTACTCACAAAATAGCTTTATGACTATAGTAATTTGTACGGAGGTGTAGAACGATAGGTATTTGAATTTTTTGACTTATCGCAATGTGACTAACTTTGAATATTTGTTGAGGTTGTATTTTTGATTGTGAAACGAACATTAAAAAACAAAATGTGAATGTTGATTATGAGGTGTTCATTAATAATTATTGATACCTACATTGAATTTCGAGAAACTGATTTACCTAGCGTTGGCTCTCCTCGTGATTTTGTGGATGGTTACTGTCTCATCAGTGTATAGCTCGTAAAATGCAGGTATTTTTTAAGAGTTCGGTTACGATGATACCTCATCCTACAATTTTCTAGTGGACGACCATGGGCTGCATAGTGAGAATCTCTTAGCCGTGACCAAGGATGTATATAATATATATACACAGTAAATACGTATTTATATATAATATAAAGTGTATGTATAGAACATAATAATATTATACATAGAATGTACCTACCAGAATTCCATAGAATATAGAAAAAGTTTTTTTCTATAATATGGTTTTCCACTGGTCTCAAAGTTAGCTGGTACTCTGTTTCTTTATTTGTGTATTAGTATTACTGCAGGTGATTGTACAGTTTATTATAAAACAATAGTTCACACCGTAGTGAGAATTGTGAGACTTTTATAATCAACATCCAGTCTCTAACTGTATTAGTTGTATTCTTTATTTGTTTATTTTCTTCAGTCTTATACAATCCGTTTAAAACGTATAGGGTTATTTCAACTAAAATAAAATTTATTCAATCATATTTGGTATACGATAATCATACACATTAAAATCTTAATTAAAGTAAACCGTAAAAGCACAATTTTAAATAACTTATTTAGATCGGTATAATACACACGACTTAATGAGTAATTTAATAACTTTAATGAGTAATTTAATAACTTATTTTTTATTAGATTTGTTAAATACGAAATTTATGGTTTATTGAAAAAAATACAGTAATTTTAATTTCTTTGGTATTCTTGTGTTCATTTTAATAAGTTCCAATAAATATATAAAATTGCAATTATTTTAATAATCTTCTGTTGGTTTAAAGCAGTTTTTTCGTCTTTTTAATCTTTTTTGAATAACTTAAATTATGTAATATTACACAGCTTATAGCTTATTGGATGCATCTGTACTTAAAATGTCTACATATTTTTCTGAATTGATAACTTATATTGAATTTTTAAAAGCTCTATACTTGTGCTAGAACAAAAATGTTATTATTTTAATTTTTAACGTCAGTGTAAAAATACGAATTTCGTTTAAACAAACAAAATATTACCATTTATCATAATAGTGTATTCGTGTCATGTGTAGAATTTATATACAAATATTTTGATATAAATTAACTCATTTAAAATATGAAAAGTTAGAGCATTCCTCAAATCCCAATGGGAAATACCGTGTTTGAAATTTTTAAACTATATTTCTATAGAAAACTGATTTAACAGAGGTATATAATACGTATACATCATTCAAAATTATTTTATTTTAAGCACGTCGTGATTTTGATGTACGCAATTGGTTTACTTATATTGTAATACAGGTAATATATAATAAAAAAATAAATAAAAAGATCAATGATTCACTGCAGAATGTTTAAATAATAACTTTATTATTATATAAATAATATTTATTTATGATATAAAAATGATTAAAACTTTACTGAATGTCGTACTAACATTTTATTGACAGTTGAATAAGGAACATTTTCAAATAAAATCCCAATGAATTTGGAAAAAAAAGTTTTCAAGATAAGTTTTTGGTATTTGTAAATATGCATATATTTTTTTTTTTGGGGGGGGGGGGGTTTAGGCTTCAACTACTGGGGTTATTAGCTCTTGGAATTGTAGGGAGATGGAACACGTGAGTGTTTGGCAGATTTTCTAGTGGGCACCCGTAGGTATCCGCCATGCCCGGGTGGGGGATGGCCGCACTTGTTCTCCGGACACCGTGACTTGAAGAAAAATGCTGCCCGTGGCCGGAATCGAACCCGGGTCCGCAGCCGATGCCACTCCGTCCCCATAATGTGTATATTATACTGTTGCACAAATGAATTTAACGTAAACTACATTTTTGAATTTATTAATTAAAAGATGTACCTGTATATCAAGTTAAAAACACATTCATATTTGAATTACAACATTAGGTATAATTTGATTATAAATAATAATTAGAATGTAACAAAATAAGTTAATTAAAAATGTCCAATACTCTTTCGTTATAAATTCGTCATATTTATCCAATATTTCAGACTAAGTATAATTTGAATTTGTATTTTAGATTCTGAGTGGAACGATGAATGTATTGATTTTAAAATGTTGTGTGTTTTTTTTTTTTGTTTTTTTTGTGTCTTTGTACACGATATGTAGTCGAAATAATGCTTCGATTTTCAACTTCAGTACCTTGTTCGATTGGAAAGTGAATATCGTTGGTGCATTGGGAGGTCAAAATTTAAAATTCTCAGTAAATTTCAAAAGCGCCAAGAAAAACAAAAGAAAAATTAATTAAAAACGGAAATTTTTACGCAAAATCGACTTTATACAAAATTGAATTTGGTTTTTGGTGTGACTTTAAAATAAATGACCGTAGATAGATGAAATTTTCACTGGTTGTTTATATTTGCATTTTCTACACACGATAACATTTTTAAACTATTTTGATTTATTTTGAACTGTTTAGGGACATTTTCATTTTCTATTTTATTTTTGGTTTTTTATAGGTCAATTTTTTTTAATACCATAGATAAGTATATAATATGTCTTATACCTAGACTGACTACCGTCTCCGCTCAGAATCGTTTTTCTTATACAATGATATTATATCATTCAATTCAAAATTAATACCATCCATTAACAGTGACCCACTTATAAGCTACTGTACAGCAGAGCACCTTTTTTACTATTTTATTGCTATAAAATATATTTTTATCATGAATATTATAAATAAAAATTTCAAATCAATAGAATTTTATATTTATCCAAACTATATAATATAATACGATACTATTGTAACTATTTATACTATTTTTACTTCCAATAAATCATAGTTACTTTCCATTAACCGAACATCTATTTTTCATCGATATATCTTTATTTTTAACTTCTGTGAGATGGTTAGCATCATAATTCAAATTTATAGCTTTTCGTAAATTTTGAATTATGATGAAAATATAATCCTGCGTTACTTACTCGGTACCTAACTGAAGAAGAATATGTCGACCAGCAAAAAAAAAAAATGTGCTATAATGTTGTTGTCCCTACATGTATATAATATGTTTATATATTTCTCAACTACATTAGGGTTCATATTGATTTTCATTTATATGTAAAAATGAGTATGTTTTTTTTATGTTCAGAGTTAATCGAAAAACGTAATATTATAGTGTTAAAATGGAGCATATTTGAATTCCACCTTGATCCTCAAACTTCCATTATTTATTTTTAACTGTAATTATTTAAATTGCCTCCCATATTGGGTCTAACTGACCCTTTTTACATTTTCCAAAAGTTAAAAATTTTCTAAAAAATCATTTTTTGAAAAATTTTGATAAATTAAAGGTTGGTTCTCATTGTAATAAAAGTAGTTTGCATCGTTTATGTACATAGAAGACTTCTTAAACAGCATACAAATTTAAAATATAGACAATATTTCACATAAGTATACCTAAAAATTCCAATTATTATAATTCGAATAAATTCATTACTTAATAAAAAAAAAATTGGTCGAGTGTGGTTAGTGAATCACTGTATATTATATATATTTTTTGTACATACATTATTTTATGTTTCTTTTATAATCATTTTGTATAATTTTTAGTTGCATTCTATGTAATCTATGTCTATATTTGTATTAAATAACAAACACACAAAGTAATTGGGTATAATGGATTTTACAATCATCGCTTACATAATAATATAGTAGTAAACAAGCGGGTGGAAAAAAAATATTAAAATAGTAAAATCTTATGTAATAATAGTTCATAAAACGGTTGCCTTACAATGAAATATTTTTACCATGAAATATAAAATTTTAACAGTATTATACGACGGTGTTGTGATCATAAAATATTGAACAAATAACACGAGTGCCCATATAGTGGACACGATCGAATAAATCAATAATAAAATACAATCGTATTACGTTTCTAATGCCTAAAATATCCAGTAAGTCGGTATTATTATACGAATATTGTTCGTCTCTCCGGCGTAATGCATTTTAATTTATTGAAATATGCTCTTCAGCTATATTATAATACTCGGTTTTAACCTTATTTCGTTACTAAGACTACAAGAGAAATGTCTGACGCGGATAGGATGTTTGGGAATGTCAAAGCTGGTTTCGTTTTAAGAATCAACGTCGAATTCAAACGTGAATGTTATTTAAGCTTCGTAACTGAGGATATTTTATGTCAAAAAAAAAAGAAAAAAATACGAGACGTGAAAATTATATTATGTCTATCACGTAATCGGGCAAATGCAATGTCATCTATCTCGTTGAAAATCTTCATAATGATGATTTATTGATTTCGTATTTTTTTTCATCCCCACTTTATTATTGATACTATTATTCAAAATTCAAATATGTTATTTATTATACCTCGCTCTTCACAAAATCCTTTATAATATTCTCTTGATGTGATACCGAAAGAATTATTTTGGAATAAACCTATCGTGCAAAAAAAAAACCCCAATCAACTCATTTTGCAGATGATTCTTTCATGGGTATTATTATACATTTATTATATTAATTTTAAATATTATTTAATAGAATTTTCATTTTTATTCATTCTTATTATTTTGCTTGCGACTTTTCTATTTTCATTCCCAATACCCACCTGCAGTGGTTTGCAATGTCAGATCGAACTGTTTTCACTTTCATCCGAATAATCTATCACAAAATATGTTCATGTCTATTGACTAATTTTATTAACATTTAAACATCATGTGAAGTTAGGAGGGACTGTGATAGGGTGAGAGAATAATATGTTTAATAGTTTGACCATATAGTCGTTATTGACTGTATGGTATGTCGTGACCATTAATAATAATTTCAATAGGTACATTTCACCTGTATAATATGTATTATGTACAGCTCATCTGTTGACTCTCGTCGTGCAAAACAATTTTTTTTTAAATTCATTAATTTTTTGAGTACCCACATTCTGCGTTACCTTTCTAACAGTCTATATAATATTATTTGTGCATATACTTATTTCGTTCGTTGAAAGCACTTTAAGGGTACCTGTATCTCAAGATCCTCGTCAACATAATATTATACTATCATATTGACATTTATTATTATGTACGAACTCTTATTATGACATATTATAACTTGTGGAAATGATCATGACCCAGACATCAGACACATTCAGGTCCAATATTACAGCGATGGCGTTGTCGGTGAAAGCTTTTGCGTAATTTCAAATGATTCCGAAATTATTCTGCACGTGACATTTGTAGGTGATCTTTGTAAAACTAAAATACGTGTGTATGTGTAATATATTAATATATTACCTATATACCATTGCAATTTTTCACGCGTGTTTGATGGCTATGCTTATTATTATACTAAGAAATGAAATAAATTTCAACTTTTTAAAATTAAATTAAAATGGAAAATTCTTAAGAAAGTTATTATAAGTTCAGTTCAGAAAAAAAACTTACTATTGAATTTTATATCACACAAATATGTTTTTTGAAGGCACGTCACATGATTTGCATAAAAAAGAAAGAAAAAAATCGTTGAATTTAAATCAAATTATATAATATTATACTTTAATACAATTATGGACTAGAATCTAACTTTCTTAAATTTTCCCAACAGTAATTAAATCTAGCTGTGAAAAAATTTTTCCTAATTTCATTGGCCGTAAATCGTATGCATACATGTATTATATATGCGTACTATGTATGTATATATGCGTACTATGTGTACTATGTATATTTATGTATACAGGGTGTCCCGTGAGGATTTACTCATTAGCCGTAGAGGGGGACTCGCCGCCCGGACAAAAACCAGTTTATTGACGTTTTACTAATAAACTAAAAAAATTATTAAAAATCATGAGATTAATGAAAATAAAATGTTAAAAGCTCAAAATTTTCACAAAAATATACTCTATAGAATGGCTATCTTCAATTTTTTCAAAAATAAAAAAATAAAAAAAACAATTTTTTTAACTTTTTTACTAAAAAATTTAATTTAATTAAAAAATAAAATATTTTTAGTGCTTACCTCTGCGAGTCTTAATAAAAAAACATAATTACGATATCTCCATTATTTCAGGAGATATCGCAATGAGTAAATCCTCACGGGACACCCTGTATATGTATATTGTAAGTATGTATGTAGGTAGGTAGGTAGGTAGGTAGGCTTAAGACGTTGGCAAAGGTAAACATTGTTTTGTCATGGTGAGAAAAAAAGGTGAAGTTAATTTAGATTTTGTACCACTATACTTGTGTGTCTACCTTATTTTTATTTTCAATTAAAAACATTGATAATTTTAAACATTCATGATATATAAATATTAATTAACTACCGACCAAATAAACATAAATTAATTTAATTTTTTTCTAATATATAAATATATATTATTTATTTATTACCATACCGATGAATAATTATAAATACACGTTTTACAATAAATTGCATGGACTAAAATTTAAAAGCATATTTAACGCTATACTGACATGAATTCTGAGAATACCTTATAATTTCTTTAAAATGTTTTTTATTATGTATTAAAAATCTTAAATTTTCAATATTTTTGCTATTTCATAGATATCTACTATTATTGTTTGTTTCCACCCGATTATGTATCTCAACAAAATAGGTCTATTATAAATGAGCGACATACAATATAATAATAATAATAATATTAGGTTTGTTACTATAGGTGTTATCATTAAGTCAGCGTCTTTTGTCTAGAAATTTCGTGTACTGACATGTTTAATTAACATTCATTGTCTATATTATTGAAAAGGCATGTCAAGATTGGTAGTTAAATTGAAATACAATATCCAGTGACGTGCTTCCTTTGAAAATGTTCAAAGCGATGTTTTAAAAACACTAACGCCAATCGACATAATGTTACGTTTATAGGTACTTACAATACGATGGTCGATAACTAATATTGTAAATTTTTAAAACATGTTACTTATTGCAAAGATGCAAAATACAGAATTAAAAAATTATAACTTTATAAAACAATTATTTTACTATTATACATTTTATTATGGTATAAAAATGTTTGAATTTTTTGAAACAAAGATTTCTAAAATATGGCATACCAGCTAAGTATAGTTATACGTTAACATAATATTATTTAAAAATCTTACAGATTCGATTATAAAATATGTACGTGCCGGGAACATATAATATAATATTAATACGTGCGCCCGATCACCGATATAAAATGTGTGCTTAGTAAAGTGACTGGAATTATATATCTGATTGAGTGTGTAGCGGTGTGTGTAGCTCGATCAGCAGTGGTTGAGATTGTCTGGTACATATCGACATGGATGAAGGTGTGTTATAGTATAATATGTATACCTATAAAAATATAAAATATTATGTACCTTGGTTACAGAGTTCAAATAGTCCAATGATATATAATACTTGTTAATACGATAACAATGTACGGTCATTCAAATAAAAATATATACCTAAGGGACGGGTAATAACAAAAAGAAGATAGAATTGAGGGGAACGTAGTCTAGCCAGCTGGTACAAGGTACATAAAAAATAAAATCACAGTTTACAAAAGAAACAACTCGATGATTTGCACTGGCGATATAATAGAAATAAAAATGTGTCGATTTACGCTCACAAATAGTATAAATAATAATATTATATACGAATTGAGAGAGCAGGTAATCGCTCTGCTGTAAAGTATAGGTGTCGAGTTTACTTCGTCATTGAGCAGTGGCGGTTCGTGTATATGTGCAGAAGTTCACGTGCACTACCTACCCAAACTCAAGAAAAATTGAAAACATAAATCATAATATTACACAACTAAGTACTTATAGTGTTATTGAGATTATTTTTAAAAATAATAAAAAAAACATAAATTCAGAATATTATGAAAATAATATAATATTTGGATTGGGTTATTTCGATGGAAAATAGCAGGGCGGCCGACGGAATGGTACCGCCGTATCGGTGTGTATTATAGTAGGTGCACACAATCGATGTGCACATTTCTACAGTGTAAAAATTAAAAAAGTCGAAACACGCAGCCCCCGTTATCATGGAATTGATGTGCACATTCGTTTTTTGCACATAACTAATTAAATTGTGTTCAGTGAATTATTTTCGACTGCCGTTGCCCGTCGGCATAGGCATTATAATTTATTTTAACTCTCATTCGTTTATTATATTTCCGATTATAGTCGATCATAATCGGAAATTCAAAACAACAATCGTGTTTCTGTTTAAAAATATAAACAAAATAAAATATAATATTAGTGAATGACTAAAATTTGTAAAAAAAATTATTTTATACAATTAATAATATATGTATATATAATATTGGTTCTATTTTTTTTTAATTCAATGATAAATCATTGCGATTCTGAGCGAAAACAATGTGTCAGCCTATATTACTAAGTATATTTTTTAGTAAACTTATATTGCTGTTAAATAGTTTTTTATTTATCTCAGTATTATTAATACGGTTGGTTGAATTGATTTTTGACGAAAAACTTCCATTTGAAAATGTAATTTTATTTAACAATATACGTTAAAAGAACAAATTATACAAAAATGATTAAAAACAATAATAAAATCTGTGTTAAGAGATTCAAGTACCTACGAATAATATTTTTAAATTACAACAACATAAATAATAGTAGTTATTCTTTTGTTAAATATCTTAGTTCGGCCAAATTAAAAAAAAAAAATATATATGTCTGTATAGTTTTATATTTTTGGTTACATAACAACTTATGAGGAACCTTGTATTCATTTTTACAGCATGAGATATACTTAGATAATTATGGGTACATTTTTGAAATTTTGACGAGTTTATAAGAGTTTGGACTTTAAATGTTTATAAAAACTAAATAGTGCTTATTCATAATATTATTTAACTTATAAGATTTATAAGTTAATATTTATTATTTAATATTAGTTTATTGATAACTATTAAAATTTAACTTCTAAATGGATATAATGACAAATTTGGAGGAATTATTTATTACATTTTTAAAACTTAGGTGAGTTTGCGTAAAAGTACCTATTTTTTTGACCATCTTGAAAAGAAATTATTTTTTTATTTTGGACTACTCAAATACCAACTTGACCCAATTGGCTACAAAAAACTACAGTACATTTTGAAAATAGAAGAATTTCTTCTACACCAAAAAAATCTGTCCTACACATACAATTAATGTTAAAATATACACAATTCGTTTTAAAATCAATAAATTAATCGTTCCGCTCAGAGTTTAAATTTGGTGACTATAGAGCCCAAAATATAATATGTATAAAAAGGGGCGATTAGTGCCAAGAATAGAGTATAATAATAATTTAATGTTTTATACGTAACAATATTGGGGATATGCAACCAAGAGTATATAATATAAAAAAATAGCTGCGATTCGAGTCCAGTAGCATTATACATTTATAACAATAAAATAATTAATAATTTTACAAAATGCCTAACACAAAAATATATAATAACCAATAAGACAAGTGGTTGAGTTACCGACACATTTCTAAAACTGACCAATGTAAATAATATGATGATTAACATACAAAACAATCAATATAAAAATAATTCACGATGATAAATGTTTATTGTGTATTGCCTGTTGTGTCGGCCGGTGGAGTGGCAATTATAATATGATTATTGTTTTGCTGCGCAAGTAGTAAATGTTTAATTAAAATTAATATTTTTTTTAGTTTCCCAAAATATATAGAATTAAACTTTTATTTTTTTATATTTAAAGAAGGTCGATAGGATAGGTATTATATATATTTTCAAATAAAAAATTGAACTGTGGCTTTGCTAACAACAAAACAGTCAACAACGTCAACCATAATTATAACTTATGAATTTACAACAATATATGCATTCCAAAAATATTTGTATAATCAGCCTAAATATAGGGGCTTAACACCCCTTATGAACGCTTTTAGCACCAATATTCTAAAAAAATAATAAAATTGTCATGCTTAAAATAAATAAAAAAATAATGATTATTACATGAATCTAAATAAAATATATTTATATTGTAGATTTACGAGCTTATCTTATTATATATAAATCTCGTGTCACAATTTTTGTCCTCAATGGACTCCTAAACCACTTAACCGATCTTGATGAAATTTTTACAATGTGTGTAATTTGACCGAACTTATAAGATAGGCTAATTTAAAAAGGGAGAGGACCAACCCCGGGAGGTGCTCAAACGGGAATTTTGAGATTTCAGATGGAAATTTTTGTTTATAAATGGTTGCCATGAGTGACTTCGTATAAAATGATTCATTCTAGAATTAATTTCAATCCAGAATTATATTGGATCGTTTTAATTCGTTGCCAAGAGAACAAACAAACCGTTTATTATATACATCGACGATTTGTTATTGTACATGTAAACATATTCAATCAGTATTATTATTATTATGCGTCTATAAGCAATGATGGGTTTTAAGCTATATAATAATAATAATAAAAAAATTATTTGCTTTTCTTTTTAAATATAAATTATAATATAATATCTAACTAATAAAAATATGAAATTAAAATCTCTGTACAGGCTAAACTCTGAAACTAGGTACTTATCAGATCGTATAGATTTTTTTTTAAACGAAAGAGTATTTCACAGAGAATGTTTATAATATGAAAGAAAATTTTAGAAAAATCTACAGGTGTATAATACATTGGTTGCTATTGGTTAATCATGTTTGTTCATTTGTATTATTATCTTTTGTCAATATACATTATATATAAATATAAATATATACAAGAAGATCTGATAAGTAGTACCAGAGTTTAGTCTGTATATTTATATGGTTAGATATATATTAGATTAGACCTCTGGGGAGAAGATGGGCTAAAAGGGTTAAAGTTGTTTTTTTTTACTCATAGGATTTTAGTAAGGTTAGGTTAGGTTAAGTAAGAATTTTGTATTAATTGATTATATTTATCCACGGTACGTGGAATTAAGTAAAAATGACAATCTTGGAATAACTTTGATACTTTAGACTTTTAGAGTTAAATCATACACTTACGTACAAACAGCACGGGGTCCACGATCTACCGTAGGTAGATTGCCTACCTGATAATTTACTGCTGCGAAACAAAATTTTTATTCCAGTCAACAGTAAAGTTAAGATACATTTAGAACAACATACACCAAATATTAAATAATGAATTTAACAAAGTTTGAGTCATATAGAGTTGGTACATTTAACGGGCAACGAAGTGCACGGGATCAGCTAGTATTTTATATATTTATTATATCTAGTTTGCATATGAGAAGAATTGAAACATACATCAGGTAGACTATGATCCTAAACTGGCTTTAATAATTATAGAAAGATAGAACTATCTAATAAAACGATTAATAGTGATCATTTATAAATCTTTTCACCTATATAAGTTTATATACCTACACTTATAAAATGTATGTTATTTTATTTTTACTTTTTATAGACGAGAAGGGAGGTGCTTTTACTGTATGGTTTATTTTCAACATTAATTTTACAGTACTCCCTTTCACTACTAAACTCAGTGACGCACTTGATTGTCGGATGGGGGGGGGGTGTTTGTGGGGAATATTTGCCCCCGTGGCTTATTTTGAACTTTGATTTTCTCGGCGTCTAGCTCACGTAACTATGAAATTCTAGTTTCATTCGTGATCTTGATGTATGCATACTGCGTATAATAATATATTATATGTGTGGACAAATTAATAGACCTTAGTATTTAGTAGGTATGATATAACGTTATAAAGTGATAAAATTCCATTTTTTTTTAGCAACAGATTTAAATAGTAATTACTGTAATAATTCTAATTATTTTGTACCTATTCCATAAATTTTTTTTTTATAGAGTATACAAAAAAAAAAACGTTAATATTATATATTTTATACTATTGCTGAATAACATTATAACTAACAATATTATTATAATAATGTATTACATAATCAAATAACTAATATTATATAACTAACCTATTTTATGTTTATATATTTTTTTTTTTCAGATGATATGGGACAAACATCATTTATAAAATAGCTACGAAGTCATACAATAATGATGAATTGTTTATCACTACTCTTTTGCTGAATTACAGTTTTTGAGTTATCATGAATATATCCAAATAAACATAAGTGTTAATTAAATCTTCATACAATACATTTCAGGATTCACATTTTTTTTCATATGAATGTAAATTATAATAATTTTTCGGTTTAAAATGAAGTATTTACTAAATTCAATGTTGTAGTGTACCAGATAAATGAGAATGTAAAAGGAAAGGATAAACATGGTTCCGAATGAAATTGGAATTTTTTTAATATAAATTATCTTTCTATAATACTAAGAATTTTGTTACCCAATTCACCTTACAAAATTGTAATTGTGTTTTAATTAGACAAAGCTAAATATTGTGATTCCTAAAATAATTTGTTTTTTTTTCTTTATACATATTAATCATTATTTTATAATTTAAGTTGAAATTAAATATTTTTAAAAATTGTACCAATTTTTTTTTATCATTATTACTATAATATTGTTTTAAATAATTATTATTATAATTTAAAAAAATTTACGGTAGTTATAGTTAACTAAAAATATTTTATCAAAACTCGTTAATGTTATTGTTTAAACCATGTTATTTACCAATTGTATTGTTATGAGAAAAAATCACCATTATCTTCTAATATTATAGAAAAAAACACGGAGAAATAGGCGAAGAAAATACGCGTATGGTTTTACGTCCAAATGTATCTATGAATGAACACAGTATATTTACAAAAAGTTCTTTTTATATTTTCCCGGACAAAGTGCCATACTTTTATTTTCCCATGTATCTTTCTTATAATTTAATGTATATAATAATATAATATAATTGATATGTTTTATTTATTCATTACAATGTTAATCAGTGTGACTCCTATGACACGAAGTCGGCCACTCGATTAATGTCCAGTATTGTAAATAATTAGTTTTGAAAATATATAAAAGTTGTATTGGAATATTATAATATAATGTTGAACAGATGATGAAACAATGCGGTGTGTATAGTTATTATATTTCATTGTATTTCAGATTTTAGGACGTGACGACAGTGTGTATTATAGTTAGTTGCGCATTAGTTTCATCGTATACGAACGTCTGTTGAAAATAAAGTAATTTATTATTCTATTACTTATAGTAAGTTATAATGTATCTGTAAATCTAATGCTCTGGTAATTGGTTCAATTAAAAAATAAAACGAATTTATGACTTCATGGGACGACGACGGTAAGTTGTAAATTATATAATATATAAGTAATGACACTTAATTTTTGAGTAATATTATCAACGACCCTAATGCAATTATCGAGAGCTTAAAGCCATTCGTGCAACACGGAAAAGGCATAACTGGATAAATTAACGGTGCACGGCACTAATGAAGGAAATTAGTGATGTGTCTCTAGAATAAACCATATCTAGTACCTGCAGTGTCTATCAATTTTATTGGGCCAAAGCTACGCGGTTTCGTAAACCGATAACGAATCGTCGTTACCAGTCTGACGTGTGGCCTGTCTGAGCCACACGATAATATGCTTTGAAGTATTGTCTGCAACGATCTTGCGACCATCGAAGGATGTGTGACAGATGTGCCGCCGACAGTGGGTTGACGGATAATTCAATAGGAATTTGTCACTTAGAGCCATATGTCTTGATTTATAAAATTGTTTTACTTGTGAAAAATCCAACCAATAACCGGTTCGACCGTTTTGTAGGAAAAAGTATTTGCTGAGCGATAATGAGGAACTTCAGTGTATTAATATTCTTACCGACCGACATTAACCAATACCAAAATAATAAAATAATATTTTTTTTAAAAAATACAACATCGGAAACACAGGCCATTAGTTACATAGTTTATTAATTTACATTATGCTATTATGAATACAAGCATTAATTTTAATAGAGTGATAAATACATTATTTCGGTTATGTTTGAAGTGTTAAAGTACGTTTTTCTTGCATTATGAAACAATGAGACAGCACGAAATAATCATACAGCATCCATATGCTACAAGAAAAACGTACCATAATACATTTTAAGTACCTATCTATATACAATTGTATATAAAAAAAAAAAAAAAAAAATAAGGAAAACATATAACGTTGTCAAACAAAACTCTTTGGAGGGACCTGGTGTAGCACGATTGTTAGTGTTGGTGGCAGTCAGTAACGTGTTCTGAGGTCTCGCATTGGCCAGTTTTTCTATCACCTGGATGGGCCACCATATGAGTTTTTAGTGACGAATCTTCGTCCCATATACACGTATTCCAAATAAAATAGTACCCTCCTCCACAGTAAAAACCTGCTGATACCCGTGGAATGTAAGCCTTCAAAAAAAAAAAAGAAAAAAAACTCTATAAAGATTAGATTTTGTGTTTCAATTACAGGTGTAAAATTGTATATGTATAAAAATCAACACCAATGTACCTAAGCCAAATTTTCGATGACATTTATCAAGTTTTTAAAAATGACAATTGTAATATTTAATATTCAGCTATTATTATTTTATATTAATTTAGTTTCCCTTAATAATATATATAGTGGGTTAATTATAGATAAAATAACAGTTTACTGAAATACATTTTTTGAAACCAAATTATATTTTATAGTCAGAAATAAAATCACTTCAAAAAAAAATAAATATCATAAAATGATAAAATTAATGGTATACGAATTTGCTTTTGTCTTTTATGAAATACTTGCATGGTTATAAATTTATGGAGTAAGTTTTATTGCCATATGGAAAATATCACAATATAAATACCAGCGATTGAAAACATTAAAATGTTATGTGAAATATTAATTGCATTTACATCAACTAAGTATATAAAGAACAATTATAAAGTTATTTTAATAAATTGTAGTTGGGGCGTAAAAAGGTAGAATGAACGTGGTTAAAAAGAAAACTATTTAATTAACTGTTGTTTATTATATTGTATTATGTAATAAATAATGTATGAAAGTATACAGTAATAAAAATAGTATTAATGTAAATAAGTAACACTGACTGACCTAAGATAATGCCACTCTCTACATCTCAACTTTTCCTATAGGTACCTATACCTATGTTCTTTTCTCGAATAATTCTCTAATTAAATCCATTCTTCATTTTTTGTAAAAATATATTACCTTTATATTGTGATTATACTTCACGCTTAAAATACGTTTCCCAATGATTTTTTGAGCATCAAGTAGTTGTCCTGACAAACTTCGAACCGGACTATTTTTGTCTTGTTTTGAGAAAGTAGTCCTGTTTTAATTCGGTAATCGATATCATATAATTGAATGCACGTAAAAGAGAAGCTGACACACTAACCAATATTTTTACAGTTTAATATTCAAATAAAAGTTATAAAATATAACCATTTTTGTGGAACAACAATCGAATGAGACGAGCAATATTGTAGGCGATGTCATAATGCATAATATAATTAATATTAATATTTAGTAATGAGTATTTAATAAAGGGAGATTTTGTGATCACCAAAATATTTTTTAAATATCAACATTGTTTAACAATTTTACGAGATTTTTTTTAGTTGAGACAAAATTGTTTTTTTCAGTTTTAGGATAAGTTCAGAACATTACCGTTATAAACCCTGTTGTGTCCGTCCATCCGTAGGTTACAACAATACAAGTACATAATTACGATTGTGCATTACTAACCTAACATATTAATTAAATTAGTTGCGGTCCATTATAGTTACGATTGTTAAAATTATATTGTTACTAGTTCTAATCAAAGTAGATTTATACTAGCAAATATTAGAAATATTGAAATATCGAAATATGAATATTCAATACTAGACAATATTTAAAATACGTGTGAAATGAAGAGTGAGGTTTCCTAACATGTTTTTTTTTTTTTTTTTTAACATGGTTTTGTTAGATAATAAGCGGAGCGAGGAAGCTATAGTGGTTTTACAATGGTGTTTATTTTTATTTTTATTTTTATTTTCATAATGTATACAAAATTCTACCAGAAGGAGCTCTTTGATTTCAACATATAGTATCTTATCTTTAAGAAAATTGGATCATGGTGGTACTTTAGAGAGGTAATTTTCTCAATAGTTATTTAATGCCACTAGAAAAACCATTAAAAGCGGGGTTTTAATTTCCAACGCTTTGTTTATCACCATAGAAACGAATACAAAATAATAATATTAAATTTACAGGCTATAATAAAATATAATAAAAATATATAAATATCCAGCCTGAGAAACCGTATCCTCTCTGAATCGTTTGTCTTAAACAATTATATTATATCATTGAATTCAAGTTTAATAATATTCATTGACTCACTTGTAACCTACTGTACAGCAGAGCATCCACTTACTCGCTTTTTTAAAAAATATGGTCATCTTACCATTAATATTTTATTAACATTAGTTTTTTTTTTATTAAATGGTTAAGATATAATTTATAACAATTTATAATATAATGTCTGTTAATATTTCTTTAGTAAACAAAAACAACCTAATTAAAATGTTTTTTTCACTCGTAAGACGGCGCATCGTGTAGGCAAAATTAATACACTCGTGTGCATTAGCAAAAGTTTCATATTATTATTACCAAGGGAGTAAGGGACATGGGCAATGGCTATATTTTATAAGAGTGAGATAATTTTTAATATACTTATAATTTAGATTTAACATTTTAAAATAACAGCATACCACTAATAAATTAGTCATTATTACTATAATAGTATTATATCACATATATTTCTTATTTTTTACACTTAGTTTATCATTACCAATAATTTCCTGATTTTTACTTATGTGATTCTGAACGGAGTGATAAATGCATTGGTTTTACAATAATGTGTGTGCTTTTTTTATTGTCTAACCCCATTGAGAGCAGTGATAATGCTATAATCTTCAATTTCGAGTACAACGAAAAACTTTTTTAAATAATCAGAAAAAGTAAGAAACAAAAAAAAAATATGAATATTTAGACTAAATCTATTTTGTTCCTTTATTGTTGCTTTTTAAAAAAAAATGACAATACTCGAGAGACAAGTTATTTTCACTAAACATTTATACTAGAACATTCTACACAACCTTTCCAAAATATTTTACTTATTATTTACTATTGAATATTTGTAGATTTTTGTATAACAAATTTCTATTTTTGTACAATTTGATCTATGTAAGAAGCATGACAACTTTACAAGGTTCCCCATAAGTTTTTTTTGCATACATCAAAAAATATCAAAAAACAGTCACATTTATTTTTATATTCACTTTCAATGTTGAAAAAATTCCAAAAAATCGAGAAAATTCCAAAAAATAATGTACTTAAATCATAGCCAATTAGGCAATTATAGCCTAGCTTGAAGCTTTTGTTTAAATAATTCAGTTTTTAAATACAAAATAGTGATTTCTTCTGTATATATGGTTTTTACGTCAGATGCGTATACCTAACTTTTTTGGGATCAGTGGAAAAAACTTTAACCCTTGCATCAAAAATAGGCGTTTAAAAGTATTTATAATGGCCTAAAAAATGGTCATGAGTGTATGAAAAAATAATTTTAGAGAAGAATCAAGAGTCAAGGTTCACAAATTCAAAATACTAGTGACGTCTATGTTGATGCAGTTATATTATAATATTATAATCATATAATTCTGTCATGGTTTCAACTAAGTATCGCGTACCTCTATCAACGTGTGGACCATGACACAAATGCAAAATTAAATTTAACGACGTACGCACGTTTATGCCAAACAAAAAAAAAGACATTTAAAAGTGGATTGAGAGTAAAACAATAATAAAGTTCATAGAGAACAATATTTTAGAGGCAATCTTATGGGGCTTAGTATTTTTCTAAATATACAGCTGTATAAAAGGCTCTAATTAAAAAAAAAAAAAATGTTTTTAATAACTATCACTCTCTTTTATAACCAATATTTCAAAAATAACCAACGTCATTATCTACTATTTATTGTTCTCTATAAATGGAATACTAAGTAAATATTACTCTAAAATCGATAATTTGTATTTCCAATTCGTTTGTTTTTGCGTAAACATGGTTTTTCTGTTGAAATTTATCAATACATTGACTTCTGTAGATAATTTAGTGATTGGCAATTTTATTTTATTTTAATTTTTATTTTATTTCAATGTAATTCAATTATAATAAAATAATAACAATAATAATATTAAGAGCTGATACGTATACCAACTGAGCTAAGCTATCGTATCTGGTATACGGAAATTAAATTTATTGTCTAAATATTGTGGGAAATATTATACAACAGTGAATATATTGTATGTCTACAAAAGGTATAAGTTTACCTCCCGATAAAATTTGTATATTATTGCTATTTATAATAATTATATTGTTTTATGCATATTATGAAAAAAAAATAATTATATTTTTAATGTCTTTCTAAAGAAAACTTTATTTCATTAAATCCATTTTTTTTTTTTAAAAAAACAAGGCTATAGGGTGATCTATGCTCCCATGTCCCATTTGTACAACGCCCCTGTTTTATATTAATATATTATGTAATAAATTGTAACCAATGTTAATAATTACAAAACACAATGTTTTTTTTTTAGTAATTTCGATAACAAAGCTTATTAAAAATAATTAAAAACAATCAATTTTTAATGAAAGATATTTCACTCTGGTTCTTCTCTTGATAGTTAAATAGATCGTTGTCATACCTATACTATTAAATATATTATTCTATTTTAGAATTTGTTAAGAATACAATTAAAGTCACCTTAACAAACAGTTTTGTTTAATATTAATAACTATAGTTATAATTTAATTTCTTTTGTACAGTTTATAGGCCCACTTAGTAACAATGTAACATTAAACATTATTGCAACAAAAACTTTACAATAACATGCATATTGTAAGTTTAATACATTTTAACATAGAACGGTTCGTAAAATATTATCTTATAATTAATAACAACAAACTGGATTTACTGATATCTGGTTGACTCTATATAATATATTAACAATCACAAATAATAGATCAAATAACACGATCTTGTAGCACAAGTCACTAATATTATAGGTACTTATGACAATATGAAAAGGAAGTGGTCTATTATTATAGTGTTGCACCTAATCAATGTAAGTACAATGTCGCATACTATTGACAGGAGTTTACAAACATTTTATAGAATCTAGGTAGTTTAGTAAGAAATAAGAACTATATTTTAGTGAAATAAGTTGATACATTGGTTCAGGCTAATGAAGCAAATATTATGCTGATACCACAAAATTATTATTTTAATAATACGTTACTGCCACAGAAAGCAAAATAGTGTATTACTTCTACCAGGGTGTCGGTCGTACACGAGTATAAGCAATGATCAGATGATTCATTGCAGGTTTGTTAAATTTTAATAAAATATTTCTGTGTATATTTATCGTTGATCGATTTTTTTTTTCTTTGGAGTAGATAGTTACAATACCTTTCTATGAACCCTATCTTAATTTGATTAATTATTGATCGTTGAGGATCGTAATAAATAGTGAGTTAATATTTATTGACTCATGAGTCGTGATAACTTAACTGGAACCGGTTGGCTTATTAGATTCTGAGCGGAGCGATGAATGTATTGGTTTTACAATGATGTATGTTTTTTTTATATTTTTATATTTTTATATTTTTATATTTTTGTGTCTGTCATCACGTTTTGGGACAGTAAAAGTGCTTCGATTTTCTTCAATAGTACCTTTTCTGATAGGAAAGTGAATCTAGTTGGTACTTTGGGGGGTCAAAAGTAAACATTTTCCAGTAGTTTTCACAAGCGCCGGGAAAAACAACATAAAAATTAAGGAAAAACGGGAATTTTTACGCAAAATCGATTTTCCAAAAAATCGAATTTGGTTATTGGTGTAACTTTAAAACAAATGACCGTAGATACATGAAATTTTCACTGGTTGTTTATATTTGCATTTTCTATACACGATAACATTTTCAAAATATTTTGATTTATTTTGAACTGTTTAGGGACATTTTCATTTTTCATTTTTTTTTAGTTTTTTTTCTAGAAATATCAATAAAATTTTATTTGTTGGTTGCGAAAGCTTGAAAATTTAATAGAAGGCTCCTAATACGTTGTTTCAAAGGCAGATGAAAAATATTAAAAATTCTTAGTCACAATTTTTTTTTATAAGCATTTAAAGTTCAAAAATTGACAAAATATGGAAAAATCACGAAAATTAGCAAATTATTTTGAGTTAAGAATTCGTAAAAATTTTTCTTTTTAAATCTAAGATTTGAAAATGAAACACAAGATTCCTTATAAGATTATCTACCTTTATCAATAAAAAAATCTCTACCGGACAGTCAAATTAAATTTTTATGAGCGTTTGAAATTCAAATTTTTACAACATTGGATTTTCACTCGATTTCTCATGTAGCGATTTCCTTATTTTGTTGTAATTCAAAAACGAATAACTGTAGATACATGAAAATTTCACTGAATGTTTATATTAGCATTTCATATACACCATACAATTTTGAAAATATTTTGACTCTTTTTGAGCTGTTTATGGACATTTACAGCTTTCAATTTTTTTTAGTTTTTTTTTCTATAAATATCAATAAAGTTTTATTTGTTGGGCCAAAAAGTGTAAAAATTTAATACAAGGCTTCTGATATATTGTTACAATATCAGTTGAAAAATATTAAAAATACATAGGCAAGATTTTTTTTTATAAGCATTTAAAGTTGGAATTTTGACAAAATTTATCAAAATCTCGAAAATTATCAATCGTTGGAATTAAAAAATTATAAAATGTTCAGTTTTTATAACTAAGAGTTGAAAATTTAAAACAAAGATTCTCTTAAATAATTCATACTGTAACCAAAAAATCTAAAAAATATATAAACACACTTATTTTTTACAGACATTTTAATTTCAAATTTAGACAAAATTTCATATTTAAACCAAGAATTACGATTTTAGTTATTTTGTTGTGATTGAATAATATTATTCGTGGGTACTTGAAACTTCTAAAGTGTACTATTATATATCTATGATAGTATCACGGTTTTTGTTGATGTATAGCGCGTTATAAGTATCTAATGGATATTGTGATATGATTAATTTGGAATTTATTATAGGTCAATTTTTTGTTTAATACCATAGATATGTATATAATATGTCTTATACATAGACTAACATACCGTCACCGCTCAGAATCGTTTTTCTTATACAATGATATTATATCATTGAATTCAAATTTAATACCATCCATTATACAGTGACCAACTTGTAACCTACAGTACAGCAGAGCGACATCCACTTGCCCACCTTTTTTTTTTTTGTATTTCAAAAGTGCGTAAAAATATTATATCAGTGGAAAGTTGTATACGACAAAAATCATGCGCTTTTAATTTATACAACATAGATTTTCAAAAAAATAATGCATCTCAGGCACTGATGTCCAATTAGTTCAATTATATTTCAATTAGGGTTCCATTAGTACAAAGCTGGGTACAATTTAATTAGGTATCCAATAATATGTTTCATCATCTATGGAAACATTTTGAACAAATTAAGTTTAGTACATTTGAATGAGTATTTATTTTAAAAATTAAAACATTTAATATTTATAATAGTTACAATAATACAATAGTATTATAAAAGAAAAAATAAGGTTAAAATATATTTTATAGTAATAACTCAAATCATATTGTGAAATATACAATTAAAAATAATATACAGATTGGTTTCAACTCGGATATCGGAAATAAAAACATGTAATATTGGAGTGTTATTCAACCAAATAGGTACCACCTCTGTTTTCTAAACGTTTTTGATAATCTAGTTAAACTCTAATAAAATACTAATTAAGATATAATCAAAATTGCTTAAACGTTATAAAGAAACAATAGTTTCTTTGTGAGACTAACTTGTTAAATCTATAGAGCGAATGACAGAGATAAGTGTCTGTTTTACCATAGGTATTCAAGATACGACTTCTATTCGATCAGGAAAAAAAACATTTTTTACAAGTACATTGTGGGGAGCGACTTAACAAGTAAGACCGCAGCCACGACAATAAAGGATTAAGAGTGCTATAAATTTCGGGCTTATGGATCAACGACAAATGATTAACGAAATAAATAGCTTTTTTCAAATCTACCAAATTTATATATGACATCAACTGGACCAAAAGCCCAACCTATTAACTACAAATTGAGAAAACTTCTCTTAGAACTTGTGTTTTGTCTTTGCTTATCATTTTCTAGCAATCAAGTTAATTTAGAACATAATATAAAATATAAGTTTAGTAAATTTGAAATGGAACTGGTCATACTTGATGATAATAATATGTTACATTTTAACTGACAGCATTAAAAAAAAAATAAAAATAATAAATCTACAGGTACTTAGGTAACTAGGTCTTGTTTATGTTGTATGTTAGTTCTCAGTTGGATACGGTGAGATGTAGAAAATTAACTATGATATTCTAAACGCTGAAATAGTGTATTTATTTTATGTTGTCTTATATTCAAAACAATGTTATATGGAAGACATCTTATCTAATTTTGTATTTAACTAAATTGGGAAGAATCAAATAAATCAAATTAATCTATCTCAAATATGTCTATTTTTCTTTAAGTAATGTTTCACAATCAGCGTACCAACAAAACTAATGAAATATTTGAATACAGCAGCTATTCCTAACATTTCCGAGGTTATTTTCTCATTTAATTTTACAGGATCCAGTTATTTTAACAATGTGATTCTATAAACTACTCACAAATTATGATACAGGTTTTATTAATTAAATATAAGAATGTGTATAAATGATAATATTATGTGGACTTGAGTATCTCGTGATTGATTAGTGAAAACTAATTGAAAACTTTTTGAAAATACTGTAAGAAATCAATATCGTATCGTACAATCGTAATTGTCCATTCACTTATAGTCTTATAGGGGTCGGAACGAAGATAGGTAAATAAATGATTTATTTATGGGTACCTTGAACGCAGATAATTTTTGTGAAAGAGGTACTACAGTTGTAGCTATAGACACGTCTATGTGATTCAAATGAATAAGAACATATTAAATGGATATAAATAATAATAAAGGCAGCATGTGTTCGGAAGGATACAATTTCACAAACCTAAAATAGACATTATTACATATAGGTATATGCGAAAACGGGATACACTATATAATTAAACTACCCATATAAGCCAGTACCCTATACATATTTTTGAATTCTGTTTGCGGGACATAAGACTAGACTATTATTGGATCGGCAATATCCCGCAGACAGAATTCCGAAATATGTGTTATAGCTGGGTACTAATTTAGGTGACCGAGTTATAGAGTGTATCCAGTTTTTGAGGACATCGTTGTATAATATTATAATGGTGCATGATTAACCGTTCAGTACCGAGAAAAACTAACGATAAACGGCTTTTTGAAGCTGTTAGAAGCTGAATGTCACACTGAATAAGATAAAATACCTGACGGTTATTACATATAGAGCCATCAAAAAATGTTACAAGACTCTCGTACGTTCGGGCTGACAACTAATGGTTGGGTGAATGTCGGGCCGAGTCGAACGGATCGTAAGATTTCCCATGAAAGTTTACAGTTCAAATGTCTGTGCGGAAACGACGGAAATGGAGGCGAGTAACGTACATCGAACGTCAACCACCGACTGATCAGGATAATGTTCGACACTCTAAACGATCGCGAATGGTAATAATTGACGTGGTATAGTGACGAAAAACGAGCGCCATTAAAATAATAAATTGTTTTCCGAGCAAAAATATAATAACGGTATCGTAGGTTGGTGGGTATGAAGGGTAGGTGGGTAGGCAGGCAGGTGGGTAAAGACATGATAATAATAATATGTTACGACACACCGGACATTTATTTGTTGAGAAATATTTTAATATCAACGGCAGACGTGACAGAGCTCATTAATTACATCAGAGCAGTTTATTATTTTTTAACATAATTTTAACAAGATATTCCGAGTAAAAATGGTCATAAAATATTATATGAATCAAAACTCGTAAACATTGTAAATATTGTTCCCAGAACTAAAAATAAGAATTTATGTGAATTTATTACATTCATTATGAATTGTTATTTTGTTATTAATATAATAGCAGAGATCATTGAATTTTTTTTCTGGGCATTTTTATTTTGGTAAAGACAATATTTTACTTTCTTCATTTTTTTGACACGTTTTTAGGTATGGAAATCATTCAAAAACGGCAATGAAATTGATTAAGTTACACAAATAGAATAATTTTAATGAATACTTCATTATTATGATTGAGACAATAACATTATCGAAAAGCATTAATAACATAATAATAATATTATACTATACCATAGGTACTTAAATTATTTTGTAATTTTAATTGTATTCCGACGGAATGTGGGATAGTATCTATAGTTATTGGGTAGTTTAAATATACTTAATTTAACTTTAATAGTATAGATTGAACTTGTGATACGAAATATTAGGCAACCGATTATTATACTTTGACTAACTTCTCAATTATTAGTTTGATACGTATAATATTATGCTTAAAACAGTTGCAAACGTGAAAACGCATTGGAGTTTAAATATTAATTTTAATATTGTCTTCCGTGTTACTATAGAACTATAATAATAACCGTCAAAGTAAATAAAAGTTATAATACATTAGGCGCAGTATAATTATACAGGTGTATATGAGAAAATAGTTTCGTGTTCAAAGAAAATCGTTATGATCGGTCTCAATAAAACTATCAATTTAATAAAACACTTCTTATCGTTATCGATTAATTTTTTCTCTCGAAATAACTAAAACAAATACGCAGAAAATGTGTAATATATTATTAATGGATTAAAACTAAAAATACTGAGTATAAATTTCAATCAAATACTCGCCGCAAATAAAAGTAATGTAAATTTATGTTTGAATAGCTAATGTTATTAATAATGCGTTTGCTTTTATAATGTAGTCGAGAGACACGTGTGCGCCATTCAAGGACATTATTTTTAATTGCAAAACATTTAAATTTTAAATGCTTTTTAATGGCCGTAGCTCAATTTTTTTTTAATAAAGAGTTTCCGAATACGTTTACTCTAATCGTTAGTGTTATTGTTATATTTTTATGAAATGGCCCCTGTCGTTCATGCAAAACTACTAGATATCAAATTGTTGACTACCATCATTAAGTATCTATTATCCATAAATTACAAAATAATTTGAAAAAATACAATATCTCGACTTTTTTAAAAGTGAAAACCAAAAGTCAAGCGTTTTAAATTATTGCGTAAACGAGATAGTATGTAGTAGTACTGTAACGTGCCAACTACTTCAACTCAATATTGATGGTATTTTGAATGAAAATGACAAGTTGTTGGTATAATGATAGTTTATTTGTATTTATTTAACACGAAAATATTCTAAGTCCAAATAATTAAATTATAAAATAGTGGTAAACGGGTTGTGACTTAGTATTGACTTTGTGGCTGTCCTGCTATAGTGCTCGTTGTCTTGGCTGGTGTTCGTCTGATGGACACTTGTCCATCGACGTATTTCGTCGGTTTTCCTATTATATCCCTCCTATAGCATTTTTAGTATATAAAATGGTACATGGCTGCGTATACCTGACGTCATTTCGGGCGTCCTCTACGAATAATATTAATTGGGATTATATGTTTTCAAAGTTATCTATTTTTGTTATTTACGGCTTTTTCGTCTTTCCTAGAACATGGATAATGCGCGCATATACCTATTGCGCTGTACTATTAATTAGTTCTGTACTCTTATCGATGTGGCTGCCCGGACGCTTATATTATTACTATTATCGGGTTGCGTGCCCTCTGCAGCATTTATATTTGTTATTGAATATAATATATTATATTATAAGCGTATTATACTTAATACAGCATAATATAATATATTATTTTATATATTATTACTATTATAATATGTACGTAGTCACAGCCCGTTACAGTACGAGATTTTTTTTATTAACGACCGCTTATCTTTTTAATTACCACACAGATAATATTAAATCAATTATTTAAAGTTTGACGTTCTAAAAACCACATACAGACCATACAGTTATTAAATGAGCTAAACGTCAATGATTCTTAATACTTACGAGCTTTGTATTCTATTTGTGTTTTTTTTCCCCATTGGAATAAAATATATGATTGAAAACCACTTAAAAAATGCATATTAATCGGCAACTTTCTTATCACCATACAAGCAGTTTATATTGAATATCTACATGGTCCAAACTAATTCAAAAGTGGCATCGATATTAGCAATATTATGATCAGAATACCATTCTGACGGAAACGTAAATAAAAAAATAACTGTTTGGTATGTATTGATCCTGCAATCAAACACGTTCGCTATTCTATCATCAATTTTAAACCTTCCAATTCTTCCAGATTGTCTTCCAATAATTCATTATACTTTCAGAACCAAGCCATTAACAACACTTCTATATAGATTATCTGTATAATATCCTACACCAAACCATCAATAAATACTTTAAAACAAATTTTCTGTTAGTTAGACTCTTTGGCTGTTACAATAGTGTTAAAATATACATAAACGCGTACATAAAATATTACCAAAACTGAAATAAATTAAGAATTGTGATACCTAATATGACGTATCATGATTCATGAATATTTTTGACCACATTCACATATAATAATATAATGTGTGGCCTAAATGTATTGAGTAATTGCACTATAATAATCTAATATCAAGTAAATAATTATTCCACTATTTTGAAAAAAATACAAAACTTACCCGTATCCTGCAAAAGATTACAACTTATCCATAACATTATATTATATTGTATATTATTTTCAATTTGTAATGTTAACAAATTAATATCAATTTAACGGAGTGTACAAGCAAAATGATTATCTATAGATTATAGGTGCTATTACCCATACAAATGTATATTTATAATTTAGCTTACATTTTATGAAGAGAACGTATATTTAAAAAAAATAATGGTAATTATATGTGACATAATATTCTACATTGTCATAAAAAGGTTTTCATGGTAAACTTATTATTATTATACATCAACTAATTTTAAAAATTGTTAGGTAAATTGTTACAAATGGTTATATACGTAATGGTAATTAATTAGATGTTTTTTATTTTAGTTTTGCAATATTCCAAAATTCAACTATAGATTAGCAATACAAATATTATTTTAGATTCATCGGAATGCAATGATTTTACCATGATGTGATTTTTTTGGGACAATAAAAATGGTTCAATTTTCTTCAACAGCATAATATTTTCTAATAGAAAAGTGAATCTAGATGGTACTTTGGGGGGGGGGGGGGTCAAAAGTAAAAAAAATTCAAAATAGTTTTCAAAAGCGTCATGACAAGCAAAAAAAAAAAAATAAAGGAAAATCTTAGATTTTTATGCAACACTAGGTTTCCAAAACATGGATTTTATCATTTCGTGTAACTCTAAATAAAATAACAGTATATAGATAAAATATTCACTGAATGTTTATAGGTATTTGAAATTTCAAGGCACCTTTAATTTTCGAAAAAAAGCGATTCTTTTCAATCAATTTATAGGAATAAGAAAATGTCTAGTTTTATTAGTTTGTTTTAATTATTGTCGATGAAAAATCTTTGAGAGTTGAAAATTGAATATAATGTACCTCGTAAGGTTTTATTTTATACGAGATTCCCCTTAAGTGTTCCTACATTTAACAAAAAAAAAAAAAAGTTAACCGGAAAGATAAAAAAATGTTTACAAACATTTGAAATTAGACATTGCAATGTGATTATAAAACTAGTTTAACGTTATTATAATACTATAATAATGTTATCATTACAAAATGCTGTTTGGGACAACCGTAAATTAACAACTTCTTATTTGTTGCAACGAATATCTTATTTTGTTGTTCTTCAAAAACTATAACCACAGGTTCTTGAAATGTTTATCATATTCTATACATGATCAATTTTCAAAATATTTTGACTCGATTTGAGTTATTTATGGACATAGTCTATAAATGTTAATAACATTGTATATACTTTAAGTCAAAAAGATTGAACAAATAATACATAGTTCTTTATACGTTTTTATAATAGCAGTTAATAAATATTAAAGATCCATAACCACGATTTTTTTTATAAGTATTTAGAGTTCATATTTTTAAATATTTTGTAGAAGGAAAATGAGAAAATGTTTAATTGTTATAGATTATCATAAATATTTCGAACTGTAACTAAAAAATAAAAAAATATATATAAACGGGTAATTTTTAAAGCTATTTCATGTTCAAGCCTCAAGTTTGGACGAAATTACAAATAAAAACCTAGAATAACAATTTTAGTTATTTTATTGAAGTTTAAAAATATAATTCGTGGACACTTGAGACTTTTAGAGTAATGTAATTTTTTTGGCAAATATTGCAGCACCTATATGCCTAATAGTAAAATAAATTGCTTTAATCATAATAATAAAATAATTATATCATACAATTTAGTATTTACTTAGTAATTTTATATGCTGACTTTGCTCAAAACCATTTTTCGTATACAATAGATATTGAATTCAAATTTATACACGTAATGTACAACAGTTACCCACTTATCCGCATTTTTTATTTGAAAATAAAATGTATGATTGCAATTCAGTTGATTATTGTCGAAATGTAAAATAAAAATGTTGTACCTATGGTATGATGAGCTGGAGGTATGTAAAGTATTACAAGAGAAAAAATTTACTTGAATGATATAACACTTTTGATGTATGATGCGAACTTCGCATTAGTGATTCCATTTGTATTTATGTATGTATATTTTAATGTTTTTTTTTATTAGTTTTAAATGATATATTCATATATAGACACTTTTCCTTTGATGGTTATAGCTCAAAGTTTAATTATAAAATGAATTTACTAAACATAATGTTTTGTCTATATATTAAAAATAAATGTAGGTACAATATTATTGTAAATTATAATATATTAAGTTCAAAATATTATTTTAATTATTTATCCTCAAATTTTAATGATCATTTAATGTTTTCTAAGTACGCAGTACCTGTATGTGTTATGATGTATATTGAATTAAACATTTTTTGTAGAATATGGTTTTTTATTAAATATTTAGATAGTTACGTATTCAAATATGTATAATTATGATTGTTTTTCCACTTTACTTTAAATTATGACAATTTTATTATATTTTAATTTTAATTTTTTTTTTTTATTTATGAGATTTAGAAGTATCTAATGAAGATAGATGACCCCCACCCCCCTATACTCGAAAGTTGTGGCGTTCCAATTACGATTAAACGCATACTAACTGAATGCCTTACATTCGAAAACGGAGCGACAAGAAGCTGAAATATCCAACATTCTATCAGAAGCACTCCACTCGGACAACTTGTCATGCATGATACCATTTATTTTTAAACATAAATTAAATAATCGTTTGTTATCACTACTTTTGTATGTTATGTTCTCAATGTAATCATATTAAAGTGTCAACGCATGATATTTCAATTTAGCCAAGGTCAGAAATCGCAGAGGCTTTATTTAGTAAAATAAAAATTCAAAAAATAAAAATAATTTCTACTTTAGTTTGTTATTTAATGTGTGCAAAACGCATGACATTAATAAAAATCTATACGAAAAGTTTGTTTTTTGAATATTTTACCTTTCCTGATAATTAATTTAAAAAATGTATTAATACCATAATTTATCTGTAATAATATAATACGAGTTAACGACAGTAAAATAATGCTGTGTTCAATTAAAAAACATGACATAGTCTTAGTTATATTAGATGATTTCATCAGTTGATTAATGATTCCAACTAAATACATAGAACTATACATAGACCAGTAGTAGTATATTATAGTAAAGCAAAAATTACGATTAAGAAGACGGTCACAGAGAGTTGTTGTCTCTGTATCACATGTGCGGGACATAGCAAATTGTACTCTAAGCAGATAACGTTTAGCTCCGTTAGTTTAATAAACTCCATTTTATAAAATGTATAGGTAAGATTATTATTATTATTATTATCTAGGGGATATCACAGGCTTTTTATTATACTTTAATTTTAAAGCAAGTTATGAGTTTATTAAGATGCATAAAAAATCATATTCTCTCTTGGCATACTAACTCTTTCACCACAAAAGAAAAAGTGGCCATAAACAGGCTCAGAATAAGATACACCGGACTAACACTTGTCTTTCTGATGAAGAGAGAAGACCCACCCATATGCCCAATCTATAACCTTCTTCTGACGGTCAAACACATTCTAACCGAATGTATAGGATGTATGAACCACAACTGCTGAAATACAGTTTAACCCACCACCTAGCACCTAGCTGAAAATCTAAACTTTGGTATCATCAATGTCCTTAAATGTCATTGGGACACAGAACTCTTTAATCATATTTAGTACCTAATGCTTATTAAAAATGTATAATACAAACACCGATAATGTTTTACTATTTAGTTTATATGTCTCTCTTTGTTCTCCTTTTAATCTATTTATATTAATATAGTCTTAAGCTTTTACCTATTGTAATAATTGTAAAATATTAAATAATGTAGCCAAAGGCCTAAGTCGCCGAGGTATAGTTTTTATCAATAATAAAAAAAAAAAATTACAATTTTATGAGATGTCCTAGGTAATAATCTCACTTTTACATTTTATAAGAAGTAAATTCACTCCAATTTTAAAACTAACGGAGCTAAATTGCTGAGGGTAAAATTTTCTATGTTACGCACTTGTAAGATAACAAATATCTGTGTAACGTCTTCTTCAGTTAAGAAAATTAATTAAAATATAAACCTGAAGCCAGGACAGATTTCCAATAAATGTTTATAAAGCCATTTCCGGTGAAGTGTTGATCGGCAATGTGCAATACTGTACATGGTGATTATTTCGTTTATTGTGGCTAATTGCATTAAATTCTTTACAGTAGAAAAAACAAAGGTATAACGCTGTTCGTAAAATGATAAAAACTACACCGCCGAGATATTTTACTTCCAGGTCAAAACAGATATATCTAATAAACAACGAGATAACTTTATGCTTCAAACGCCCATCATAATGTCATGTAGAAAAATTCACTGAAATCTCAAACAGATTCACCATTCACGAGTAATCTACTCGACGGTAGTCCCACGAATCATCTTGTATTATAATAATTGGATACTTATTACATAATAAGACCTCAAACTATATTGCTATGAAAAATTTAATAAATTCAGTCATGCACTTCAATAAGAAAAAATATCCACTTAGAAAAACAATATAATAATGAACAATCTCAATACTTTATTATTATTGGCAGGCACTGGAAAATATTCTAGAAAATTCTATTTCATATTTAGGTTAATATTAAGTTGCAAACAACATTGATATTATAATATCCCACACTCCACATCACCCAATAAACCAACATTCAATGTAATATAAAAATATAAAATATATTATGGTCGGTGAAAAATTACGGCCCATAATATTATATAATATTATTATGATTGAAATCTCTGAATTTAGTTTGGTTATATTTTTTTTATTTACAATATTTTGAACTTTGCGCCCAAAAAATCGTGTAAAATCGTCGAACACTATATTATGCTCAACAGCTATCGATCATATATTAATGTTATTATTGTATTGTCGAGTACAAAATGAAATTCATAATGCCAGACACCGCGCTACGACTTTGGGTCCTATTAATTTATATTACATACCTATATTATAATTATTCGTATGCGTATACAGACGTGTTGTAAGTTGCTTTTCCGAGAAAACCGACGCTACTCTGTGATTACTGTAATATTACCGCGATTGTATATATGTAGAGCAACAGAAATGTATCGGCGGGACATTTTCCACCAATCGTTTCGCGTTAGTCTTATCGGCACTGGCTTTAAATAATAGAACAGTGTTTTGGGATCGAATGCCTATCCGCGGCGTACGATACATCACCTTCAAATGAACTCGGAAAACTCTCGTAAACTCTGTTTGAAAAATTCAAATGCTCGTAACGTTTTACCGCACATATTATTTACACGGAGGGCGCGAGCGATAAATCATTGGAAAACCATACCACCGGCAAATGTAACCCGCCGCGAACATTTATATACATTGATATACGCAATTAGTTTTCAACACGCCATTCTCCAAACCCGCGGGGAATAATAATTATTCCGGTATACATGTATAATATAATTCGACGGAAGAGAGACGAAAAAAAAAAAATAATAAGAGACATATAATAATATTAGGTACCTACGGCGGCGGCTGTATTAAAACACCGAGTTCTAAATTTTATTAATTTAAATAATCCGCGGTGAGCATACCCGCCGCCACCAAATTCACGTAATTGCTGTGAAAAAAAATAAAAATATTAACGAGCTCAATGCAATAAAACATCCGTCACCCAGAAGGAGAGGTTAGATAGTATTATGAATTAACATAATAATCATCAACCCGATCACGTCATCGCTATATAATACAAACCATATATGCGCACTTTAGTACATTTGTTTAAACTTTTCCAAGTCCATCAGTCATCGCGCTTATCTCGCCGAAGAGAGTGAAAACTATAGGGGAAAAATATTTTTTATTCCCACATAATCCTCTCCCTGTCACCCCCCTCCCCCAAACGGTAATCAAAATATACAGATTTGACCTACTTAATAATATTACGTCGTAGAACTTACTGAATGCCGGCTGCGTATATATATATCACAAAACTAATACGAAGTCGAAACAAACAGCAAGGGCGGGTCCTTCACCACATTAGCAGGTATGCAATACAATATGCTGCTTCTACGAAATTAAATATAATTAAATATTACCTCTATATATACCATGTATATTTTTTTAATCGGGATTTGTACAGTCTTTACATTTTTGTTTGAATGCTAAGCATAATAATATTGTTGGTTGTTGTTAATTTTTAAAATATATAGTTTTGAAAAAGGAGCCGCTTATTACCGACACTCTCATCAGTGAATCTTCTAGCTTGGTTCCTGCAGCTAATATATCGTCGATCGGACTCAGGTAGTTGTTGATTAATAAATGTTAGCACTGGTATGGACGGATGGTTGCATTGCATCGCTTCAGTGCTTATGGATATCCTAATGTATAGGCATGGCATTAAGTTTGGGGGCGTTATAGTGATTAGACGGAGAGTTTTGACTGGAATGTCTGGATATTTGGCAGAACCCCATATTCGGATAGGTGCTCAAGAAGGAATATTACAGTATAATACACTATATATAGCTGTTAGGGGTTAGTGGTGTTATATCGATGCTCCGTTTCAATATTATAATGTTGACAGAACGATAATATTATACATTTGAGATACATGCATTTGTGTGTAACACTCTACTAGCCGTTATTAGCATATTGTATTACAACAAATAACGATTTAATAGTCTCCGGTAGTGCAACGCAATCATCGTGGGTTGAATAATCGGTCGATATTGGCCGTCGGTATACGTTCGGTATATATATTGTTATAACCTAATGCGATGTCGGAGTGTCTACGTGCCTTACTGCCACAGCTGTAGTTGCTGACGAAAGACATAAACAAAATTGAATTGGGATGAATAAGTATCCCAGGGCACTTTCGAAGTTGTCAAAAGAGAAAGACAACCATACGTAGTAAGTTGTTGACGACAATACTAGTTAAAATCTAAGCTCTGGATTTCGAGTTTAACGCCCTCTGTAATCGTAATGAATCGTGAGCATTAGGATTAAAAAACTTTAAAATATTGGAATCATTCGTTTGGCTAATCCAACATTGACAGGGATTTTTATCCATTGTCTTATGGGATGCTAACCATAATAATAAAAAAAAAATAGTAGTGGTAACATTAACATAAAGCGCAGACATAGGAAATTATTAATAGGTACCTACTATTACTGTAAATGTATTGTTTTTGAGTACTTATACATGAATCTGAAGCGAAAAATAATTAATCTATAAATAATTAGTGGATTTAAATTTAAATTATATTTCGTTTTATAGATTATGCACTGGTCAGACAGTGCTACTTGTAATTTGTTGACATCAATGTATAGTTCTTACAATAATGCTAAAATGTTGCATACTATACAGAAAGTATAAATAAGCATACTAATTAAACCGTTTTACAACCTATTATCGGCAGTTATAACCTGCTGTGTACCACGTATTTGATGTTAACAACTGCAATACAAATTACAAATACTTTCAATGAACAACTCTATTAGAGTTCAAGTTGTGTTTGTACAGTACTGTGTTTGATGATTACCTATAACAGCGAAACATTTTAATAATAACTATAATAATTCTGCTAATTTATTATTTATATGTTTTTGCAACAGAATTTGTTGAACTAACAAACGTGAACTAATACCATTGTATATACCTAGCCTTATCGATTTCATGTGGAAATTTTTTTCGATTGTCGAAAAAAACTATATGACATAAGTCAGAGGCATTTCACAAATTATTGCATTGCTATACCTACGTCAAAGGTTGTAAAATAATTAGAAATTAAATACGAAATAATAATAGCACATAGTGTTGGTGTGAAATTTATCAAAAAACAATAAATTATTGGACTAGATATGCATTACACTGCATAATCGTTAACAGTATATACCTACCCATAACATAATATATAAGAATATTGTTAAAATATTATATAAATATTATTGTGAACTGTTTGGAAAATAACTATACCTACATAATAAGTAATTTTATTAAAAATCTTATCTGGGTCTACAACTTTCAGAATATTTAACAATTTATTATTTTATAATAAATTTAATTTGATGTATTGCATTTGATACTAGGGTGTTGGGTCGATAGTAATATTATAATCTAAATTCATAGGTACATATTGATTTAATAATAATTATTATTATTAGTATATGCAAATTGTTGTCAAAAACATGTAACAGATAAATTATTGATCAAAGACAAATAAAAAATAAAACATTTATATGAAATCTAAATCAATTTTTCTCAGAAATCTATTTGTTACTTCAAGCAGTGCATTTTATGGATACTTTTCTTAGCCTTGTACTCGGAGTTCCGAAGAACTATTTGTTGCATCCTATTCATATTATTATTTGGTATTTCTTTTAGAAATTTGTAGCCGTTATTTGTTTATTATTTCTATTTAACTGCACAAATGTTTTAAAAGAATAAAAGTTGTTTTTATATTACACAATTTCTAGGTACAATCATATTATATTGAAATGTTTGGTATTTTATGGTACATAAAAATACACTTTGTGATTGTTTCTTAAGTTGCAGTTATAACATGGCTAGCAGAGATTAAATGTGGTGACAGAAGGGCACCTGTCTCTGGATGTAAGTTTTTCAAAAGCATGTGAAATTTTACAGTATTACCTATAATATATTTAAAATTATTATAAATGTATAAATCACTATAGAATGAACCAAAAATATTTTTACCTGTTGTATTAGAATAATTATTACAAAACTATTTTATAAGCAGTAACATCGTGAATGGTAATCGATAATAATTGTTTGTAATATATTGTTATACATTCAGGAAAAAAATGTTATTTTAGAACATTAATATTATGATTATTTCGAATAGAAAATGTATTACATTTAATGTATGAATGCAGTGTTTAAGAGCAACATGCCTACTTAATTGATACTTGTACATTACCGTTTATATTTGAAATTTGGTATAAATGCTGCCCCACAGAGGTCAAAACGTCGGAATCGAGCCTTCAGTTGCACGTCTTAGTCTCTATATGGAATTATTCCAAAACCTCAAGTCTGAAGTCATACGCGATATTCGGTCCCGTCCAACAAAATTTTAAACAATCGACGTACCTAGTGGTAGTTGCAGACGCGTAATGACCAATGCAAAATAGAAGAAAAAAACCATATAATATTGTAACTCGGTATAATTAAAATGCGTTAAATTAATATTGTATGATAATTTAAATATCGTTAGGTTCCCACGTAAACGTAGGTAATATTATAATCATCGGCGAAATATCGTTGCAGGACGATGCCGCAGTGAGCATGCAATTATTCCGAAGGGATTATTGAGGTTAAAGTACCGGAAACCCGAACCGATGACCCAAAATATTTCCGACGCGGACCGTCGAGCGTGCGGTCGTACCATATATTATTGGGAACGTATAAATTGATTCCTCCGTCGAGGAGGAGATCTGTTTCCATAATTGTTATTTGCATTGCAAAGTCAACTCGGCACGTGTGGTCCGACGGGGCTGGAGATTAACTAGGTATAATAATATTATAATCATCACACTACCATATTATAATAAGCTCGTCTCCTGACCAAGCGTTGCTAGTGGTCGAGCTTTCAGTCGGTCGTCCGTTTGGTTGTAGGAGATCTCCGACTACCTATACGCAAACTACGTATAATATGTATTAGCTGGTTATACCTATATTATTATTATTATTATTATCATCGTCATCTCGTGATATTTCAACACTACACCTCGCTGATTTCTAGGTAAAGTTTTTTGCCGACAGTAAGTCCGTTTGCAATACGTCGTTGTGATATCTGATATCATGCGCAAAGCGCCACGAAGGTGTCGATGGGCGACAATAATATAATAATATCGTCGTCGCGTACCGAACCCATGATAAGTCATAATATCACAGTCGAACTGACTCGACACGATAAACTCAAATGTATTTTGTACAGAGACATATTATTATATGTTGTAGGTACCTACCTACATTCTACAGGCTACAATAGTCAGTGAATACGTGCAGTTTTCGCGCAGTTGAAGAATTATATATACGAAACGGTCGAATGCGTCAACCACAATACAAAAGTAATAATAATAATAATAATAATAAGTAATAACGTATCGTATGTTTACTGCGGTTCGCTTTAGAAAAGTAGTTGCACTCAAGTGCAGAGTGTTATCTTTCGTGTGTGCCTGAATCGACTATACCACATATACGACTGTGTAGCAGCAGTTGGTCGCTGAGGATGAGCGAACCGTGATAAATATAGAAACGTTATTGAAGTGGGTGAAAAGAGAAAGAGAAAATAAATGGGATAAAGACTACTCCCAGTCAGAGTACTTACAGAGATGGAATACGGCGGGTGTGTCTACCTATAAATACCTATGACCATCATGTAACAATTTAATAAAGGTCTATATAATTTATAATTATATAGACCATTTGATTAATTATTCGCTCTGAGAGTGTGCTAAATTCCAGGTTTTTAAATGCATTTTAATAAAATGCAATGAACTATAATAAATTATTCCACATTGTTAAAATTTAAAAATAATAATTTGGTAACCTTAATATTTTGGTACTTATTTTTTTAAAACTGGCTACTATGAATCTTTATTAAATACTCATAGATTTATAATTTTTAATACTGGTTTGTATGAATTTACTTTGAATAGAACCACGGTTATAAAAGCTGAAGTCAAATAATCGTAACTATGCACTACTGACTATAACAGACAGACGGACAAGACGGGGATATAAGGTGTTTTAAACTTAGTACTTATGTTCAGAAAATTAATATAAGGTGTTCTAAACTTATGCTTGGAAACCTAAAACCTGGTCCCAAAGTCCCAAATTCTGTATATAGCCCCATCATTGAATAAAGGTCACTGCTGCAATGGATGTATTGGATTTGAATTCAATGAAAAAGCATCGCATAGGTAGGTTTTCAAAAAATAATATTTACTTATAGAAATTTAAAATATCACCATCACAATATAATATAAGTAATACATGTTTTTTCTAAGTGCTTTAAGTTAAAACAACAAGTCAAAATTATAAAAAGTACATATAACTTTTTAGATAAAAAAAAAAATAGAAAAATCTTTAATAGCGGGTTTACTGCGGTTTGATTTAGAAAAGTAGTTGCACTCAAGTGCAGAGTGTTGCAGTGTTTCGTGAGTGCCTGATCGACTACCATACACAATTGTGCAGCAGCAGTTGGTCGCTGCAAACGAACGAACCGTGATAAATGGAAACAGTCCTTATTGGAGTGTCTGAAAAAAAAAGGAGAGAGAAAAAAAAGGGGATAAAGATGATTCTAGACAGAGTACCTCCTATACGTACAGATAAGGTGGAGGTGTACTTATATATAGGTACCTATATGCCTATAAAATATATCATGTGGACTGCTACCGCGACGGTGTGGTGTAATATGGTTGCAATGCGTGCCAGACATAAATAAAGAGTTGTCGAAACGCCACCAGCCATTGACTGCCGAAAAAAAAAGTGTGGGAGAACGAAATTTACGTGGAAACTTATTTATCCGATCATGAACAGGGAAGCAAACAAATACGGTGTTTCGAGAGCTTAATATTTACAAGTGTAATAAGTTGGTTGCACGACGCACGGCTGGCGCCCGGTGTCGTTCGTATAGTGCTTCCGCGTTGTTTGTTTATACGTCATGCTCTGATGCTCATATCGGAATAAATTATATATTTTTTAGCAGTACTATAATTCCAAAATTGTCGTGTACAAATTACAATATGGAACAGATATTATAGTGAATTAGATAATTATGAAAAAAAAAAATTGCATTCGAGTAAGACCTAATTTATTATATTATTATAATGTTTTGTAAAAATATTATTTAAATGTAATCAATTAAATATTTATTAGGACAGAAAAAATAACAAAATTCATTATGTTATAACATATAAGTTTATAAATAAAATAAAATAAAATTTCAGTTTTTCATATTATATTAACAGAGCCGAGATCTTTAGGTAATACAATACAATACTAAAACATGTATAAATATCATTATAAATAAAAAAAAAAAACTGGTGTGAAGTCGCTGTGCTGTTTAGTGGAGCACCTCATAACTGAATAAAGGTCACTGCAATGGATGTGTTAAATTTAAATTCAACGAAAAATCGTTGAATATGTACAAAAAAAATTCTTACTTACAGAAATTTAAAAATTACGAAATCTCACAATTCTTTTATTTCATATTTAATTTAACGAAATTCATCAAAATGACAAAAATAATATACATAATATTATTTTGTAGATAAATTTATAAAATATTGAATTTTATAGCTTAGACTAGATAATGAAATAACAAGGTACCTCGTAAGTTTTATAATAGAAACGTATAATATTTAAAAAAATATATAGGTTATAATATGCAAAGTTTTTTTATTTTATAGACATTTAAAGTTTCATTTTGAGCTTCAGAAAAAAATCAAAGTTGATGCCAATTCCCGGAAATGTTCAAATGTTTTCGTGATAATATTATGACATTGTTTTTATAGCAATTGATAGCCAAAAATTCGGTAACCACGACCGTTGGCGTTTTGCAAACCAGGTTATACGATTATCATACAAACAGTTACTAGTGACGTGTCGCGTCTTGCAAACCGTACCTTTATTGGTTTTTCGATAAAGTGAAAAATTAAATTTAAAATGTATAAGAAGTTGGGTTAGCCTGAGGTTATGTGTAGTGAGTATATATAGGAAATAAAGTGACTGTGTGGCGCCGCTGGCTACCACGTATGATTAAAAAAATAACTGTGAGAAACGTGGCTCAAAAATGGCAGGTATCGAATCCAAAATGTTTTCGTTGAAAAAGATAATTTCACACACATCCGTCTAAATAAAAATAAATACAATTACCTACCTATTAATTTCCTCTAGGAACACATTTAGTTAAACCAATCTGTTCAGTTTTCCAGACTATTTGAAATACTTTATACCTGAAACTATAAGGTAATAACACGAACATTATTGGTTTTATCATAGTTAGTATAATTAGTTAAAATTGTATCAAAATATTTTTATAATAGTACCTGTGCAATAATATCTAGTAATTTTTAATTACATTTAGCAATTATGTATGTAATTATAAGTAAAGAGAATATTGGATTTCACTGAATAAAGTATACGAGTAATAATATTATTCTTTAAATATATAAATTATTAATCGACATTAATTTTTATCATGACTGTGTAAACTGTAAAGTATACATTTTCAATATTCAAAAATATCATACTATTTAACATACCATTATTTATACCAATTTTTTTTCAGTTAGAACCAATAACAGAGGTGGGTCTGTTTACACAATACTACTCCTCAATTGATACCAATTTAAAATGAATTCGATATTAATAATCAGAAGTTACGTTTCGTTACTTCTGTGTAATTTTGTAAATACGATTTTAGAATAATAATAATAATATCAAAATGTAATACTACCTCAGTCGAGTAAATAATTTATATTATGAACAAGTGCAAACAAAACTTAATATTAGAATTTATCCCCCTATAATCGTACGGAGGGCGAGCGATTGTATTTGTGTAATGAAACTCTTGCCCGCACTTACACGTGTAATTTACGTAGAAATGGGACAACTTGCCGCGCATTACATGGCGGCGCTGTGAATAATAGTTTTGAGTTAAGATTATGGAAAAATATGCACTCAACCACAGAGCACAGTAAAAAGGTAACCGTGAAAACCGTACCACCGTATAATATAAACACGAGCGACCTTTTATCGGACCCCGAAATCCAAAATGCAATCGCTAAACTCTGAGTCGCCAAAGACGTTTTGAACCGAACGCATAAGCATACGATTAAACGTCAATAAATTTGTTCGATAAACGTATGTCTGTATAATTCGATTTACAACAATGTTTCCAAACTGTATGTTTTAGAAAGTTCGGTAACATTTTACGAACGGCAGTTGTCCAATTTCACGGTTAACAAAATCGTGAAAACTATTCCGACGTAACGTCGTATAACGTCATTCGTAAAGCACACGACTATTGTATAATACAATAAAATAGGTGCCAATGCCATCGGTTTTATACACCGAAACGATTTGTTATAATTCAATGCCTCCCAGCGAAAGTTGCAATTTATATTTTGTTGTTTATTAATAAGGTCGACGTTCTTAACGAGGTGAAATATAATATTAGGTACTGGAGTCGAAATAAAAAAATAAAATATACACATGACCAAGCAATTACTCGCGATTATCAGATTCGTGTGTGCCTGCATACTGTTATGATAATCGCTCATACCTACTGCAGACTGTGGTTTTTATTTCTTTTGTTATACATATAAAATATATAGTCCACAGCCAGGGGTCTATTATAGATGTTGTGCGATGATCCCTGCTATCCCGCTTGTATAAAATGCTTTGAATTGTCCGGAGGGCAAAAATATTTGGTTGAAATATCGACGGGACATATTTTTTTTATTTTTTTACTATAATAATAATATTATTTGTAATTTTTTAATTAACTCCACATACCTATCATGGAAATACCTTGATAAATATATATTTTATGGATACATGAACTAAAGTTGGTTTTGTTAGTTTTGTAGTCCCCTATTGCAGCAAAATATGTTTATCAAAATTATATAGGTTTACTATTCGTATGCGGTGGTATTATTGTGTAGATTTTTTATGGAATATTAATTACCTAATTAAATTTGTACATACATAATCTATTATATGTTGTGAATAAAAAATGTTGGGAGACATAGGTACATGATTAATATAGACATCTGTAAGAAAAAAATCCTCTGATTATAATATAGATTTGAAAATCACGAATTTGTATACAAACAATTTTTATCATTTGTCTTAGAAATCGGTATTTTATATGCGTAGTGCGTACCTACATAAAAAGGGGGAAAGTACGTAACTGCTCTGCTTTACAGAAGGTGTCGAGTGTACTTCGTCATTGAGTAAGTCACTGTAATATGTATGTTAAATTTGAATTCAATGATAGCTCATTGCATACGATAAACAACTCCGAGTGGAGACTGTCTGTCAGCCTTTATATAATATATATATCTATATAATATACAATATACATTATGCATATTACTTCGTATATTAAGATAAGTATATTTTTAATGATCTACGTATGTATTTATATAGCTTTTAATGCTGTAGTCATTTTACGGTATAAATATAGGCTTATTAAAAAAGGCTTATATTTTGAAAATGTCACTGAGTATTACAGTAAAATATAATAATATACGCAAAAGTCCTCTAGAATAAAATTTTTGGATTACAAAAAAATACCCAACTAAACACACAACGCTTCGTTTAAATATATTATTTCGTCCGAACAATTGAACTTCAAACGTCTATAAAAAGTAATAATTATGCTTATAGTTTTTTTTTTTCTAGTTTCAGTAGATAGATAATATTAACTGAAGAACCTCATAATTAATTTTAAAGTTTTTTCACCAAACGAAAAATGTACAAATTTATTTTATCGACATAAATAGAAAAAAAAATTAAAATAAGCGACCATTTCAAATATTTATACAGCTCAAGAATAATAAAAACATTTTGAAAATTAAACAACAATATGAAAAAATATGCAGATACCTATGTATTTATATGCTGCAAATAAATGCATAAATTGTTCTATTCATTCTCTGGAATTCATTGGAATTGTCTATTTCAATCAAGCTACGTAGGTTCTAAAGAAGGTACCTACTTTCTTGCAAAAAAAAAAAAAAAAATGCATTCAAATTCTGATTCTAGTTATAAACAATATTTTTTACCTATATTACGGATTATGGGCTTTGTATAATATTCATTATTTGTTGTCTGAACCAATACTTTAACTTTAAGGCGTTCTATATGATTTATTATTATTTGTTCTTTGCTTACTTATAAACTCACGAAAAGATAAACAAGGGTGAGAAAGACGAATACCCAATACCCATTCATTTTATCCAAACAGTGAAGTTATGTTTGCTTCTGTCTATTTATTTTATTTTTTATTTCATGAAATCGTACAGTAAAAAATAAAAATATAGGACTGTACACGATAAAATAATTAACTCTCGAAATCAAAATTAAACTTCAATATATAATAAATTATGGTTTATTTGATTGACTAGGTCAATATTTACTTACACAATTTTTATAATAATACAGAGTAATGTACATGAACTCTTATTTACTAGTTGAAAAATATTTTGGAATTGAGTCAACTGACTTGTCAAGTAAATTAAATTACTTTATAATATGATTATATAATTTAGTGTTTCCATATAATATGCATTTAAACGTATTTGTAGATTATATATACTTGCGTTTGTCTTAGACTATATTTACTACGCTGAAAGTCATTGAATTAAACTTGTGTATGAAACACAATTCTTAAAAATGTGAGCAACGTTTCAACCACGACTGTTTGTAGTTTGTACACATTAAAATACATTGTATGCGCCACATCTGTTATGTTGATATTTTGAAACTATTAACCATGCATAAATTGTATCTGAACTCCAATATACAGTAGGTACTTATATAAAATGTATGTAAATACCAACTCAACATGTTTACATGCAAGTTCTATTTGAGATTAAAACAGGCACACAATTTTCATACTTTCATAGTCGAGTAAGTAGATTTTCTGATTTTATAATTTTTTTTTTTTTTTATCACGCGTTAGAAATTAAATAGTTTTTTGTATTTAACAAAAATAACTATCTATATGATTTGTGACTTTGTTTTCATTTTTCTAATGATTTAAGAAAAAAAAATCAAATTCATAAATATTCTTATTGCAACTAAAATATGTGATGACATATTAAGGTACTGTTATTAATTTTTACAGCTATGATAATATATTCATGTTATCAATTAATCCGGAATAATAATAATAACATGTAAATCTGAATCAATTAATTAACATGACTTAGAACTTTGGACATAATAATATAAAGTGAACAAAAACAAAAGTTACTAGCTTTGGTAGCCATCGTCTTAATTATAATGCATAATTAAAAAGTTTCAGTTGAAGATCTGAAAAAATGGGAATAATAAATGGAGTTAGTTTTTGAATTTTTAATTGGAAATACATTAATGATTTTTAAATCTGAATAATTACGTAGATAAATAGTGAAAGACTCAGCCGGAAGTAAAAGTATTTTTCTTTTGCCTATTGGCTAAAGGAATGAAAAATATGGATTGATCCATCTCTTTTAAATATGAAATATTTGAAAGAACTCAATAGAAATAATGTATACTCTTAACAGTCATAACCATAATGTATTTAAGATGTCAATGCAATACATTTTCTATAAACAGTTATATTGTTTTTCTTTAGAATTAAAATTTTATTTGCAGTATAACTCATAAAATCGTATGAAACACGTCTAGTGAAATAATTTATAGCAATGACAGTTACTACACCGGTCATAAAACAAACATGAAATAATAGTCTTAGTACATTTTAAAGTAACATACATTTATATCAGATATAAAATTATAGTAGAAAAACTAACAAGTATGAAAATAATATGACGCATTGAATGTGAAGTGCCTTAGAAGATTTATTATATAAACATATAATTTCCAACTAAATATATGAATATAATATATATGTTACGGTAAATGATGTTACATCGGAAATTAACGTTATTCGCCGGTTATTTACGTTATTTACCTACGAATGTGGGAATTATCGTTATTTTCTAGCGAATAACGTTAATAACCGTATGATTTGGGAAATGTTGATTTTATTTTAAAATAATGTCCAACGAGCAATGATAAAGTGATCGCTAAACTAATTGTGGTACTAATTGGGTAAATCAATAACACTTTATCGGCCACAGATAAGGTGGACACTGGGCCTATACAGTATACAATTACTATACATATTATAACATCGGTATAGCCGTGGAGATTACATTTGAAAATATCATACGTAACGAAAATTTATATAGATTATTACTTTAGTATGTGTACAACTGTCGTCGTATTTACCACTTATTTAAAATGGCTATCGATATTCAAACTGTTCGCACAACTTTCAACGAAAAAAATGAAAAATATTCTTACGAGCAAGCGAGATGATAATAACTCATTTTTGTCTACTAAAGACTACAATGATGTTATTGAACAAGTTAAAAAATCAAAAATGTGTTTAAAAACTGTCGGTGAAGCTAAAACAATGAAGGACTATCGTGTAGTACGTAAGTACGATATTTTAAAAATAAATGGAAAAGAACGTCTTATTAGACCAGTAGACGAAAAAAATGTTGTATTGTATTACGTTAAAATTGACGAACTGTTTGATATTCTTCACGAAACACATTCTGCCATCGGCCACGGAGGACGAAATCGTATGATGGCAGAACTGAAAAATAAATATTGCAATATAACGAACGAAACAGTTATGGTCTATTTAAAATTATGTGTTCAATGTCAGAAAAAAGCAGTGCACCCAAGAAGAGGATTAGTATCCAAACCAATTTTAGAGTCAACTTTCAACTCACGGGCACAAGTTGACCTTATAGACATGCAATCTCAACATTATAATGACTATCGTTTCATAATGAATTACCAGGATCATTAGACATGTACAATGTGATAAAATTAGCAGGTGATAGACAGTTGACACTGAGGGAAGCAGCTAGTAATAAGTTCGGTTGCCGGCCCTCAAGGGTACCAGCGTTGCCATTGCAAGACTGGTTGTAATAATAAACGTTGTGCCTGCCGTGGGGCTGAAAAATTATGTAATAGTAAATGTCATGGGAGTACAAATTGTAAAAACAAATAAAAAATAATAAAGCATTTTTTCTATTTTTAAAAATACCTATTTTGTAGTAGGTATTTGAGATTCACGTGCATATCTGGTCTATAACAACAATTACCTGTGTATTTGGTCATTAATGTGATTATCCGGTTTATAACGATAATTACCTGTGTATTTGGTAAATAACGTTAATAACCGGTGAATTACGTTAATTTCCATTTAACATCATTTACCGTAACATATATATTATATACATATTATACTATATATATGTATAGTTATTAACAAATTGCATTTGAGTTTAGTATACCATAAGTACCTTACTAATTAATGATGAATAATTCAAATTAAATATATTTTATCGGTTTTGTGGGTCTCTTGTTTTATTTTGATGGATGTACAAATTACGATAACAGCAGAAAATTAATGAATTGCCAGAAGCGCTGATGAACTTAGTTAAAGCTTTGGTTACGATTATTTTAGGGTTACAGGAAAATAATAAAATCAGATTATCATCTGTTATTATACCCCTGAGGACATTGAAACAATTGGTACCCGGAAAGTAAAAGGAATTAAATGAAAACATAAAAACTTATGTTACATACACAAAAAAGAAGCAGTAGTAAATTCAAATTATTTTAATTTATGATTTTTAAAAAGTAATTATTTTAAAATAACAGAACAATAATTTATAACTATAATAGTTTATATTTTTTTTTTTTTTTTTTAAAAGAAATAAATTAATTGCAAATATTTAATTTAAAAAGGGGACATATTATTTTCACTGATTAAAACTACATGAAAATAATAGTTATGTAACATTAATATTACAATATGATATATAATTAATATGGTGTTTCTAATATTTGATTCCACTCTTATAATTATTATAAAACAAATAATTTTGGATTTGGATTTAAACAACAGAGATTTAAATATTGTAAGTTATCAATTTCATATAGGTTTTTTTTTTAGTACGTTGCATTACTTCTTTTAAATTCAACAATAAAATGTAGTTGCTATGTTCATAATAATGTTTCATGAACAGTTTGAGGCGGAGCCTTACAAAAAAAGGAAAAAATAACAAAGAAACTATGGAATATTGATCTGCGTAAATATATACTTCATATTGAGTTAATATAGTTTCTCGCACAGAATTGGTACTATGTAAAATATAGCATATAAATATATTGAACTATTATATAATCTATACAATTATTATAGTTAGCTTATATTAACAATTTAAATGTTTTTATGGCACCAAAAAAAAAAAAAATATTCACAATTTGTTATAGTTTTGTATTATTTTTTTATTAAAAAAATGTGGTTATTAATTAGAAATAATATTGGTACCTACTTGCAGGTAGGTCTAGTTCCCCGGGTTAGCAAACAGCGAGTTTGTACTTGCGTAGGAAATTGTGTTGTCTCATATGTCATCTGCATAATATTAAATTTGCTATAAATCATAAAAATATAAGTAACAGCACGCTCGTTAATAAAGTCTATACATTATGTAAAGCCAACTCTAGATACCCCGAATAAAAGCTCAAAATGTGTTATTTGATTACTATTCTTCTTACTATACATGTCTGTGGTTGTGCTTGAAGACTTTTGACACCACACATCTCTTGGTCTTTAATTAATATCGTTATCATTTTTGAGTGAGCCAGTGCATGTGCGCACAAAACCAATTTTTTTTTTAACCCTGTGACCTAACCAAGATGGTTTTGCATACTGCGGTCAAGAGATATTTTCGGTTTAAACTGCGTGGCGAAAAATTGATTTTTGAAAATAAGGTCTTAACAAATATTTTTTCGCATAAATCAAACCATGATTACAGCACATTTTTAGATTCTGAGCGGAGCGATGAATGTATTGGTTTTACAATGATGTATGTTTTTATATTTTTATATTTTTATATTTTTATATTTTTATTTATATTTTTGTGTCTGTCATCACGTTTTAGGACAGTAAAAGTGCTTGGATTTTCTTCATCAGTAGCTTTTCTGATAGGAAAGTGAATCTAGTTGGTACTTTGGGGGGTCAAAAGTATAAATTTCCCAGTAGTTTTCACAAGCGCCGGGAAAAAACAACATAAAAATTAAGGAAAAACGGGAATTTTTACGCAAAATCGGTTTTTGACAAAATCGAATTTGGTTTTTGGTGTAACTTTTAAACAAATGAACGTAGATACATGAAATTTTCACTGGTTGTTTATATTTGCATTTTCTATACACGATAACATTTTCAAAATATTTTGATTTATTTTGAACTGTTTAGAGACATTTTCATTTTTCATTTTTTTTTAGTTTTTTTTCTAGAAATATCAATAAAATTTTATTTGTTGGTTGCGAAAGCTTGAAAATTTAATAGAAGGCTCCTAATATGTTGTTTCAAAGGCAGATGAAAAATATTAAAAATCCTTAGTCACAATTTTTTTTTATAAGCATTTAAAGTTCAAAAATTGACAAAATATGGAAAAATCACGAAAATTAGCAAATTATTTTGAGTTAAGAATTCGTAAAAATTTTTCTTTTTAAATCTAAGATTTGAAAATGAAACACAAGATTCCTTATAAGATTATATACCTTTATCAATAAAAAAATCTCTACCGGACAGTCAAATAAAATTTTTATGAGCGTTTGAAATTCAAATTTTTACAACATTGGATTTTCACTCGATTACTCATGTAGCGATTTCCTTATTTTGTTGCAATTCAAAAACGAACAACTGTAGATACATGAAAATTTCACTGAATCTTTAAATTAGCATTTTCTATACACCATACAATTTTGAAAATATTTTGACTCTTTTTGAGCTGTTTATGGACATTTACAGCTTTCAATTTTTTTTAGTTTTTTTTCTATAAATATCAATAAAGGTGTATTTGTTGGGCCAAAAAGAGTAAAAATTTAATACAAGGCTCCTGATATATTGTTACAATAGCAGTTGAAAAATATTAAAAATACATAGGCATGATTTTTTTTTATAAGCATTTAAAGTTGGAATTTTGACAAAATTTATCAAAATCTCGAAAATTATAAAATGTTCAGTTTTTGTAACTAAGAGTTGAAAATTTAAAACAAAGATTCTCTTAAATAATTCATACTGTAACCAAAAAATCTAAAAAATATATAAACACACTTATTTTTTACAGACATTTTAATTTCAAATTTAGACAAAATTTCATATTTAAACCAAGAATTACGATTTTAGTTATTTTGTTGTGATTGAATAATACTATTCGTGGGTACTTGAAACTTCTAAAGTGTACTATTATATATCTATGATAGTATCACGGTTTTTGTTGATGTATAACGCGTTATAAGTATCTAATGGATATTGTGATATGATTAATTTGGAATTTATTATAGGTACCTATTATAGGTCAATTTTTTGTTTAATACCATAGATATGTATAATGTATATAATATGTCTTATACCTAGACTGACATACTGTCTCCGCGGTATTGTCCGAGTTGCGGTCGCAATAGACGAATTGCGGTCTTAATAATATTGAAGGTAAAATTTAACGTCTTAATTGCGGTCAGTATCCGGTTATCGATTATCCGATAAGCTCTAATCCAATTTTCAAATTTTCATAATTTTCAATTATTTAACGATCTAACGGTGAAGCAGTATTTATATTTTATGCGATTTTCACGTATTATTACACCAATTATTATGATACCAGACAGCTTTATCGACAATGTTATCGTACGTCAACGTAAGTCAACGTTATATAGTTTAGTCTATTGGAAGACGTTTTTGTATCAACACGTTAAAATGTCACAAATATCTGTTATGTATAGTGAAAAAGGGAAAATTTTGCTTGTATTAAATAATTTTAAATTTAGAGAGTACCGTCTTCTTAAGACGGGAGAAATGTCTTGGAGTTGCACTAATAAAAATTGCAATGCAAAACTCTACACTATCGGAGAAGAACACGTATTTTCAAGAACGCAAAATGACCATAAAAATCATCAAGCCGATACTGTTCAAATATTAAACAGACAGAAGATAAACAACTCGGTAAAAAGGAAGGCTGATGAATTATCATTTTCGGAAAGACTAAGGAAAATAATTCGTCAAGAGGTGGAGAAAGATGTCAATATTTTGAATACATTCACAGACAGAGACATGATTCGCATAGGTAAATAAATTAAATTAATAATATAGGTGAAATATCTATGATTTTAAAATTTAATACAAAATTTCTCATAAATTATAGTTGTTATTCTTAATTAATCTTTATCGTTCTTAATATTTAAATTTTAAATCAAAATTATAATTTATATAAAAATTAGAAAATTCAAAATTTATGATTTCAAATTAACATGTTTTTAAATTTTAAAAGTGCATTGGTAAAGACTAAAATGTAAAGACAGAAGGCTTAAAGATTAAAGTGACTATTTTTCAGTGACTATTTAGTCGATAATTATATTGGCGATGATGCTACTTTTCCAACTACACTCTGGGAAGCTTTGAACAATGATGTTTGGAGATCGAATAATGGAAGTGAAGCGTTCAATTCTAAATTCAAAACTGAGAACCGATTGCCACATCCCAACATATTTGAATTTTTGAAATGTGTCAAAAATATACAGATTGATACATATTCAAAAATCAATTCAGTAGATTTTGAAACTAATAAAAAAAGTGAAAGAATAAATCAGAAATTTATTAAAAATAAAATACAACAGTATTTGAAAAAACCAATTGACTCGCTGACATTTGTGAAATGTGTATCATACAAATATGAACCGGTATAATATTATAAATGTATTAATTTTTTTCATTGAATGTGTGTTTTGTATTTTAAAATGTAACTATATTATAATTTATAATTGAATGTGTAAGTGTACCTAACTATAGACTAACTAACTATACTTGTATTTTGACGTAACGTATTTAAACCGTTTCATTTTTGTATTTAGCATAATAATATGTAACTATGTCAATATTTAAAAAATAATAATTATTTTATAATATTTTATAATAATCATAGTTTTTTACAACAACTAGGATTTTTACCTATTTTGATCCCGACCGCAACTCGGATTTTATTTTTTACCTGTTATAATCTCGACCGCAACTCGGTATCAACCGTCTCCGCTCAGAATCGTTTTTCTTATACAATGATATTATATCGTTGAATTCAAATTTAATATCATCCATTATACAGTGACCCACTTGTAACCTACTGTACAGCAGAGCGACACCCACTTGCCGACCTTTTTTTTTTTGGTCCCATCGTTTTTAAAAGTTCAAATACCTACGTAGATTTCCGAAGAAAAAAAACACAACGATTTAAGGTTACGCTAAATTGGATTTGTTTCCGGGTTGTCTCACAGCCGGGGAAAAGTTATAACATTTTTATAATAATATATAATTTCTTAAAACGAGTTTGTTTGTAGGTACTTTAAAAAATATGTAGATAGCATAATATTACCTACATGTCCGAATCTGTTGTTGGTAGCAAATCAAATTATTACCACAAATGTACATTTTAATAACTACTTTGAAAACTCACATATTTCATGTGCGCCTATAATAATAGCAAAGTTGAAACAAAGAAAAATCAAGTTCGACTTTTTGTGAGAAAAAAAAATAACTGTAGGTATAATGTAGTCAAGTAACTTTATGTCGGAGAAAATTAAACGCATAAAATCCGCTGCACATTATAACCACATCGTTAACATAATATCAGTGATTCGGAACATTTTTAGGTAACCGATTTGTTTGTATTTAATTATTGTTTTTTACCCACAAATAAAACTGCACAGTCGCTGTTTAATAATATTCACATTTTATAATAATAATAATATGTACAGTGTACACGCTATTATAGCTAGTGTCGTAAAAATTGTATAGCGAATAACTCCGGATGGCAATGAAGACGGTGGTAATAAAGCCAAAGTCTGAACACGATATATCTGCGAATATTCGAATGCGTCAATTATGTGAACTCGACTTAACAGCGAAAAAAATAAACCGATCCGTACTTAAAATACAACTGTAGAGGTCCACTCGCGTATAGAACACGATATTATTATAATAGTCGTCGTTGTCGTGGTCGTCGTCGCCGTGGTAGTTGTATAGTTGTAATAATATTAACAATAATGTTTCCTCATGAATAATATTATAATAAATTATTGGTTCGAGTTTCAGATCGGTGCTGTATTATACTGTGAGAGAGGTATGGTAGATCGTCCATGACCCAATACTGTGGCGTCGACAATATCGAAGCTGTGGAGGGTGAACAGTTTCGGATGCCAATCTATCGTGTCGGCGGCAACAATGGTGGCAACAATCGCTCGCAGACAAACAAATATAATAGCTATAGTGGTATTTGCCGATAGTAGTTGTAGGTATACGATGCGATGTGTACAGTCGGCGAGTGGTAAGAGGCGTCGAGAGGGGGCTGGTGCCGGAGTTGGCCTAGGGCTAACTACACAACAATCGTATCTACCTGACCTAAAGTGTAATCACCTCCTCCTTCCCCCGGAAAAACCAGCCATATAATAATATCAACTGTTTTTGATTTCCGCGAGGTTTTCTGTAGTTTTCTTTGCGTCACGGAACTCCACCTTCCCTGTTGTCGTTAATATTGAATACTTTGGTCCGTCTGTCATTCCTGCTATACCACTTGGTTACCCGGTGGCACGCCACTGAATTAAACAATCGTAATTAGGCTTTTATAGAACCAAACGAAAATCATTACGTCATACAGTGTGAGTAGTATAAAAATGAAAAAACAACCATAGCACGCGCTACTCGATATTTTTCCTCTACGATTAAAATCTATGAATCATTATGTTTTTGTTAATAAGTAATCATGGTATCGAAAAGTCGAAAACCTTACAAAAAATCGGTTAGAAACAAAAAACGTGTGACCAGCCCAAAAACATATTTATGTTTATATCTATTTTAATTTAGTAGGCAATATCTATTTCCACTACATTCAAAGATAACAAATTTAAAATACGATTATTATCAATACGGTCATTAGTTTATAACATAACAATTTGTTTATTGATATTTTATTACCATATTGGGTAAATTTTTTTTGCGGTGTCCCACATTTTTATCAGACTGACATCAGAAATTCCAGGAACTATAATAATATGATATCTACAAATTATAATTTCAATTAATATTGAACTTTAGATACTTGAAAAATATACATTTGTTTTGCATGCAATTTAAAATATTTACCCAGTTTATTAATTAATTAATTAATGACGTGTACCTACTCAACAATTTTCAAATAAAATTGTCATATAGTAATCTATTTTAATTCCAATGTGCCTACATCCGATACACGAGTAACCATATTATTTTAAATTATATTAAATCGACGATAGCAGGTACAATGTTCGATTCATTTGTACATCTATTTTAGTATTAATGATAATATTAAAACTATGAGTTCCGGTTATATGAATTTTATATTAAATAAAATGTTTTAGCTGTAAAGCGTATTGGAAAGTACATCAAATGCATTTCCATTGAATTATACCTATAAAAGGTCAACCGCTAATATGAAAAAAATTCAAATATATTGTAAGTTGTAAGTATTATAATTTCGTATGGTGAATACATTTTTATTGAATATCGTATTTTTTATAATTATATTCCAATATGTATTTGATTTTAAGATTATAAAATTATTGTTCATAATTTCTTACGCAAAATAAAATAAATTTACAAGAATCGCCTAGGTTTCTAAATTGACCACATTACTATTTTACACGTTGGACGTTGGGTTTCAGTTAAAAATGCATTATGCAACTGATAACTTGGTTAAAATTCAATGATAGGACGTTATTTCGCTGCACTCTATTATACACAGTACATACATTCCCAAATAATCTAAATTCTAAGGAAGCAAGATCGCCAAAAGCCATATAATATAATATAGGTAATATCTCACGTGATTTAATAATAAATAAATATCAACAGAAATAAAATCATTCTTATTGTTGTGTCAGTGGGACAATAAGGAATTAGTGTTTAAATAAAAATGCATGTAAAAATGTATCTTTGCATGTTACATATTTGACGGTGATCCTGTACAGTCAATTGTATTATAATACTGTATTATGCGATGCAATTACGATTCTATGACCATTAAATACGAATCTGCACTGACGATCATACAGTAGTTTTAGGAAACGTTTTAACTGACTTTGTTCTCTCTAAAAAAAAAAAAAAAAAACAGGTCAACTATTACTGTTAAATTATTCTAATTGCCAATGTTTTTGGACCGCAACACGATCTAACTAAATTAAAATAAATTATATGTAAATATCTGTCGTCTGAAATTGTGTTTAGTGCATACAATTATGGTATTTATTGGTTAGACTAATGTACAATTTTTCAGTGGAATTTAACCATATTGTACAAATATACACATATGCGTTGAACTGTATTTTTATGTGGAAAATAATATAGTAAGTTAGTCCACGTTTTACGTTAAAATGTACTTTACTGAAATTCTGTAGAAAAAATACTTTTCTATATTACATTATTTAAAAGTTTAGCAAAAAATACAAAAACAATATCTTGCTCAGTTTTTGTTGTGGTATCATGTTTTATAGTATATTATAAGGTCTAAAACATCGTGCATAATAATTGTTAGAAAAAACTAATGATATAAATAAAATATTACTCACTTGTAAAATCTTTTTCAATCGTTATGCTCTGGTTACTATTTACTATTTTACTACATTATCGGAAACTATAAGAACACTCACTGATTTTGGCTTACAACCAAGATGCATGTGTGTATTCGACGTTGTCTATAAACTATCCGAACAAACTTTTGTTTTTTAACTACTGAATGCCAACGGATAATAACATTAGTATCATAGTTTGATTTATATCGTGATATTATATTTATGAAATCGCCAATAATAACACATAAAATATTATAGCTGTTCTGAGTATTCAAGAATTCAAAATGTATCAAATGTTATTGTGGAGAACTAAATATTTTATTTTTCTTAAGCCTCTGTGCAGCGGACATTTTTCAGTTGGTTCCCAATAATTACCGAATTGTAGATAATCACAGCCATCAGAAATTAATAATATTCCTCATTTGTAAGTATTTTGGATCTAGATTAGAACAGTGCTACGATGGTAAGTAATTTTTTATCTATAATCAATTCGTACACTTTATTTTGACCGGGAAATTAATTTCATATTTCTCCTGTTTTAGTATCTCAATAGAGCAGATAATGTTTTTTACTACAACTGTTATGAATTGTTAATCACAACGGAGATTAAAAAGGGAGTGACTTTTATGAGAATATAATAATATATATACTAAAGAACGGTTCGATGTGAAACTAAATACAGGTTACGGGTACGGGGTGTACATTAAAAACCGTAACTACCTACTGAAGTGGGTTCTATTATATAGGTTGACAATATTATTTCTGATTGTTTTGAAGTGAAGCGGTTTTTAAATATTATATTTAATTAATCGCTTTAACGAAAACAAACTGTTAATTACTTTAATCTGTATTTTGTTCAAATGTATCTGTTACATAACAATATTATAGTTATTAACCGTCGATTTTAAATAATTTTACGTTTTAATGCGGGGATTAAAATCAAACGCTTGACATTTTTTTAAAAAAATTTAAATCGTTTTTATACTGTTTTGTTTAAATTGTAATACGGAGAGACAGTTGAAATAATATACGGATTTATCCACCAAATTAATTGTTTTGTTCAATCGCTTTTATATTAGGTAGATGTGTGTTTTGATTAATCAAAATATACCTAATAGTCAATCGTATGATCTATCTATAGGACTGCATTATATCATGAATGCATAGGTCTATAACACAATACACCTATTATATAGATACACACGACGTTATAATATATTATTGCAAACCTCATCACGAGTCGATAACACATTTTCGTGACGTCTATCACCACGATAAAGCGCATAATATATATACGACTACGCACAGATTCACAGTGACTTGTCAGTTGTCACCATAAAAAAAGAACGTAACACCAAAAAAATCTCTTTTTGAGCACGTGCGACAGTCGTCTGCAAACAGCACTCTGGTATTTGTAATAATATAAACGTATTATTGTTAAACACCTGCGAGGTGCGGTTATTAACTAAATAAAAATCAACTACTATGCATAGGTCCTTCATTTCTTCTTTTATTTAGAATTAATTCAAATTTTGTTTTTTTTTTAGATTTTTAAGTACTTACATTTTTAGGTACAATTTAAGACGAGTGTTGCGGCAATACAAACTTCTCCTTTTTAAATTATATCCTCCCGTTATTATTAATACCTACTGTTATTTTTTTTAAATCTTTATGTGCCTATTTAAATGTTAATTCGAACCAATAGTTTCTGAGTTAATTAACCACGTTATTGAAGATGACTATCCAGGATCATAGGTTTAGTAGATATTGAGTGCGATATTATAATTATCACTTTTAAACATTAATTTACCTACCTAATAGCATTTTATAATTTGTAAGCCTTTTATGAATAATAAGTATCTAATAATAAATAAATATACTATACCTATGTGTTATGTGTTTTCAAGGGTTATGAAATATGTGGTCAAGTAGGTATACTTCGAAATTCAAAACCAGAATTAGAATAAATGCATTATTAAAGGATCACCCTATATATTTAATATATAAATACGAGTACGTGCGCTGCAGTTCGAAAGCTTAAATTTTAAATACTGACTTCGTAACCAGCACGCGATTACAATTTACAGTGGTACATACCGAATAATAATCGTCACAAGTTTCGGTTCACTCGATTTCGAGCCACTCCACGAACTCCAAACGTATAACATTTCTGTGGGTTCGCTTTATGTAAAACCACTGAGAGTAGGTCACGAGGTTTGAAAAAATTAACTTTTTTGCAGTGGACTTATAAGTGTAATCTCCGGGTGTCCGACAACGGCGCCATTCGTTTGTTTGACAGAAGTCGGTGCAAATTTGTGTGATAAAATGATGCTGTGAAATTGTTTAAATTAAAAACCCTAATACATTTTAAACAATATACACCTTCAATAATTATTATTCACCGTCTGATGTTATGCACTCGTCCCAACTCTCAACGACCATATCACTTGTTTACACAACCGGGGAAGTCTTCAACTCTACAAGTGGAGTAGGTACCTTAGTAGGTTAAATTGATTCACCGGGCGTTTGTTTTTTTCCCCCGATGTCAGCAAACCTCCATGTTTTGACGTAGGTTATAAACCGAATAATTATTAATATAAATGTGTTTGGTTTGATTATAAAATGTAAAATACGATTATACATCATAATATTCTTTTGAACGAATACCAACGGGTTCGGTCTCTCGTATTAATTATTCTACCACCGTCGCGAGTCGTAACGGTGAATTGAAGAGAAAAAGAATACGGTTGGCCGCACGCGAAAAAAAATACTAGGTATATAGGTACATAATAATATCAGCAAGCTCGCGGGATTCGAGAGACGTCTACCATAATCGTATTTTGCCGGTAGTTCTGAATGAATTACGGATCCATCGTTATAATAGTGTAATAAATCACATGCAGAGTACCATATTTGAATACACTGCGCTAATATTATTTGTATATAGACATACGCGGCTTTTAAGGTTATCCGAACTATTGTTGAGTTTGAAAAATGCTTTTAAAATGTTGTCCTCATACAATGCGCGAACAATATTGGGTACCGATACTCGGGTGTAATAATTTTATTGACTACCTACGTACATTGATTGTTTTTAAATAATTTGTTTAACCAACACGTTTTTGAAACTAAATATACGGATGATCACTGTTGATTTTAAATGGAATCTTTAAGTATTTATATTACATTAATCAAATATTACGATTTACCAATGTAACAACTAACAATAATTTTAGAATTTATGGGTGTTGTGTTTGAAAAATTCAGCTTTTTGTTATTAAGAAAAACGAATAAATCTGTTAACCAAATAAAATATGCGGTGTATACAAAAATGTACAATTCTTCATGGATTGAGTGAAGGGGGATCCAGTGACATCACTTTTAGATTAGCATCCACTAATTTTTAACATTATCCTAAGCAATTTTAAATTTTAAAAGCAAATGTTGCCATGAATCAAATATATGAGCGTGGCAAATATTGGATGAATTCCGTTAAGTAATTAGTAAGGATACATAGTCCTGGATCGCTGCTGTGGGTTTAGATATTTCATTGTATTATAGAAATATATTATTTGAGTCTTATAATTTCTTATTTTGTAACTAAAAGATAATTTGTTTTTAGTTTACACAGTTTTATGAAAAACAATTTGTATTTTGTTATGCTATTCAGTTACAGAGATTTAGCATCTCTAATAGAGATATTGTTTATTACTTAATATTGTTCTGTTTCCGCTACAATAGGTACCTACTAGACACTATTTATTTAACAGTGAATAGTCAATCCTTCAGTCTTGTTATGTATTCGAATAAATATATTCGAGTAAAATTATTTGAATAATTTTTTGTATTCGAATACTATTTTAAATACTTTTATTTGTATTTTTTATTCATTAAAAAAATACTTTTTCCCAATCCAGAAAAATAGTTTTATCGTGAACATCATGAACATTCATTTTATTCTTTGAATGAAATATAATATTAGCCCATGATATGATTATTTTTATAAATACCGATGTGTTGTATCCCATATGGCCCATATCGGACGTATCATATGTGGTCAAAATTTATAAATTACTTATGATTACGATGTATTTTTAATTATTAATTAATAAAGTTAATTATCAACCATTTAAAAACTGACAAAAACTAGTTGTGAAAATAAGTATTCTAATAGTATTCGAATAATTTTTAAAGTACTCCAATATGTGTTCTGAATATATTTTTTAGAACTATTCGAATACTTATTCTGAATACCTTAGTTCTCATTTATTTGAATATGTATTCCGAATACAAAATAAAATTATTCTTTACAAGACTGCAATCCTTTAGTATTAATTTCAAAGAATCATCAACAGAAATAACAATCAATTATTTCTATTTGAGGATGTATATCATTCATTTTATACTGAACGATTATAATATTTCTACTATAATTTGAGTTTGTTAAATAACTGATACAATTTTAAATTTAAATAAATAGTATTTGAAAATGTCAATTGTGAATTTTGATAACTGATCATAAAATATTTATAATTTCGTGTAAGATAATCCTATATTATAATAATATACTCACCAATTAAATGCAGTTTTTTCGTAACTACTTGAAATTTAAATAATATATATATATATACTAGCTGATCCCGTGCACTTCGTTTTCCGTTAAATATACCAACTCTATATGACTCAAACATTGTTCAATGCGTTATTTAATATTCGGTGTATGATGTTCTAGATTTATCTTAACTTTTCTGTTGCCCGGAATAAAAATTCTGTTTCGCAGCAGTATATTATCAGGTAGGCAATCTACCTGAGGTAGATCGCGGATCCCGTGCTGTTTGTACGTAAGTGTATGATTTAACTCAAAAAGTATCAAAGTTATACCAAGTTTGACGTTTTTACTTAATTCCACCTACCTATAAATCCTAACCTAACCTAACCGTACTAAAATCCGATGAATAAAAAAACCAAATTCAACCCTTTTTAAATTAGCGTATCTTCTTCCCATAGGTCTAATCTACACACCATCATTCATTTATATATAAGATTTATTGACAAAAAATAATAATACAAATCAACAAACATGCCCGATCAACCAATAGCAACCAATATAATATAATACACCATAGAGCAAATAAAGACAACGGTATCGAGTTCAAATCCCAGACATTAATAAATAGTTTTTGCAGTTTCTCTAATTATTCGGTTGACTTTTTAAAAATTTTCTTTCGTAAAAACCTTCAACTGGCAATTACGAACATCTTAAAAAAAAATTTGAGACAAATCGGACCAGCCGTTCTCAATTGATAAATTGTTATACATTTTTGGCTCCATTTTTATATATATATATAGATATATTTATTGACTTAAGCCCCGCAACTATGACCATTAGCTGTTGTAGTGGATAATTGACTGTGATTGGTAAGGTTATTACGGTATAAGGTGCTGTTACGGTTGTTACGTTATAGGTAAGCAACCACGTGTATGTGTGACAAGGTTTTTACTATGATGAACCCTGGACGGCAACCATCCGGGAACGATAGGTATATAAATAAATATATATCAATTAATAAAGCTTAAAAATTAAGTATATAAAATAATAGAATATACCTACATTAATACATTATCAACTATCAAGTACGCATATTATTCTGCTTATATCCCAATGAACAAATTTCACAATTTTAAGGTTTTAATATAATATTAGTGTATTGGAAAAAAAACATTAAGCAATGACTATTATTTTTTTTTTCGTACATTTTTGAATATAATAATTACATATATTGCAAACTGTAATTATTGTATTTGTTAGTTATACAATATACATCTTATAGTAAGTTTATATCGGTCGGCGGTCACTATTGATTGTGTATTTGTGTGAAAACAATTCCATTTTCTGAACCCGCTGTGAAGTGAGGTACATATAAGTTTGTATATGATTTCAAGAAGTTTGTGATAATTTACATTTAAAATACTTATCAAAAATTGCATAATTATTTCCATTATACTTTGACGTAACTGACGTCTGGCTCCGAACGGTTTGTATATATTTTTGGGTGAGTAATAAAATAAATCTGTACATTTGGTCCTACGAGTTTCGTCATCAATAACAATGATAAATTAGTTTCGATCGTATAATTTTGGTTTTTACGTAGTTTAAATTGTTATTCATTTTTCAGTTAAAGTATAAACTAAATAAAAAAAAAAAAGGAAACAAATTATACATCACTTTGTAATCGGGATTTAAAGTAGGTAAATTATGTAGTAAAATAACAATGTTTTATTTACATAATATACAACTTATTATCTATAATAATCAATTTAAATTTAAAAGTCAATACAATATTACCTATTTAAACATTTTTTTAAGTAATTTATGCAATTAACAAGGTTTTATGTAATATTATATACTTTTGAAATTAAGTTCATGAAGATTATTAAGTCAGATTTAGAATTTTGGTTTGCAGAAATAATAACTATGTAATTATAATTTTGTTATTACACGTACAAATGAATTCAAATTTGAGAGTAACAACTAAATTATATATAATTAAATCAGTGTATAGCAACACAATACGACAAAACATCGTCGTCGTTTTACCGTATTTTTCACACAATTCTGCTATAGTATAGTTATACTTAAAATAAATGGTATTTTTTGTTGGAATATTTTACTGATATTATGATCATTGATGATAATCAAACAAAATAAATCGATTTTAGATTTATTTAAATACTAATTTAATTTTTATCCCAGTTGATGTGGCTGTTCATTGTCGAATTAAATATTTTCATTCTACAATTAAAAACAAAATACCTGGTAATTTAAAAGCGTAAATAGTACTGCAGATGATAATTGTTAATTTTTAATCATAATTTTATTATCTGTATCACATTTAGTATTATTTGAACTTTAAGTTTTTAAATAATAATATATTAAACGCGTTATGTATGAATATTATTAACCAGCGTTGCCTTATATTTTGTAGTTTAATAATTCTACACGTCTATTATAGTTATTACAATGCGTTAAAATAAATAATAAACAATAGTGTAAAACAAAAGCACAATGTTTAACAATAGTTACGATTTGCTTTCTGGACGGTCAACAAGTATGTTTTCGCATTCTTGTCGGCTGTAGATTCGTGTTGTATTTTTCCATTAATATAATACTGTCAAAAATGTATCCCATGCTTACAGCCTACATGGCATCGGCAAGTTAAATACACAATAATATTATAATCAAGTAAGCCCATACGTTAGTAGAACGGCGCTGGTAGTTATCACAACTACTACGGTCACATCTACTTTGCAGACGTTCAGACACAGACACACAGACCAAAGATTTTTCTAGTCCTAAAAAAATTGAAGAATAAAGTGAAACGTGACCAGGGTGGTTAAGACCACACGGCTAACTAGAATAGAGTGCTACCAACCAGAAGAAAAAAAATTCGAAACAAATCACTGTTGTTGAAGTACTGTGTAAAGAAAACCGCTGCAGTAACTATCGATATCAATCTCACTTCTCAGGCTATAACTTTTCATATACCCAGATGGACACAACTTTAAAATAAAACCAGACTCAAATGTTAAAACAAAAACCAAAGATAAATGATGAACCCTTGTGCATTGAAATTCTAATTGTGATTGTGCAGTATACCAGGTAACAAATATAGACACCGAACAAAAGAATACCTATCCTTCTAAACCGCTAAACAACAAAATTAAAGAATTATTATTTTTCATTTATTATATTTTAAATGTGTCCACATATTACATGTTATTACAAGTTTTTTAATACAATTAAGAATTTATTTACGAAGTATGCTATGGATGATCAGAAGATAATATGTGATCCGTGTCGCGTGTGTTAATTGATGTGATGGAAGTGGAAGTGATGGGGAATGGGATTTTGTTTATTATGGATGTTAGACATAGGCGCAAATAGTGTTTGAGATTTGGGGGGGGCTGAAACTCAGGTTTAGATTGAACACTTTATTGACACTTATATTACAAAAAAATTTTCCTTACTACGTTCAGATTGTTTAGTACCAATCAAAATCAACAATTTACAATAGTTAAATATGTATGTTTTAATCACAACAAATTATTAAAAAATAAATTACATTAGTTTTATTCTTCTTTCTGTTTTAGAAAATTCGTTTAAAATATCTTCAACGTCTACAACAATATCTTTTTCTATATTAAGTATACCTAATTCATTGAACCGGTTTTGAGACATAGTAGACCTCAAATATGTATTGATCCTTCGCATTGCCGAAAATGATCTCTCACAAGTGGATGAACTGACCGGTAATGTGATTGCTACTTGAACGAGTTTAAATAAATTTGGAAAAACTTGTTGTGTAAGATGTTCCTTAAAATATTCATATTCTGTGTTTCCATTTAAAATATTTTTAAATACAGTCATTTCACACTTTAAATCTTCAGTATTTACTTTTAAAACATCCTAAATAAAATAATAGTCAATTATTATAAATACTACATTTAAAATATATTGAATTAATTACCTTATAATGGTCAATTAAAAATGAGCTTCCTTCAAAATCCATTTTCATTAAATTTTCAATAGATGTAGCAATCTGAAAACTTTCAGCTGAAAATCTTTTTTTCATATTAATAATAATTATTACATCCAGAATGGGAAAAAAAGCATTTATTTTCCAGTATGACTTTACATCCTTTGTTCTAATAAGATCATCATCGGATCCTGTTACTGTAGTCACATCAAAATCTTGGAGATATCTAGGCTCTTTTCTACTTCTCTTTAATTCTTCTAAAAATTATAAAACATGTCATACAGATAGTCTGAGTATTTTTTTTATATATTTTTACTAGTAGTGGAAGTATTTATATAAATATTATTCTCATTGCAAAATTGTATGATATCAACCCACAGCTCACTGAAGTGGTCAGACGAACGATTATTTTCTAAAGTGCTTATTATGCCTTTTACTAAACTAGCAGATTTGCCCAATGTAGCTGATTTGGCCTGAAGCTGAACGCTCAATATATTTACTATTTTTAATACTTCACGTAGAATAAATAAGTGTACAACAAACTTAACATTTTTAATGGTTGCAAGAACACCTAGAACATGTTAATTAAAAATAAAGTAAAACTATTAAAACTAATTGAAATATTTAAGTATAAACTATACCAATAGCTTGTGCCATGTTTTTGGATTCTTGAACTTCAATATTCGCATTATTTTTCGATGTGTATGAGCAAAAATAAATACAAAATTTGTTGCATATACCGTAATTTAGAGTATATATAATATATGACATAATTATTTTGGGGGGGCTATACAAAGTTTAGGGGGGCTTAGCGCCCCAGCCCCCCCACTATTTGCGCCTATGATGTTAGAGCAGCTAGGAGGGGGTTTCGGACTAATTTTAACTTGTTAAGGAAATTGGTGACGGTTTTCAGAGGTTGATAGAATGGTGGTGTGTTCGCTGTGGCTTAAATAATTAAAAAACGAACAGTTCAAAAATATGCGTAAATACTACCCGAGTAAACTGTCTACAACAAATTATACGATTATTCATTATTTTAAGGAAACAGGATGGATGAATAGGTCTGCCAAGAGTATATGTACCCAACATCAATAAGCAAGTATGATATATCATTTGTACCTTGTGAACAAGACAAAGCTGAAAGGTTCGCATGCCATCTGTAACGTCAACCAAATTACATAGATTCTGAGCTCTATATAATAGCCTAAATATAGCCATCGGACTATTTCCGTTGAGTACAAGTTCGAAAGTAACGGTGGTTTAAACCATGATAACCATGATACATACGATATTCCTGTGCAGTTAAAGAAAAAATCACCAAGTTTTCTACAACTATGAGATAAGACTGAGACGAAACATCGTTTAGGTATACCAGACAACTCAGAGGACGTTAGACGACTCGTACGTCTGAAGCCACACGCCAGATTAGTAAGATATATAGTTAGTTTATATTATACTATAATTAGCTTAAAAGATTCCATATTCAATAATATATAGAGTATGAGTTAGAAAATATAACATTATTTAACATTCCGTAAAAGATAACATCATTATTGGGACATTTCCATTAACAATAGCATATTTACGGGAGGGGTGAGGGTATGTCGGATAGATCTCTTTCTTGATTTTTTTTTTTCAACATTTTGCATCCTCAAGTAATATATTATTATGTTCTTGAATATATTTATAACACAGAAAAAACACACGGAAGTACTTAGCGTACAAAATATGTTTTGAGAAAATAAATATTGAATATTATAAAATATACTTATATACCTATTATATATTATTCACATTTATAGGTTCTATAGTTATTATAATATCTATTAGATCTAGAGTCTAGACCGACTAACAAATCGATCATGCAAGTCGGAAATTGCCAATTTTCAGAAAATAATAACACCGATACAGGTAGAAAAATAAACACGATGAATCTCGATGAGATATCCACATATAATGATGTTTTTCAAGTTCAAAGAAGATTAAGTAGGACTTATGTCGACACAAAAATAGTATTTATAAATTAAATATTTTATATGTCTTTTCCTATGTTTTATTTATTATAAATAAGAACATATTCTTATTATTGGAACAGACCAAGCGGGTTGGTTGGCATTATTGGCATGGAACCAACCACTGATAATAACATCAGATTATCATTGTGACTCAAAAATAAAAAAAAAATTTTATTATAGTTGTGAAATTGTAAATACCTAGTGATGGATATAATGTGAATTAGGTATGTTATTATGAATAATAATGTTTAAATGTCTCAAAAATTTGTAAATATGTAGGTATAAGTATTAAGTACTCAATTTTGTTTTACCAAAACATATTTTAATTACTTAATTGACATGTAATATTGTACATCATTTTGGTGACATATTTTAATTTATGTTGTTAATAAGTTACTATAATTTAAGGAAATGGGAGGGTGAGTGATTGGCTTCTGGATAAATTCATACCCCCCTCCCCAAGAAAAAAAACACTTATGTTTCGGAAAAAAAAACACTGCAGCATATATATTGAAGAAAACTCAAATCCCAACCACCCTCTTTGAATCCAAATAATCTGGATTAGACGAACAATATTATAAGTATAATAATCGTACAATAAAATAAAATATTAATATACAAAAAGTACATCATCAATTTACATTAATAATCTAAGTGTATGGTATATCTAATGGCGTTTGTTGCTGAAGGCCTAAAGCTATAAAAATAACCATAGAAATGGATTAACTGCAGTGATATTACAATTTTAAAATCTTTATTTACTTATTTATTCTGAGTTATTATGATATGTTTAAGAATTCGATTATTTCCCTGTAATAAAATTAACATTAGAGGGACTGAACACAAAATGCACTACGTAAAATATACATTACAGAAAACTAATAGATATAAGAATATAGTTTATCACATCGTTTATGAATACGTAGAATAAACTATCGACAAATATTTTATATACCTATAAGTAGCGTGGTAGCAGGAAATAAATACAATTTATGGAATATGTTTAGCAAACTCGATAATTTTGTGCCATTGTACATTTGTATGATATTGCCGTAAGTAATATATTCTGTATAACTGTGTTTTCATTCGGAGCAATATAAAATTAAATTGATCCATTTTCATGAAATATTTATCTTTCTAAGCCGCAATCCGACGATAGGTAGATGTCACCGTCCTCCACGTATCCATTACGTCTAAACCGGATCATACAGAAATATCATTCCCTGTTGGGTATTATGTAAATTCAATTGCCATGCGAATTGAATTTACGATCGCAGCCATTTCTTGTACACGATACGATTTGGATGTACCGATAATTGGCAAAAAGCCCGATTTTGAGTTATAATATATTATCCATACAAACAACGTCGTACTATAGTCTTGAAATTAGTAATATCGTTTATATTATTATGTGCTCACCATATTATAAGTAATAACTATTTCGTGGTTGGGTGAGTGTGTGTGTGTGTGTGCGTGTGTGTTTTTATTACAATATTCAGAAAAATAGTAGTTCGTTCGTGTGTGTTACTTAACCGCAATCAGTGCATAGTCGTCGTCACCATAAGTTAACAAACAACAGCTGTTACGTCAAGTTTGACAAGGCCCGTGTATACGAGAGCTCGACTCGTATATTATAGTCAGCAGCATGGCACGTCAAGATGTTCACCATGACATTAGATGAAAAGGGTTGTATCCGGTATAAGGTTTAAAACGTAAACATAATATTATAATAGTAGTAGGATTAATGCATAAACAGAAAAAAAATATTTTAAAACAAAAATATTTATTTTTAATCGTTCCATGCAAATTACATTAAACATGGTTCATGGTGAAAACGTAATATAGTTTCCTAATATTATTATTATGATGATACACATTCATTTTAACTACTGTTAATACGTATATAGATAGAATTTAGATGCACTAGAAAAGTAATTTTATTATTATAGGGACTGAACACATTGAATGAATAAAAAATAAAATATTTAAATACAACTATTTGGTTTATTTTTTAGTGGGATTAAATGCCAATAATTTTGCAATGCTATGTTCATTTTTTGTTTCATGGACAGTTTAATGTCGTTGACCGGTATGTTGTTTACTGTTGGGATTAACATTATTCTAATTGTGGATCCACTGCCTAAAAAAAAAAAAAAATACACGGAAACATAGGATAACTTTATCCTTCTATTATACTTCAAAAGATGACAGGAAATTGTTTTAGCAAGAGCAAGAATCGGACACTTTTAATAACCTTAATAACCCACGCATACCTCGTGAGTAAAGATCCATCAGCCATAATATGCAATGACTAATTAACTTAACAATACTCATCATATCGGTCTAGAATGCACTGATTTAAAAAAGAAAAAATGAAACACCATATTATGGATTCCAGCCAACTTTGAAGAATCCCTCAATGAAGGTAAAGCACAAAAGTCCTCGAGTTTCTAACCAAATTAATATTGTAAACATTTTTTGACTAATATTAATCTGTATAATATAGAAATTTAAAACATTTTTTTAAATTAAAAGTGCACTTATTTTGCACAAGTATAATAGCGTTAGTTTCTATAACATTAATCAATAATTAAAACCAAACAAAAAACAATTTAAATACATATAAATGGTTTTTACACCATTCTATATTTAACGATATAGTTTAGTTTACTAAAGTCTAAAACTAGTGAATGGACTTTCAAAATTCAGTATACTTTGCTAATGGCTTGGGGAAAAACAGTCCTTTTCATCCCTCTACAACTGAACGAAACCAATATAGTTCTGTGACCAAATATCTGTTTCGCCACGTGGACTATCCTTGTTTTTGAAAATTAATTTGTTTAGTGACATCTCACTGACACCCACCACTGTAGAATGCAGGCTAGAAAACATTAAAATAATTTAAAAGTTATTTGTATTTAACTTTAAAAATTAACGATTTATTTTACATTTAATTACAAACATCAGCAATTTCAAGTAATAATGATGGTAAAAACAGATGGATATTGGATACCTAAAACAACATAAAAAAAACGAGTTGAGATATAAAGTGTTAAAAATGACAAAAGTTAAACCATAGTTTCCCTATTGGTTGCGTAGTTGCGTGTCTATACAACACATTTTGGTAATTTTTTAAATGCATTATTATTGCGTTGAAAAACATTCTTATGACATTTAAGTTTATTTTATTGAGCATTTTTTGATAGTTTTCAGAGCATTTATATCCAGATCCTACCCATCAGTAATCATATTATTATATCCTATAATACACTACAATTGATTATAAAAACTATGAAATACTATATTATAATTTATAATTAATGATACTACTAACTTACACAACGCTTAAATACCTATAAAGAATATATTACATATATTACAGCATTGCAAAAGATAATTGTGATTTCATAGAGCAATATTGCTTATTTGCTTATTCTAATAATGGTTGTATAATAAATTATGCTGACAATTTTTTTTTTTGGCGCTGAGGTAAAAACAAATATACACATACTTAATAATATATACAGTTTTTTATGCGTAGATATTTATAGTTATACTTAAAATAAAGCTTAGAATTTCGTAATATATTTTAATCACTATAAATCAGTGTCTTTGAAAATATTTTTGTGAATAATCATAATTTATAGTACCAACTCAGTATTACTAAACTAAAATTCAGTCATTGTTAAGAATACTCAGATTGTACATATTTTGTTATACATGAATACTTGAATACTCAAACAGGAGACTTAGTTATAAAACATTATAATAGGACTTAAAATATGCCATATCACATAAATTGTATCATCATATTATAAATATCAAGCTATATCTGAACGGCAGATTGGAGTTACCTAGTTATACTAATATTATGGTTATGTTCTTTATAATTTCATGGATGAATTTAATTCGGATAAGCTTTAAAATAATTTATAAATTAAAACAACATAATAAAACGTTGGATTGTTTTTTAATTTTATAAATGATTACTGTGATTCTGTGGGTTCAATACCCAAAGTGAATATTGTTCTCCAATCTTTAATTATTTCAATTCCACTAATATGCATTAGCTCTTCAAAACACTATTGCAATAATAACATTTTAGGGAATAAGTCTTGAATAAATATTTGTAGACTTAGGACATCCTTTATTATGGATAAACTATTCCCTATTCTCAAATCACATTAAATGAGTGTCGAAATACTGTACGATGAGTGCTAGTACATTAGTATTCGTGATAAGACTATTTAATTTGGAATACATGATTTGTCAACAATAATATTATATTTAAATACTGTACGTTGGCATATATTTTTCATCAGCATTGCAATTTACCAGCTACATTATTAATTTGTATACCGAAATTAGGTTTTTTTTTATCAAGTTTGATGAAATCTTTGATAATTTTTTTATTGTTCTATAAAAAACATCAATGTTGAAGGTATTTAGTTTTAAAATTGTACAATAACAGAAACATTTTATAATTTTAAAATTATTGCATAATTATACATACCTAAATTTTTTTTTGGTTTAAATGGTAAAATTCGACTATTTATATAAGTTATGGTGTATCATAAGGGGCGGGAACCGTTTCGCCCATAATAAACCTTTCTCGTTTCACCCAGATAAACGTTCCAACCAAAGCCATTTTAGTCTCTTTAAAATTAATTTGACAATGATTTTTAAATAATATAATAAATCATTATTTTTACTAAAATACTAATTGTCATCACAACAAAATTAAAAAAAATCATATTAAATTATACATTTATTATAGTTATAATACAAATAACAAATTATTGTCTACTAAAATCTATTAAAAAAAAATCATTACACAACATTTTATATAATATTTGAGTTTCATTTATCACTATTCAAAGAAAACCATGAAGAGGTGAAACAATATTTATTATACAGACTCGTAGTTGTAACGATTTTTTTTAAATAAAATTCAGTTCACTGCAATTTTTGTGTTTTCTGAGTCTGAGTTTTTGTTGTATTGGATGTTGTGCTTAATGAGGTATTTGATTCAATAATTGGTAACATTTTGTCAATATAATATTATGGTGTTTTACTGTTAGGTTAACACCAGGAATACTTTTGTTATATTATTAATTATTATATTACTGTGACTATTAAAGAAAACAGAGTTTCAAACGACTATTCATCCATCTACTATTTTGGTAAATTTAATCAAAACTATTATATTTTTCGAAACTGATTGATGGATATTTGGTGAATGTGAATCTATAATATATCCATGTCAATACTTACTCGATGAAGTTGAAACTTTATGATTATGAGACAGTACCTCTATTAAACCGTATTAATTCATCGTAATTTATTACGGTCCGCGTTTTGGCATGTTTCAAACCATATTTTCCAACGATGCTTCTATAAAGTACAGACAATTTATCGACGAGTAGTTAAAAAAAATACTAATAAAATATAATAAAATATAATTAACCACCATATCAGAATAAAAAAAAAAAATAATAACTTACTTTCAATAGGTGCATATTTAAATTATTATCAAACAATAATTATTAGGACACACTAAAGGTATAGGTATGCGATGATTTTTAGAGTTATGACTAGGACTCGGATGTTGTTGCATTTGCAACTTTTTTTCTATTGTTCGGATTCGTTGCTAAGTAGGTTATAAATTTGTTTCAAACGAGTACCAATTAATATATAAAAAATTTAAGTGCAACTTTTTGCAATTTTTGATCTTTTTTCAATTTTATTGCAATTTTGTTGATTGTCGTCATTTTCAATACAATTTTATGTATTTTTTTGTGTTTTCACTTTTTTTTGTTAGATTATACAGGTAAGGTAAAGTTTTTAAAAAAAAAAAATAAAAATAGTTTAAATAAAAAGTTTTAAATTTTGATAAAATTATTTATAGGTTTCTGAAAAAATAAGAAGACCGGACAATTTACCAGATTTTTAATGACAACTGACAAGAATTTGAATTTGAATCTTTTTTATTATCTACTCGTTTAAAACCTACCTAATAAAACTTTTTAATATTACTTAATAAAATGACTTAATCCATTTCATAAAATAATTTTTTAATATATTTTTTTAATTTTTTTGGTACAAAATATTTTTTTATTGCAATTTTTAAGTGCAATTTTGGGTTTTTTTCACAGCAATAATGCAATCAATTTTATAACATTTTTAGTGCAACAACATCCGAGCCCTAGTTATGACTCATGTCATATTACCCTAAGTTAGTCGAATTCAATTCATAAAAATAAATTATATGTAGATTATTATTTAACAGGTACACAAATTAAATCAATATTGAAAGAATTTTAATTTGAGCACTTAATCTATTTATGTTTTAACTAACTTATACCTAAAAAATTATTTATCTAACTCCAACAAAATTAATGAATCGAGAATCCTATTACATAATACTACCTATGTATCTATCTACGGCATATATTTGCCGTCGTCTGTAGACCACTAGTATACTACGTATATATTCAATACATATTGTTGTCAATATCAAAAATATCTAAATAATTATGCATTTATTTCGTCAGTGTGGAAGTTATAGGTTAATTTTCCTTTTCATCTGTGGGCTTAATATTGTTAGTATTATCGATTTTTATTTTTTCCACAACCTATAATTAGTTTAAAATGTATATAGTTGATGATTGATGAATGGTTAGATGGAACGTGGGTAATAATATTGCACATTGATAATTCCACACAATATGCATTTTTTTTCACAAATTATCATTCTGTTTATGTGATGGTTTTGAAATCACGACACCGACGTAGCTTCACTCGCATCGGGGGTTACCCCGGGTATATGTACAGATTCTAGGCTTCTAACTAATTTACTTGGGTGAGTGGAAGTTTGAAGTGTATTACTGCTTCAGAGACTAGAGGGGTGTTGAAGTATTTGTGAGGGAACTTTAGTTATTTCGCTGAGAGTTAAATATTGAAATGAAGAACTTTAATATTTTATGTTTTAATTGAGCCTCACAAAATTATATTACGGAGGTCAATAGTGATTTGAAAAGGAACATGAACTTAAGTATTTTATTATTTAAATTTACGTTTCTAAATGGCTAGGAGGAAACGTGGTTACAACTTTATTAACTTTTGTAATGTAGAGTGTTCATTCTTAAAACCAAATTGGGTATATGGAAAATTTCTTACTTCCTTTAGTGTTTGATGAGATGCGCTTCAGCAGGATTTTTTTAATACTTCAGAAAAGAATTTGGACATATTATTATTATGCTTATAATTGGGTTGTAAAATTAAGAGTGGTAAAAAGATTTGGGAACCATCATTATTATTAAGGAAAATATTCATAGATGTGGAAAGTGGAAAAATAAGAGAATAAGTGGCTTTTTTATGAAGGTTGTGGACAGTTTCAGCTGTGCTCAGATAAATAGTGAGTGATTTTTCTTTGGAGTATTTGTTAAATAAGAACTTGAGTTAGAAGCACCTGGACTTATTATATTTTTTTATATGATAAAAAAATGATTCATTGGTTTTCAATGTAGATGGGTCACATGAGTCATCTGTTTAATTTTTTTTAAGAACTATTATCTTGGTTTGGAAATGTAAAACTTTCCTTGTAGATTTTCACAGTGATTTTTCGGTATAGTTGAAAGTAAAACAAGATACATATAGTGTTATAATCAGATTGAATGTCAGTCTTTTTATTTAAGATTTGGTTGTTATGTAGTACATATATGTTTGTCACGTGGGTATTGGGTTTTTTGCTTTGGTGTTTTTCCCTGGTTGACTAAAAATAATATTACCTACCTACCTTTTTATTTGGTCATCGATTACGTAAAATACTAGTACTATTATTATTGTTATTTCTTTACTCTACCACGCACTTACATGGATCAAACGTCACAAACATAGGCACATAACAGTATAAAATTGCAATAGCCTACGATAATAATACAGATACTATAATATATACGGTTATTTTTTTTTTGAGATTAAAACTAGAATTATATTCGTTCCTAAAAATAATATTGGTACATTTTGTAATATTATTATTTTTTTTTATTTCTAGATAATTTGAGAAAAAAATATAACATTCTAATACAAACAATTATGTTATATTGATGAAGTAATGTAGCTATACATATTGTGGCATTTGTGTCGTAGACAATAATTATGTACTTCCCATTTTTTATCTAGATTAGATCAAATATGACTAAATATTTATCTATCTCAAAAATATTTATTTTTGCTTAACATACCAAATTGTAGTTTTGAGCGGTTTACGGACATTTTCAATTTTCAATTATTTTAGTTTTTTTTTCTATAAATTTCAATAAAATTTTATCTGTTGGGTCAAAAAGTGTAAAAATTTAATACAAGTCTCCTGATATATTGTTACAATATCAGTTGAAAAATATTAAAAATACATAGGCACAATTTTTTTTTATAAGCATTTAAAGTTCGAATTTTGACAAAATTTATCAAATAATAATAATTTAATAATTATTTTGTAGTTAAAAAAGTATAAAATGTTCAACTTTTATAACTAAAGATTGAAAATTTAAAACAAGATTCCACGTAAGTAGTTGATTCTGTTACCAAAGAAATCTAAAAAATACAGAAGGAAAGTTTATTTTTATAGTCATTTTGTGTTCAAATTTGGACGAAATTACATTATTAAAATCAATATTAACGATTTTAGTTTTTTGTTGTAATTTAAAAATATTATTCGGGGATATTTGAAACTGAAAAATCAAAAAATCAAAATATTATGACCTATCCATACAATCTACCATAGTATATTGAATAAGATATACTCTATGATAAGACTATGCATATTTTTTTTATTACCATTGATATGTATATAATGTGTCTTAAACCTAGACTGACATACCGTCTTGGCTCAGAATCGTTTTTCTCATACAATGATATTATATCATTGAATTCAAATTTAATACCATCCATTATACAGTGACCCACATGTAACCTACTGTACAGCAGAGCACCTTTTTTAACGTTATTTCCTATTATAATATTTGACTTAACAAAAAGGCAATTTAATTTTTGAAAATTCGGCGCCACCCCTTGGGTGACTTCTGGATCTGCTACTGCCCCCACAAATCTTATATATTCAATTAAAATTATAATTCTTATGAAACTATATTTCTATTAAATTACCAACATAGGTACTTACTAGCATGATATTAATTTACTTTAAAATAATTGATTGACATTACATCTTTATAACTTTCAATATTTGTGAAATACATAATATTACATAATATTTATTATTATAATACAATTTGGACAGATTAACGACATCTATACCAAAATGTTTTATTTTTAGTTACAATATTTGAACACAAGGCTTCGTGTCCTTTATACGAGTTTCTGAATTATTCTACTTTTCAAACTTTCAAGCAGCTTTGCTGGTCTACCAGATAGCACTGCATATATTGTACATTAAGAAAACATCTACTACCTACAAAGTATAATGCTTACAGTATTCATTATATTATCATCGTCATAAACTAATACTTACCTGCTTAATACTTTTCACACAATTATATAAATAAATTGTTCACCAATATTATACGAGTCGAGTTTAAATTATAATTTAACAAATCATAATTAAAAATGTGTACATAAAATATTTTTTACATTTAAAATATTAAAATAAATATTTGAAGAATAATAAAATACATTTTAAAACGAGAATTTCACCATATTTTGACACAATATAATATCCATTTTTATTATATAAGACACTGAAATTAGTGCAGCTATAACTAGTCAAAAATAACCATCTAAAAAAATGTTTTAATTTAAGATTTAAATTATGTTTCATTTTGATTTTTCTTTATACGCCAATAATTATTTCCATAAATACAAAACATCCTTCTAGATTTTTTATAATGCTAATGAAGTAGTGAAAACAATAATTATTAATGCTCTGTTATACAAAGATTGTCTTTCTTAAATGCAAAGATTTATTATTACTTTCAAACATACCTACAATGATAGTAAATCATTATCACTAAGCCCTCCCTGTGGTGAGTGATTCAACTTGTAAAAATATTTCAATACAAAATTAACATTTTGTTAATACCCGTATTTTTCAAATAAAGCACATAAACATGTTTGAAATTATCAAGCTGATTTTTTATAATATGAAAATAGAAAGAAGGATTATTATAATATTATATCTTTTCACTTTTGATTACTATTTGGAGATATTATTTTGACCATGGTTCATCGAAAATAATAATGTTTTTATAGCTCGTGCTATTGAATAATAGTATTGATTTTTACTTTCTTGATTTTTAATCAAGTATGGTACTTGAAATGGAAAAAGTATGAATTTTGAAAACTTCAAGAATTTGTGTTAAATAGGTAAATAATAAAAATGAAACTAGGTAATGATGAGTAAGTGGATAATTAACCTAGCTTTAATATAAAATATTAATGAGAGAGATTTGATATTACACCCAAGCTGTATAACCACTTGAATCCATAAAAACGTCATCGTGAACAGTCCCAAAATTTATATTTGTTTAGCTTTTATCCTAAACTATGATAGCTAGAAAGTTAGTTGATAACTCATTAAAAAGGGATTATCAAGTAGATGTTAATTTTGGAATTTTTTTTTAAAAATTTATTTAATTTTTCACAGATAAAAAAAAGTTATTTTCATTTAGCGAGGTAGATTTCCGAAACAGGATAACAGATTTTGTTGTTTGGGGTCTAGTTAGATTCACATTGGCTAGGAGAAGTGCAGTGAAGATTTTCAGAACTTTATCTCTAATCGTTAATTCACCACAAAGCTGTAAAGCTGAAAAACATCAAAAAACGCCCAATAAAATTTGTTTAATTTTTTTTTTAATGTTCTGTAGTTAATTAACTATTAAAGATAAAGTTATGAAAATCTTCAATGCTCTTCTCCTAACTAATGCAAATCTAACAAGACCCCAAACAACGAAATCCACCCTCCGGCTTAGGAGATCTATCTCACTAAATGAAAATTAAAATGATTTTTTGTGGGGCTGTTCACACCGACATTTTTCTGGATTCAAATTGTTATACCACTTGGGTTCGAAATCAATTAATAAATTTCTAAAAATTAAAAATCAAGAAAGTATACATGCCGATCCCTGACTTGGCAAGCGTTTTTAATTACACTTTAAAATATACTTACATTTTAAATAAATTAAATTGAATTTTCTGTGCTTAAAAAGTTATTTTAAATGGATAAATAATATATTAAAATCATAAATTGTAACTATTTAAAAAATATTTTTTTTTTCAAATAAAAGGATTGTTATCAAGATTAAAAATAGTAACATTTTGCATTTATATTATAAATATAATATATATATATATAATATAACGTCGTTATCAGCAGTGAAAATATCTCCATACATAATTAAATTACATTTGTATGACATAATGTCAATTTCATTCAATTTAACTATGGACAACTTTGAATTTAAAATCATTAATGTTTAATTGAAGTAGGTTTTGATTCCTTACTGCATTTTGAAATTAGTGTTATATAATGTTGAATATAATATAACGTCTAGACAAATTCTTACTTAAATAAGTACCTTCACCAATATTCTTGTACGAATTCAGTAAAATAGTTTTATTTCAGAACAAAACAACTCTACAATAAAGTTATTTCATTACTATCTGCAGGGAAAATTAAGAGGTACTGGATCTGTGCTCAAACGCCTGAAACTATTTCCCATTATGCAACAGTTAATTATTATAAGCTGAGTAATAGTGGTATACTCACCAGTCACCATACACTAGACAGTCGGTTTATAAAATATAAAAATTCTCATTATTTGTCTATAGATATTGTGCAAAAAAAAAAACTTTCCATACATTTCTTTGAAATTCGATTCATAATAAATTACGTGAGTAGGGTCAAGTTTTTTTTAGAACGTGAAGATTAATCACTTTCGAACTTATAAAGACAACATGCCGTTCTAGCGTTTCACGCTTTCAATTGAGTGACCTGTCTAAAGTATAATTCACTAATCCCAATCGAAACAACTGAAGCGATATTGATGTGAACATTATATCCATATAGTATATATATAACACAGTTTTACGGTTAAAACAGTTTAGAACGTTTGTGTCAAAAAAATAAATTAAATAAAAAAGGCAAAAAAGACAAAAAGTTCGTCTGCAACGGTTCACTCAATATTAATTAAAAGTTGTATTATGATCAAATTTGACAAGCCTCGTAAAATGATATAACAACGACCAAAATCAAAATTTATGTTAACGGTCAGAATAATATGCCAAGTATTTCATTAATACCTTTTATCTGTCCACTATAATGATTTTGTAAAGTCATCATTTAAAAGCTTTCAATCTTTCGGTCAGAAACTAAGTTATGTCAAAGTCCGTAAGATGTCAAACGATCGTAATGAAATATGTTCTAGTGCAATTATATTATGTGCTTGTATGTTATTATAATATAACTGTGTTAATATGTCCAATGTTATTATAATATTATGTAGACTAGTGATTTCATTTTTAACACGACCAAACACCCTAAACATAATATTGTATTTCAATGTTTTGCTAATGAAACTCACAGGAGTCGAAAATTACGTATTCTCGAATATTATCGATTCTAGCATAATATTATAATATATTATGATTGTTATATAATTAAAAATAATAAAACGTCAGCTGATATCGTTGAAGAGATATTACCATAGTATAATATTATAAAAATAAAATATACGATGTGGCTATTGGCGTGGTGCGGTGGCTGCTATCAGTTACTCAATGTGATCTGAGAGTAAGTACCGGCCTCTGCCACTTGTTCCAGATAGGTGACCACCCGGATTCGTAGTGGTAAAAACCTTGCTACGGAATAAAATAATGGTTCAACTATTACCATTTCAACCAGTACAACCGTTCCGACCTTACCAACTATATATACCAACCCTACCAATCGTAAACCCTACAATAGGTAATGGCCATAGTTTCCGGGATCCAGACTAATAAAAAAAGTATATACTAGTATTATCATAGGTTCATAATCAATGATATTAATATCAAACATGTTCTTCAGTTTCTACAACTTTGTCCGGTTACAAGTGTGTCTATTTGAAAATAACTTTTGAAAGTTAATAATTTTTATATAGTTCCCATTGAATAAACGCTTCAGCAGTACACTTTATTTTTTCTTAAACACATATTATCATAATATTTGGATAGATACATTAGATGGTTGCATTATTTGTGTAAAATAAATTTCAATGGATCGTGTTTGAATATTGTATACGTAACGTCGTTATATTTAAATTTAATATTTCGGTTTTTTTTTTTTTTGTTTATCCTAAACTTATGACCTCAGTAATTATTAAATTTACCATAAGAAAAAAAATTATTATATAATATACTATTACGAAGCGATACTTTCTCTTGTTTAATAAAAATATGGTATTGTTGCATATTATACGGACAATATTAAGACCACCAGTGAACTTATACATTGTATATTAGGTAGCAAATAAATTACTCTTTAAAAAAAATTAATAAATAAATAAAAGGAAAATAAGTACTTAAAAACATCTGGAGAAAATAATGGTTTTTTATTACTATTATAAATTTGTTTCATTTATGTTTATATCATAAAACTAATTTTTTTACTTTATATGGAAAGGTTTATAATTAAAGTATATTTTAAAGTATCCCCTCAAAACTACTTTAATCAATTTTTTTAAAGTATTATCTACAATCTGCATCGTTTGATACAATACTAATATAAGCTAAATGCTAAGTATCAAATATGATATTATGGTAAACTGTTTTTATGAGAGGAGAAGAATCAATTGATGATACTTTCTAAATCATAAACATTTTAAAAGGAAATATTACGTTTATCAATAAATAACTACAATAAATTTTTATACAATATATCGATACAATTTTAAGTTAGTTTTTTTTTTATACAACGCATTCTGATGTATATTAAAAATTAAAATGGTATACCCTATAGATCATATATTATTTATACATAATTATAACAATGAACTCTGTAATTGACAAAAATTATAACCCAAATGCAGGGTCATGCAAGTCTTAGGGCACGGCAATACAAAGCGGAGGAGAAATTTAAACACTAAGATGAAATAATCAAAGCGTGAGGAAATGTAACTTAAATATAATTGTGTATTTCGACAAAGGGGTTAGCCCCCCAAAATATTTCGTTACTGACATCGTATGTATAATAAATTATGCTAATACGTGTTAGTTGATATTTATAGACTCCAGATTTTTAACCAAATGTTCGCCTATACGGTCTTATAGTAGCATGTAAGGTGAAGTTGGCTAGAAAAAGAACCGACGAGTATATACCTATATGTAATTACCTCACGTGATTTGTTGTCCATTCTTTCGTAGCCCAAGATTTGTTAATGGCTATATATCCATGTCAATATAATCGAATGTTCGGAATAAGTTAAAGTGGTAGTAGGTTTTGGTAAGCGATATGGTTGGTTCTAATATATTAATTTAAATTAAAAATATTTTTCAGGTTATTGAATTTGGGAAGTTGTTAAGTATTATTTAGTAACAGCGAAAGAGGATGTGCTGTGCTCACTTATAAAGTATTTAAAAGATACTTATATTTATGGTGAACCCGCTTAGTGGACGTATTTAAATATCAACTATTTCCAATTGACAGATGGTTAGTAAGCTTCAAGAGTTGATGAGGATTCGCCTAGAACAACGATTAAAATTGCTGAATTATTATTGTTGCACGGTCACCTTAATTGGTGGGAACATTTATCAGAGTTTAAAAATATCTTTTAAAAGTTACACTGATCTGTTTTATGCATACATACTCTTATGTAATTTATACATAAGTACTCATATACATAATAGTTGACGCACACATTATACACTTTACACGTGTATTTGTTTTTTAATATTAATTACTTATACAGATGTGATAATTGATTGTCAACCAATATCAGCTGTTATTGAGTTCTTATGAGGAAAATCATACAGTTTGTAAGTGTTTAGTAATTTAATAATTGTATAATGGTAATTACATTTTCCAAATTCTATAATTCGATATTGTAACGTGACAATTTTTTTTTTTATTTAACTACAAAATCATTAACTACAGAGTACAGACTCTTATAACTGATTAACTATTTATTATTTATTTTTCATAATTATTATTTTTTAATTTAACAGTTTGAATGCTTATCCTTTCGCATACACTTGATGGTCAAACAACCGGCATTCAACTCAAGATTTTTGAACTCAAACTATTGTCGCGTTTTGATATACATAGTCTGCATGTTTTAATCATCAGCGCACTTAAAAAAGTAAATTACAGGTTTTTCACCTAAATTATCTGAAACTACACCACCCGAGATTAAAGGTAAGATAATTATCTAGTGAACCACATGGATTTTTTTTTTAGATTTTAATTTTGAGGCAAGTTATGAGTATTTTAAAATGCATAAACAATTTATTTACAATTTTAAAATAACTGCTTTAAAATTAAAATATAAAACACATGATATTCACTAGTTAATATTCTTACTTCTAAATTGTATAAGAGGTTAATTCTCTCTAATTTTTAAACTAACAAAGCTAAACGTTAAGCTTATAGCAGTATACGAAAATCATATATTGGTAATGCATTTTAAATAAGAATAATAACATATAATTCCATTGGTTATTCTTAAGATAAACCAAGACCAGTAAATACGTCATGTTTATGGCTTATGAAATATTAAAACCAATTTTCTGTTTGAACTTTATAGTAGGTAGCTTAACATTCTCGTTTTATTTTTAATTATAAAAAGAAAAAACACACAGTTGTTATCATTTGACTAAACCGTTTTTAAAAATAAAAAAAACTTTTAGCCATGAAACATAATAAGGTTATTGAAAGTTTGTCAAAATCTAGAGCACTATATTTAAATCCAATTTCCTATAGATTTAATGCGTTACATAATGTATAAATAATAATATGATACTACTACGAAGACAATATACTTCAAGAATATTTTTTTCCCATAGAATGAATAAGTATATAATATATTAGAATGAATAATTAATTTATGTAACGTTTTAAACGTGGTTTGATGTATCTACTTAACCCGTACTTTAATTGGTCATAATTGATTGAATTAATTTATTACGATAACGCAAGACAACTAGCACTGCGAAAGTTAAATATTTGTAAAAGAATACAAGACTAAACACGGACCGTTCAATTGTTTAATTAATTACAACTTATTTTTTTATACTGTTGTCTTTTTTGTATTTTTTCAATACCATTCCAATATTATTTTTTCAGAAGAATTTCTATGCTTCTGAGTTTTTTCTTTCTGAGTTTTTTTGCTTTTATTGTCTATTTACTATATAATTAATTAGTATTCGGTATTCTATTCATCAGCACTTTCTTTATTTCAATAAAAAATGTATTTATTTATATTGATATTATACAACCTCATCAACAATGAAGGTAAAGCGTTCTCGATGACTAACTTAATGCATATTGTAAAGCATAAATTAAAGAAAATAATAAAGGTGGTACAACATTGTTGGTTTAAATATTACACACCATTACTTGTTACGTTAATGATTAATTCGATTATGATCTTAGTAATTATTGTTAATTGCCTTGCCTTGCTTTAGGTGAGGGGAATATTTCCCATTTAACACAAGTTTCGGGGTGTACCCATTCCTTAGAGTAGAAGGTGAGGTGGAGAGTTATTACTTTAGATTTTCAGGTCTCTTCCTTTGCCACTGGATGGTGGCCTTGGAACGACCGATGGATTTGATGTGCTGGTGATTGGAGATCTTCGCTTTGTCGAACATTTTGTTTGATGCCCTGACAATTTGGCTTCATAGGGATCGATGTTGGATGAATTCCTAATTGTAGTGTTTCTTACATACCAAGAAGACGCTGTTATGGTTCTTAATGATATGTTTTGGACCGCCTCGAGACGTCTCCAGTCTCGTTTTGAGATAAGACCAAGCTGGTCCAGCGTATGTTAGGTTTGGTATGATGTATAGTTTGTGAAGATTTAATCTCTGATGGGGTGACAGGTGACTTCGAGAGTTCAATAAGGGGTAAAGTGCAGTCCTGATTTACCTGGTCTTTTTTTGGATGGCCAAGACGTGCTTGTGGAACGTCAGTCTAGAGTCTAAGGTTATTCCCAATAGTATTTAACCTGTTGGCTCCAGGGTACTGAGTGATTATTTACGCGGAAATCTTTCAGGTTTCTTTGCATTTTGTCACCAAACAGTATTGCGACTGTCTTCTTAGGGTTAATCGATATCCTCCATACTTCCAACCAGGATATCGATCAGTTTAATTGAGATTGAATTTTTTCCATTGCGTGTTTTTTACTCATGCTGGAGTAGAAAAAACATTGTGTCATCTGCGAAGAGGTTGATTTTGATCCCGGGATTCGTTGGTATGTCGTTGATGTAAATACTGAATAGAAGTGGAGATAGGCAGGAACCTTGTGGAACACCAGATTTAATATTCCGGGGAGACGATGTAAATTATGTTAATTTGACTGCAAAGGTTCGATCTGATAGGAACACTTTTATCAGGTTTATGAGTTGGACTGGTACGTTTACGGTTAGGAGTTTGTACAGAATGCCTTGATGCCAGACCTTGTCGAATGCCTTCTCAAAGTCCAGAAAGATCACCACTGTTCTTTAATTCCTGTTAAAGGTGATTGGCAGATTGTCGACAAATTTTATAAGCAATTAAAGTTCAAATATTGACAAAAGACGGAAAGAACAAGAAAGTTAGCAAATTATTTTGAGTTATAAATTCATAAAAAATTTTCTTTTTTAAATCTAAGATTTCAAAATGTAATACAAGATTCCTCATAAGTTTCTCTACCTTTATCAAAAACAAAAATGTCTACAAGAAGGTCAAATTAAATTTTTATGAGCGTTAGAAATTCAAATTTTTCCGACATTTGATATTCACTCGTTTTCTCATGTAACGATTTTCTTATTTTATTCTAATTAAAAAAACGAATAACTGTAGATACTTGAAAATTTCACTGAATGTTTATACTAGCATTTCCTATACACCATATAATTTTGAAAATATTTTGACTCTTTTTTAACTGTTTACGGACAATTTCATATTTAAATTTTTTTTTCTATGAATATCAATAAAGTTTTATCTGTATGGCCAAAAAAAGTAAAAATATAATACAAGGCTCCTGATCGTTACAATACCAGGTGAATAAAAATAAAAATACAACGGCACTATTTTTTTTTATAAGCATATAAAGATCGCATTTTGACAAAATTTATCAAATTTAAAATTGAATAATTATTTTGTAGTTAAAAATGTATAAAATGTTCAACTTTATATCTAAGAATTGATAATTTAAAACAAAATTCCACGTAAGTAGTTAATTCTGTTACCAAAAAATCTAAAAAATACAGAAGGACAGTTTATTTTTATAGTCATTTTGTGTTCAAATTTGGACGAAATTACATAATAAAAAAACTAGAATAACTATTTTAGTTATTTTGTTGTGATTGTATAATATTATTCGTGGGTACTTGAAACTTCTAAAGTACACTATTATATATCTATGATAGTATCACGGTTTGTTGTTGATGCAAAACGCGTTATAAGTACCTAATGGATATTGTGAGATGATTAATTTGGAATTTATTATAGGTAAATATTATAGGTAATTTTTTTTTTTAATACTATAGTTAGTAGGTATATAACATGTCCTATACCTAGACTGATATACCATCTCCGCTCAGAATAGTTTTCCTTATATAATGATATTAAATCATTGAATTCAAATTTAATACCATCCATTATACAGTGACCCACTTTACGCTTATTCCTCTAATATTAACACATAATACATAAATATTAAATACAGAAAAAGTAAGTATCTATAGTCATATTTTAGTTACATGAGAAAAAGAAGAATGCCCTCTATAATTTATTGATTTTATTAAACTAATAAATGTAAAACAATAATTGAGTTTCTTCATTGTACGTCAAATAACTTTTAACAAAATGTATACTATGAATCTGTATTTCAAATAATTGTGAACTAATGAGCACCCTCCCCCCCTCTTCTCCATTACATGAACATGTCCAGGGGGCTCATTATCTTCTTGAGTAATAAAAAAAAATTATATTTTCTAAGAGCCTCACGAGTAGTATACGACCATGGGTGCAAAACGGTTTATGCCGTCGCCTTCGGCGTCGTAACTACGAAAGTGGGCAAACAAGAAACCATAGACCCACAGGTACCCTACTTAAAGTGCAGATAGTGTGATTCAAGCCTAACTTTGCCCTATTAACACAAAAGTACACAACAGACTTATTTCTAGAAAAATGTACTGCTGTGAAACGAACCTGGTGGCTGAACATATTAAACAGAAAGGAATCTCTCCTGATCCTCTCTCAATAAATGATCCCACATTTTGTCCAACATAATCCAGATTAACAGTGGGGCCCAAAATATGCAAGTACTTTCCCTTTCTATTTTATGTTTTTTTTGTTTTCTACGGTTTCTTTCTTTACTAACCATGACAAGTAAAAGATAATTCACCCTTAATTTTGAAACTGAAATTTTTTTGCACATTTTAAAATGATGATTTTTAACTTAAAATATTAAAAAAGTCTATTCTGAATACATAAATTCATAATAATGTTAAAAACAACAGATTTTTATATGGATTCTTCTGAACGTAATATTAATTGCTATGTTACGAGTTAGTAAGACAGATACATCACATGATGGACATACCCTATCCATCTCCCATAATAACCCTTGTTAATTCTACAATGAGAAAATTTGTCAGCAAAAAACGTTTGATAACGGTCTATTCTGTCTGTTCGTATGCATACGGTAGAGTTAGCAAACATTGCTGTAAGCTCCAAAAAGTGGTGAGTCGGTTGTTTTGTTCCAAAATTCAAAACCATGTTTAGACAATTATGATTTGATTATTGGTACGTTATCAGCTATCATAATTTTAAATCATAGCTACTTGTAACTACTAAATTACCATGGTTTATTACTTGTCAGGTGCACACAGATTCCAAGTAAAAAACGTTGGCAACTAACGCTTATGTAAATAATAATACATAATATATATATATGGCAGTGTTTCCCAAACTTTTTGCAATGGTGACCCATAAATTTAATATTTATTGGGTACGCGACCCCCTGCTAAAAAAAAAAAATCAAGTATGCCTTAAATAAATAATATTTTTACTACCTATTACTAATTTTATCATTGATTTTTTATCAAATACAATACTTGATACATAATACATAATAAATAAATTAAATAAATTATAAAAAAAATACAAAAATACTGAAATAAGAGTAATAGTAACCGCGAGTCTTGACCCATCAAAAAAATGTCTCGACCCACTGTTGGGTCGCGACCCATGATTTGGGAAACGCTGGTATATGGTATAGGTATTTATAATATTGTCATGCTGGGAAATATGTATAAGAGGTCAGTGCTTTGCGGCAGGCACTGTAACCTTGCCTCTTCCCTCTTGACCTAACTTTATAACATATTAATACACACAAAGTAAATTTTTCAAAATTATTCTAATGCTATATAAGCCTATAATAATAAAAACATATAATTTTTTTTTCTAGTTTGTAAAGGAGGTTACTATTAGTTTGTAAAAACTTGTGTGTAGTTTTTGTTTTTGGCAGATTTTTTAGTGGCCACCCTTGGGTATCTGCCATGCCAGGGTCGTGGATGGTGGCACTTCTCTCCGGACACCTTGACTTGCCCGAAGAAAAATGCCGCCCGTGAACCGAGGTTTGAACTAGAGTAAAACATATAATATGTGGAATTTATACACCATTACTCATTATTATCATCTTAAACACAAATTCCAACTTTATTTTATTTCTTACTCGGCTAGTTATAGGCTATCACAGCATAATTACAATTATAATCTAATATATAATATTATTTTTATTGAAGTAGTCATACTTATAATTATTATTGTATATAATATATTATATAGTGTAGGTATTGTGTATTAGTTTAGAAGATCACATGTTAATTTTTTTAGAATCAATATTGGGTATTTGAGCATTAATGTTATAATGTTGTTATTTTTTATTCGTCTACATAGGTAATAAACTCGTGTTTTTTTGCATGTTATCTGTGAACAAATATTTTGTTGGAATTCTAAGGAACATAAAAAAGAGAATATTGTCAAGAGGGGATACTTTTCCCTTTTAATACATCACTTATCGACAGTCACTGATTTAGTAAGGGATTGACGTCAAATAATATTTATTGACGTTAATTCCTAAGTAAATAACGCAACGAAGTTAAAATTAAAAAATACTAATTAATTGAATTAGGTATTATATATAGACCATAGTGTAGAAATCTAACGAAGTTAAAATTTAAAATATTAATTAATATAATAAATTAGGTATTACAGTGCCATAGCCAGGGGTGGCACTGGGGGATGTGCCCCTCAACAAAATTTTCAGTCACGTCACTATATTTTGTGATAAAAAAATGTTCAACTTCCATGTGCTACGAAACTCGTGGCCTAAAAGAGGAAGAAAAACTTACCCAGTACTAAAAGCCCTATTTTAATTTTGAAAACATTTGAATTCTTTAATCTCTTTTCTAGGTTATCTAGGAAATAGATTTTTGATTTGCAGTATTATTTAATTAGTATAGTACCAAATTTCGAAATTCACTCTTACTTTAGTATTACTAAAAAAAAAGAATTTGCTTCCTACAAAACACAGATAAAAGGCCACGAAATTAAAATTGGACTTCTGGAAGTAAATTTGTTCCGCGTATTGGTCTAATGCACAAAAAACGACCAGCTAACAACAGCCCTCATATATAGTCTTGTATTTTTGTTAGTAAATTTTATTTTTTGCTTAGAACACATTTTGATATAATGATAATATATTAGTATGCTTATACTAATAATTAATGGATACATTAACAAATTGGTTTACAATAATATTAATACATTGTATATTAAATGTATTTACCATAGTTGTTAATATAAATATACAGTCATATATAGTAGAGTAGATACACTTTATGAACAAAGGGGTCATTATTAGATATTCTAGCATTTCAAATTTTCAAAGGCTAGAGAAAAAAATAAGTGCCCCCCACCAAAAAAAATTTCTGGCTACGGTACTCAGGTATATATTATTATCATAGTGTAGGAGTATTCAGATTCCTCAAATTGTATGAATATAATAATATTATAATGTTAGTATTTTGAAAAAAAAAATGATGGTTTTCACGAATGTATACATTAAAAAAATAAAAAAATATAGTTTTAGTTTTTAATGCACAGAGCCAAATTAAATTTTCTTTTCTTTTTGTAGAAATAGTGTTTATTATTATAAAATGTACTATTTAAGTATTATTATATTGTTCGAAAAGTGTTTGGGACAAGAGATTATGCAGATTATGAATTGTAGGTTTACAACATTGCATAATATAATAATATTATGGAAATATTGATAAAACTACAAAATATCCAACATTGGCCACGCCATCAGGCATATTAAAATATGGCTACGAAATAATTGCAATTTATTCTTAAATCATCATGATTTCTCGTAACATAATACCTATAATAGCCATGTAGGTATAAAATAATATAATAATAATATATGTGTAATACATAATATTATATACCTATATTGAGTACATATTGGTAATATAATATATATGCCGATATAACTTTAAAGTTATGTCAAAGAAATCATACCTAACGGAAATATAATAAATTATATTAATTTTGTTTTGGAATAAACTTCAAAATGCATAAGCTATAAAATTAATTAATAAAATTGTTGTTTTTATACTAACTTTTTATGCTAAGTTTATATTTTAGATTTATAGCCGTGAGGACTTACTGAGGAATGTATTTGTTTTAGTATGAAGTTCTTATTTAATTTACATTTTCAATATCCTTTTCTGTAAATATTAAGAAGTAATGCTTCAACCATTTTATTTAGAATCTTTAAAAATCGGAAATTGAATTTCGACGGTACTTTGAAAGCATAATTTTTCGGTTTGTTCAATAGTTTGTAGTTACAGTATACCGACAACCATTGAACATTACTTAAATGCCATCAAATATGGTTTTTAAGAACTGTCAGCCAATACCGTTTTCATGTTTAATAATAGAACTTCAAAAGTATACAATATTTTTAAATCCCTCGAAGTTTTTTGAACGTTATTCCCGACAGTAATTCTGCAAAGTATATTTATTATGTTTTGGATATCATCATTTATATAGTGAAATTATAACTGTTGAGACTGTTTATCTATGAATAAATATCTATTATTACCAATCTTTTGTTTCATCTAAATAAATATACTTTTTGAATTGTGACAATGATACCAAATAGTTATATTATGTTAGATAAAAACATCACTTATCTATCGAAATTCGTGTCAGTTTTTATAAATTTGAAATTAAAAAAGGTGGGCAAGTGGGTGTTGCTCTGCTGTACAGTAGGTTACAAGTGGGTCACTGTATAATGGATGGTATTAAATTTGAATTCAATGATATAATATCATTGTATAAGAAAAACGATTCTGAGCGCTGACGTTATGTCAGTCTATGTATAAGACATATTATATACATATCTATGGTATTAAACAAAAAATTGACCTATAATAAATTCCAAATTAATCATATCACAATATACATTAGATACTTATAACAGTTATAACGCGTTATACATCAACAAAAACCGTGATACTGTCATAGATATATAATAGTACACTTTAGAAGTTTCAAGTACCCACGAATAATATTATTCAATCACAACAAAATAACTAAAATCGTAACTCTTGGTTTAAATATGAAATTTTGTCTAAATTTGGAATTAAAATGTCTGTAAAAAATAAGTGTGTTTATATATTTTTTAGATTTTTGGTTACAGTATGAATTATTTAAGAGAATCTTTGTTTTAAATTTTCAACTCTTAGTTATAAAAACTGAACATTTTATAATTTTTTAATTCCAACGATTGATAATTTTCGATATTTTGATAAATTTTGTCAAAATTCCAACTTTAAATGCTTATAAAAAAAAATCGTGCCTATGTATTTTTAATATTTTTCAACTGATATTGTAACAATATATCAGGAGCCTTGTATTAAATTTTTACACTTTTTGGCCCAACAGATAAAACTTTATTGATATTTATAGAAAAAAAAACTAAAAAAATTGAAAGCTGTAAATGTCCATAAACAGCTCAAAAAGAGTCAAAATATTTTCAAAATTGTATGGTGTATATGAAATGCTAATATAAACATTCAGTGAAATTTTCATGTATCTACAGTTATTCGTTTTTGAATTACAACAAAATAAGGAAATCGCTACATGAGAAATCGAGTGAAAATCCAATGTTGTAAAAATTTGAATTTCAAACGCTCATAAAAATTTAATTTGACTGTCCGGTAGAGATTTTTTTATTGATAAAGGTAGATAATCTTATAAGGAATCTTGTGTTTCATTTTCAAATCTTAGATTTAAAAAGAAAAATTTTTACGAATTCTTAACTCAAAATAATTTGCTAATTTTCGTGATTTTTCCATATTTTGTCAATTTTTGAACTTTAAATGCTTATAAAAAAAAATTGTTACTAAGGATTTTTAATATTTTTCATCTGCCTTTGAAAAAACATATTAGGAGCCTTCTATTAAATTTTCAAGCTTTCGCAACCAACAAATAAAATTTTATTGATATTTCTAGAAAAAAAACTAAAATAAAATGAAAAATGAAAATGTCCCTAAACAGTTCAAAATAAATCAAAATATTTTGAAAATGTTATCGTGTATAGAAAATGCAAATATAAACAACCAGTGAAAATTTCATGTATCTACGGTCATTTGTTTTAAAGTTACACCAATAACCAAATTCGATTTTTTGGAAAATCGATTTTGCGTAAAAATTCCCGTTTTTCCTTAATTTTTATGTTGTTTTTCCCGGCGCTTGTGAAAACTACTGGAAAATGTTTACTTTTGACCCCCCAAAGTACCAACTAGATTCACTTTCCTATCAGAAAAGGTACTATTGAAGAAAATCGAAGCACTTTTACTGTCCCAAAACGTGATGACAGACACAAAAAAAATATAAAAATATAAAAATATAAAAACATACATCATTGTAAAACCAATACATTCATCGCTCCGCTCAGAATCTAAAAAATAAAAAAAACACACATCATTGTAAAATCAATACATTCATCGTTTCACTCAGAATCTAAAAATGGAAAATGAAAATGTCCCTAAACAGTTCAAAATAAATCAAAATATTTTGAAAATGTTATCGTGTATAGAAAATGCAAATATTAACAACCAGTGAAAATTTCATGTATATACGTTCATTTGTTTTAGAGTTACACCAATAACCAAAATCGATTTTTCGGAAAACCAATTTTGCGTAAAAATTCCCGTTTTTCCTTAATTTTTATGTTGTTTTTCCAGGCGCTTGTGAAAACTACTGGAAAATGTTTACTTTTGACCCCCCAAAGTACCAACTAGATTCACTTTCCTATCAGAAAAGGTACTATTGAAGAAAATCGAAGCACTTTTACTGTCCTAAAACGTGATGACAGACACAAAAATATAAAAATATAAAAAAAAACATACATCATTGTAAAACCAATACATTCATCGCTCCGCTCAGAATCTAAAAACATTTGTTTTTTAGATGGAAAAAAAATCAGTTTAATTTGTTTTTTTGGCACTTGACCGAGTATTTGACGCTATATATACTAAAAAAAAAATATTTTCTCCCGGTCGTCCTCACCATAGGACATATAATTCAAGCCCCACCATCGAGGTTTATGATTTTTATCAATAACCATATTATATTATGTATAGGTACTAATTGGATACACGATAACTGTATATTGAAAATTTCAGTGGAGTGATATTTATACATGGTAAGAAAACATATTCGTACACGTTGAGGTTTATATAGGTACATCCAAGAGTCCAATGAGAATTTTACATTATGATGTAATTATTTTATTAATATGATGAGTTATTACAAAATGTATTCTGTACATTGAAACTATTAGATAACAATATAAAAATTGTGTAGAATTTGTATTTAAATGTAATCGTATTATATTATAATAACGACATAACTAAATGATAACAATATGAATGGTCGTTATTTCGTAATTTATGTTGTCATGTCGTGACTGCAATATCTGCTATAGTCCGGTAGGTTTATTATTTACTATAATGCTGTAATAGTAATAATAATACCTACCAATATACCATAAAACTAACACTGTTGTTTTTTTTAATATTACTATGGAGTATTACAGGAAACGGAGTACGATTTAGTGCTGAAATTACATTTAAAGGTACTAGTTAAAAAATATTTTAGAACCCGAATTGGCTCATTGACAAAAGCAGTAATAGGGTTTGGCTTAGTCCTCCCCTTAAAAAAAAAAAATATTAGTTGACATCAATAAATGTAAGTTGCATTTTTTTTTTGTGGATTCGTTAAAAAAATACTTTTTGTACTATAGGTACCTATGTAATAATAACGTACCTATACTACTTATACTAAGTACGGTCATTTATTGTTCGACTGTTAATGTAATGTAATACATAGTTTTTCTAAAACGTCAATATTGTGAATATTGGGTGTATAATAATTATTATGTACTATATTATATTATTATTTTTAAATGTGTAAGATAAAATCCGATGAAAGGCAGTGCCGAACATAGGGGGAGCAATGGCGACAACTGGGGTGACAATTGCCGCGAACGCTAACATTTTGGGGCTTCTAAAATTTTGCGTTAGAAAATCGGTTTACTTGTTAATTATGAAAACTTTTTTAACATAATATAAAGAACATAATATATTCTGCTTCTTGTAATTTAAACAACTAATGTATTATAGGTATCAGCGAGAATTATTAATATACCTAATAATAATACTTCCTTTCCCCAAATTTGTTGTGAGTGAATATACATAAGTTATTTAAAAAATGTTCTTAAATGTGCACTGTATAAAACTCGAATATGAACTAAATATTCTAAAATATGTAAGACCATGTGGGTAGGTACCTATTAATACTTCCGTAAGTAATTATTTTTGATTACTCTTTAAAAAACCATTCTCTAACAAGAGTGTCTGTAAATAAATATTTGGGCATCCTCCTAACTTCTGATTTAGACTACCACTCTCACATCGAGAACGTCACCTGTAAGCAGGGCTTCAAAACGCTTTTATAAAGAAACAGTAACAATAAACAATATAGAAACATATAATTGCCTGTAAAAAAAAAAAAAAATTATAAAACTATAACTATCAGTAAAATACTACAATATATATTATGGTTATTTTTGTAATATTATATTTTTCAATCATTCTGTTTTGTGTAGGAAACAAGCTATATCCATAAGATAACACTAAAAGCTTCATAACTTTTAAATTTGTAAAACGTTTAAACGCTTAAGTTGAATAACGTTCAAACGCATAAATTCAATACCTAACTTTAAATGCTTTATAACGTTAAACAGTCATTCGATCATAAGTTATGATTCATAACGTTTAATATACATATAACGGTAAACGGTATTATTATTTTTGATTTAAGCCCTGCCTAGAAGTCTCTAAAACCACTACTCTTCACTAAACGTTTCTCTTCGAATTTAAAACTATCCTATTCTCTAAAAAGCTTAAATTGCGTACTTGTAAGAACGATAATTGAATATAGGTCTATTCTTTGGGATCCGTATACATCACCTGACTCAACTGACTTTTCCTAACATGAGAGAGTTCAGCTTGGATTCCTTAATCTTACCTCCTTTTTTCTTAAGATATATCATACACCTATCGATTATTCCCCTATCTTGCTCCACCTACAACTTAGTTGTCTTTCCGACAGAAGAGTTTTGGCCAACCTTGACTTTCTCAATAAACTTAATAAACTCAATAAATTTACCAGGTAAACGGTATCATCAATGACAGTGATGGTTTTGACATGTAATTTTACATGATGCGGAAAAATATTAAATATTAAATACACTATTACTCAAACGCCTCTAACACAGGAACAAAATATGTAAATGTATTCTTTAAATGGTATGGGTTATCAAAATGGAGCGGAAATATTAGCCAGTTATGATTAAAAACTATTCTGTGCTAACTGCTAAGACAATAATTTTATCATATTCACATACATAGTCATATAGATAATATTTCATGACCAAATGATGACAGACGTGCCACAATGCGACGGTCGTGTATCAGTGACAACAGAGTGCAGCCCACCATCTAGCAAGTATCGCTACTGTATACAATTTATGTACCCGGCGGCTGACGTTTATAATATAGTTGAGCGGTAGATTTTAGTTGCCTCTGGCGGCGGTCTGCGCATGCGCTATTCACACTATTTTACGAGATTACATGTGTGTGCGTAGACGCCCCTCGCATGCACAAACTTAGTTGACGGTGGCTACCGTTTCTGTCGATCTCAGCGCTTTAGAGGTGGAGGTACCGGGTGCAATATTAAATGGAAACGGCTATAATATCTCATAAGTTAGGTTACAGCGACGTGTAACCATTATCACGTTCGTAGATACACTGTATACAAGATCTGTACAAAAAAATAATATTCAATATTGTTGTTTATTAAACTTAAATTCTAAAGCATTTTGAAATATCTATAAATTAAAATTAAAATTAAAGTATACGATTAAAATTTTAAAATTCAAAATTGTTGAAAATACCAAAATAAAGAAACAAATATATTTTATTTTCCTGAAAATTACAAGTGAGGCGGTGCCTCACTTGCCTCACCCCCAAAACTGCCACTGATCAATGAACCCGAGCTTGTTGCAGATATGAATTTTAGAGTTCCAATCAGATCATCCAGGCTGTCGGCTCCCTACTATGTCCGTCGACATAACCCAAATTATAGCTGAAATCACCTTACCCATCGAATGATGAGACTAACAAACGAGAACCTCTCTAGTCTTTAAGCTTTAAATACATAATTGTAATATTTATAATTTTTTTTTTTTTTTATTGATCATGAAGCCCAGCAACTAAGACCATTAGCTGTTTGTTTTTGTTTGAAGCGGAGGAAATTGTAGGTTAGTAAACACGTGTGTTTTAGTTTGGCAGAATTTTCAAGTGGGTATCCATAGGGTATTCCGTAGGTATCTGCCATGCGCGGGTGGGGGATGGAGCACTTCTCTTCAGACACCGTGACTTGCTCGAAGAAAAATGCCACCCGCGGCCCGGATTCGAACCGGCGCCAGTGTGCGTCACAACCGACTCCTTTATGCGCTCGGCCATTTCACCCTCTTAATTGTAACATTTAATTTTATGTCAGTTTTTACTTTTCTTATATTTTATAAATTATACCTTGGGCATAGCCCGTAATAAAATGTAAATAAATCAATAAATAAAATAAAAACTTGATAAAATAATACATAACATTTTTAATAATTAATAAAATCAAAATAGGCACCTTATTTTATCAACAATTAAACTATTAAGATTAACAACGAAAATTGTTTTTTTTTTTTTTTTTTTAATTATTTATAATTATTTAGTCATTATGTTTATTGAAAAAATATAATACTAATTGGCATAGTTTATAATATAGTTTTATTACATTTATTTTTATTTTGTTCGTAATAATGTAATAATATGTTCAATAAAGTACTTAATAAACAACTTAAGTTATGAATTTTAAGCAGGGCTCGAGTGGCATACACTCAATTTTATCTTCGGGAAGGAGAGGGGTTATGTATTAAACAATATTTAAAAAATAGCATACTACACTCATTATTGTTAAACCAATAGATTCTTATCTTCACTTAAAATCTAAAAAGTTCACGAGGATTTTGCTCCCATATTCAATGTGGGTAGACCCACTTAAGTTATGTTTGATTAGGTTGGGCTAATTAATTTTTACACCGGAGCGCACAGTATCTAAATGCGATACTGATGATAGGTGCTTCAATGACGCCAACAAAATAACAATAATATACTTGTGAGTTGTGATTATCCTCGACGCCTGTGCTACATCAAACTACAGCAAAAGGTAAGTAATATATAGGGCCTGATTGGAAACTTATAAAAATACATTAATGAAAAAAAAGCAAAAACTACACTAAAAATTTTAATATGTTAATCACCTAAATACTTCAACAACGCTCATAAAACGTTTAAGTGGAAAATTTAAATATACGTAATTTGTATATTTATTATCAGCTATTATTGCTCATTGATAAAGGTTTAAATGACTTTCATCTCCTACACTATAATGCGTTAAAATGTTGTCATGTTATAGGTTCGTCAAGTTGTATTTGTTCTGTGGTTTTATCATATTTTGTTAAAATATTGCTTTAAATTCAAAGATGTATAAGTGTGTCGGGTTTTGGCAGGATGTGGGTCTCTTAAAAATGTTAATATTGTGAAATCCATTTCAAAACATGCACCTCGCCACCTGCACCTTTTATGCAATGGGAATAGGTAACAATATTATAATCAGAATGGTGTGGTGTGACGTGATTCATTTAAACCTGTGCAAGTACCATTGTACGGGGACAATTAATTTAATTAATTTAAGCGTCGATTGTGGCCCGCGATGAGCTCAATAAACACTTATCGTTGTATGTAGGTATTAAGCCGGATTCACACAACTCCTTGTCGTGTTCCATTTATATATACATATAATATATATATTATATATTCATAACGCCTAGGTAACAACATGTTGGTAGCACGTTATACCTACAAGTTAAATTACATCATTCAACTCTACACGACACGAGGTGTTAAGAGGACCTGACTTTACACTAGCTGCCACATCGACGCATAATATCAAAGTTTTATTTTAACATTTTGTCCATACTATAAGCACGCAGTGGGCATGTACCTTTAGGCTGTATCACGAGCGACGTTTGTTAACAGACTACTGTTTGCAGGTATACCTACAGACTACCAGCGAGGTAGGTATTCTATGTTAACCAGACCGGACAAATTAACAGACGACGGTTAATTAAAATTTGAAACTGAAATGAAAATAATATATTTCGGTCGGCGACAGCTCATTTGCTCGTCAAAAAAGAAAATACAACACTCTAATGCCGAGTTAGGTAATTCGGAAATCCCATCACATTTATCACACTGTTACCTTTAATATGGCGGAGACAACACAAATATAGAAAATCGAAATTATGACAAATACCTGTATAATTCTGTTCATTATCGACCGATACAACTACGTCGTCTACTTGATATTATTATAGCAGGTACCTACACGTAATTTTTTATATAATAAATCGTTAGACTCAGAATCTAAAATTAGAGAGAAATATAATATTCAAAGATTTAGTTATTTTTTAGAATTTTATGATTGTGTTGATATTTTGTTGGTCATGTCCTAAGACTTCATATAGATGTCAGGGTGTATTTAGATTATTCTGGTAGCTAGTACCATATTTGGCATAGTAGGATATGTTTGATGGTTAGATATTCCCCATAAATTAATAAGCATTGACATGGGTATTCTTGATAAATCTCTCCCATGACCAATTTTTTTTAAATATTTATATCAATTCATATTTATATAATATATTGTATACCTGTTGTATAACATTTTGTTTTATTTTGTTTTTAATTAACATAATTAATAATGAACTATGGTAAATTTCCACAGAATATATTGTCTATAATTTATATGATAATATTCTTATACATTGTGTCACCGTGTATAATTTATTATTTATGTTATTTTCTTATTAAAGATAACAACCCTCGGCATCGTGGTCATTGGAAAAAAAAAACATTTTAGATTCTGAGTGGATCGAGGAACCTGGTGGTTTTATAATGGTGTTTATTTTTAAATTTTTTTTTTTTATCCTGTATATAAATTTTCACCAGAAGGAGTGCTGCGATTTCAACATATTGAAAATATATTGTAGAAAATTGGATCTAGATAGTACTTTAGTGAGGTCATTTTTAAAATTTATCATTTAGGTAGTGTTTTACTAGTTATTTACTAGCTATTTAATGTCACATTAAAAAACACCGACAAATTACGAAAAACCACTAAAAACAGGATTTTAATTTCTAACGGTTTGTTTATCGCCATAGAAACGAATAAAAAATAATAATATTAAAATATTAACTCAACTTACAGGCTGTAGTAAATAATAACATTACAAAATATCCAGACCGAAAATTTTCCCCGCTCTGAATCGTTTTTCTTATACAATGATGTAACATCATTGAATTCAAGTTTAATACTATCCATTATACATTGACCAACTTGTAACCTACTATACGGCAGAATGGGACACTTTTTTTAAATATGGCCATCCTACTATTAACGTTTTATTTAAATTAGTTTTTTTTTATATAATCGTTAAGATATAATTTATTACAATTTATATAATGTTTGTTAATATTTCTTTAGTAAACAAAAACAAGCTGATTAAAATGTCTTTTTTATCAGTCGTAAGACGGCGCATCGTGTAGGCAAAATTGGTGCACTCGTGTGCAGAAACAAAAGTTTCATATTATTATTATCAAGGGACATGCGCAATGGCTATATTTTATAAAAGTGAGATAATTTTTAATAATTATAATTATTACTTAGATTTCGCATTTTGATTTAACAACATACCACTAATTAGTTATTATTACTATAATAGTGTTGTATCAAAAATATATTTCTTATTTTTTACACTTATAGTTTATCATTAGCAATTGCCTGACTTTTACTTATTTGATTCTGAGCGGAATGATAAATGTATATTAATGTCACGAGAAAATCCACCGACAAATTATGAAAAATTTAATAATATTAATTAAATTTACGGGCTATAATAAAGAATACCTAAATAAAATATCCAGAGTGACAAACCATCTCCGCTCAGAATCATTTTTCTTATAATTTTTTCTGTATAATATTATACATTATATTATATTTAAATAAAAACATAAAACTACTTATATAGTTATGACTTATGAGAAATTTCTTGTAAAATTGTAGGTTCAATAGTACGGTAAATAATATAGGTCTGAGGTATTTGAAATTTTGAAATATGATTAGACAGTTAATAGTGGTTTGAAAAAAGTAATATAAAGTAAATAATTGTTTTAAAATTAAGATGAGTAATTCCATTCTTTTAGACTTAAAAATTATTGAAGATAATATGAATTTAATATGAACTTAACAAAACGATACAAGTGGTCTATCCACGTAGGTTGAGTACTCTCTACGAACAAAGTATAAACTGTTTTTTATAAGTATTTAAAAATTTTAAAACGTTAAATATGATACATTTTCTTTTCATCTTCATTCAGTTGGATTTTAACGTACAACATATTATACATTGATCAAAACGTCATTACTTTATAAATAATAATAGAAATTATGCTATTTGAATGAAGCTTGAGTATACTACCTACAATAATACTAACTAAAGCTCTAGATATATATATTATATATAGCCATATAGGTAAAAAAATAGTTTATTCGATAATTACATTTAAAATTAACCATGCTGTAGTTTACTTTAATACCTATAACTGTACAATATTATGAAATATTTCATTTAATTTTATTAGTTTTATATATTATAAACATATTTTATTAAATTCTAATATAATGCTATACAAATTAATATGATTTATAACGCATTAAATGTTATGATTGAATAAATTAAAAATTAACTTGCAAAAATTATTTAAACATTTCTTAACGCATTGAATGTTTTTGTAATATACAATATTTAGACTTAAAATTAAACACGAGACAACTAATGACAACGGACCATATTATGGAATGTGGGTGGTCCGATATGCATATATACATACGCATTAGGTACATATATACTCATTTTATATACACGAAGTATATACAACACATAAATAATATTCAATACCTCTCCGATCAGACGTTTAGTGGAGACAACACAATCAAATATCAGCGGCGCCAGTAAACACCGTATATCATAAAATCATGAACACATTCTTTCATATATATATATACGTACATCACACGTGTACATATACATATATATATATTATATACTTCAAGACCCCTTCGATAATTCTCCGATCAAGACGTTTGGTCAAAACAAAACCATAAATTACCAGCTGTACCTTTGTCGCACCGCACGAAATAAGAAAATATATCAATACTTTAATATCACGTATTAATCGAGGCACAAGAAGAAGGGAAGGGATCAACCAAAATCATATTATATAAGGACCACAGAGAATCGATTGGCCGACAGTACCTTTCAGGAGAAGACTCATGCACAACGTCCACGCCAGTCAACATCACGACTCTATTCCATTACTGTCCAAAGGAGTGCTCATTACTATGTGTGTATATGCGTATACAATATTGGATCATTTCAGCATTCGGTATGTCTGTCTAAATTGGTTGTCTCTCTATCAGCCAAATTGACATTGTTCATCTTTTCCACTCACCTATCCATTGATCTCTTAAAAACATAAGGTGACTATCATCATATTATAGGCCTATTACATCACTCCTGCACATTTATATTTTGGAACACAAATATAATAATAATTGCTCTTTAACTTAAATTACATCCGGTTGGTGAATTTACTATATGTACTCTTGCCACGAATGTAGGAACTCTAAGAGCTGTGTTCAGGGCATAAATGTGTGATGATAAATACTCATCAGTATAAATTACATTTGATTGGCGAATTGACTACATGTACTCTTGCCACGAATGTAGGGATTTTGAGAGCATATGGTAACAGTCACAGCTAGAAAATTGTATACGAAATTCTACAGATTATATAAACCAAAATACATATATTATTGTCATCGTGATATCGACTGTCGAAGACGACCCCGAAGAATTACAAACCACTTGGGAGAACCAGCTGCAGCGAGGTAAGTGTTTGAATGTTTATACAATAAGAGTAGGTAATTCAAATATCATTAGGCAGATAGGTACAATACAGTAGTTGGGCGATCTTATGCGGAAACTTCGAAACCAACATAATTCTACACAATTCACAGACACGTGAACACACATGTACACACACATACAAGTACAAAGCGTACTACGACATATTATCGAGCACCGACGTTGTAGAGGGGTTTATTGAACTATCATTCCTCGAAGGACACTGGCAACCGGTTCGCTAGACGCGTCCCTTGCTCGTTAAAAAAGGGCAACAACCCGCGTGTTCACCGTACATTGCGTGTCATTTTATCGGTGCATCCGAATTGCATGCCAAAAAAATAAATATAAATCGGGTCGTCCGAATTGCATGCCGTCTCTTGGAGGGGTCTGTCCGAATTGCATGCCGTCTCTTAGAGGGGTATATCCGAATAAATAATTTACTTTTCAACTGGAGGATCGGGATTTTGTTACATTACAATTAACATATAATATTGTAGAAGGCGACACTGTGAATAAGAATCATAAAAATATTATTTTTAAATTTGGTGGTTTTTTTTTTGACATTTCGGGCAATCGGGCACACAATATTACAATTCAAATAAACAAAATAATATATAATAATAATTCATAATAATAAAATATGTCAATATAGAAACATCTTTTTTTGAATAATAAAATAGTATAATAGCATTTTTTAAAACGGTTAATATTACAATGAAAAATTACGTTACAGTATAATAATAATAATAATAATAGTAGGTAATAATATTATAATAGTAGGTAGAATACAATTATAATAATATAATTATCTATATAGTATATAGTCATAATATATTAAACATTTAGTTTTGTTTATTTTGTTGTCGGCAATGACATGTATTTTTTTTAAAAAATTAGGAAAGTCCAAAAAAAAAGTTTAAGTTGTTTAAGTGCATAGTAAATAAACGTGTGGTGTACAGCATGCAATCCGGACAAAGCCCTCTAAGAGATGGCATGCAATTCGGACAGACCCCTCCAAGAGATGGCACGCAATTCGGACAAACCCCTACAAGAGACGGCATGCAATTTGGACATTTTTTTTTTTTTTTTGGCATGCAATTCGTATGCAGCCCATTTTATATACCGTGTTCATTATAACACACACGTGTCTCACCTAAAAAACCATTACCTTCCCCTACCGCCTATTTTCCCCTTACCACATTTTAATTTATTTATATTTGTATTTTGACTAACAATAATCTGTTGTATAAAGCATTACAATAAGATATTGTGATGAGTATTTGTTAATATTTTACTTATGTTTTAACTTTTAAGTCAGGATAGTTTATTAATTATTATTCATTAATAAAATAATATTTCAAACCCAGCAATACAATAAATACATGTATATTTATATAATATAGGTACTATTATCAATCATAAATACCAACTTTTATCGAGTTATAGTATAACACGTAGTTTCAATAAAATAATATATATCATTCAATATTCCAATCATTATATTATTAAGTTCATCAACATTATACCATAATATTTTACTACAATTGGAAATTATTTCCTTCGGCATCTGTTAAATATTAAAAATCCAATTATTGTTGACACAGAGATAAAATATTATGGTATAACGATCCGTTATTTTTCATTTATTTTGAATAAAATATCAGTACACATTAATAATAAAAATTCTCCGGCCTATTTGTACTAATTAAAGTGTAAAAATATTATTATACATGTCTAAGCCTATATAGTTCTTACTCTAGTAAATACTATCCTTACCATGTTACCACAACTGATAGATACGTTAATATTACAGACCTTTTAAACAAAAAAAAAGGTTTAATTTTTCTCAATCATACGGTACCTATGGATTTGAGCACTATGTGCCGTGTTTATCGTTTATGCAATAGTGTTTACTGTTTAGGCATAAGTATAATAAGTATTAAATCAAATGTTTGAAGGTCAGATACTCAATGCCGTCTACCTTGCATTGATCTTAATGTTTAGAGTGCATTATTCATAAATGGATCACTATTGTATTTATTATAGTATCCGGATCAAGTGTCTCCTATTTAGTAATCAGATATCAAGACACTTTTTTATCAGCATACAAATTAGGTATTCAGCGAAGACATCACAGAAGAATACATAAAATTACCTTTAATATAAATTATAATATCAAGATACGATTTTCATTTGTCAATATTGAATTTTGGTCTCTTGGAATTGATCACTTACTGCAGTATGCTCCATTTACCTTACGGTCTTGTGTGCGTTCTACACTTCTGTGTAATGCGTATCACGTTTCGTATAAATTATAATTAATTTTAATAACAAAACCATTTGAATCCATTTTCTATAAGTACAAGTTAAAAACAAAATATAAACTAAAACACGAGCACTAATGCCAATGTAAGTATACTAGGTAGTAGGTACCTCTAGTAAAAGCGCCATAGACTGTTAACGTAATTTAAAAGTGTAGTGTAAATTAAAATACATATTATACAGTTATAATATAGATATTTAATTTTTATTCACTGCAGGCTGTAAAGCATAAGCGATATTTATTTAATTATTTTATACACAATATTTTGATATTCCACAAGTATTTTCTAATGTCCAATAACATTCAGTTGCATTATTTTAGTTAAAATTCTATTATAAAAATTATACCTGGAAAATTAAATATTTTTCAAGCAACTGGACTGTATTATGTTGAAATTGAGATTTTTATTCTAACTTTATTAAAAGCGCTGTGGAAAGAATAATAAAATCAAAATTGCATAATAAATATTGAGCTTCTAGTTTAATTGTATGGTTCAGTAAGTGTATAACAAATATTTGCATGCAAATAAATAATATTAAATGTATAATAATAAATATTTATTCTACGCTATGAATTATAATTATAAAATGTTTAAATTATTTTTTTTTAAACCCAAACTATATCGTTATATACACCTATCCATCATAAGTCTTAAATATGTTCAATAAACTTAAAAATTAAATACTTTAATACCACGACTGTTTTGTTATCTCCGGATGACACTACTAATATTCATCGTGTACCCCTACATGTTGGCTACTACCCTGTAGTTGACGCTAAAACAACATGGTGAAATAATATAAAAAATGGGCGTTGTATAATAAAACATTTGGTTTAAATTATAACTATAGGTTAGGTTAAACTTACAATACACGTTAAATTTTATTTAAAAGCCACTATGTCGCGATTTTAACATATATTATATTACAATTATTTCCAAATCTTTGTCATAATACTAGGTGTTTTTTAGACAAAAAATAAATACAATAGTAAATAATTATGTTCAAATATATTATTTAAATGTAAGCAAAATTGATGTATCTTATTTAGTAGGCTAGAATTAAGTTATATGTAGTATGTACCTATGTGCAGTGTGATTCCGTTGGAAAGATTATACCTGTTTAAGCTGTTTAGTGGAAGTAACTAAATGATTGTATAATCAATATCATTACTGCGATCGAATGTAATGTTAAATTATTTTGTTTAACTATATAATAAAATAACTATTTATCTTTATACCATATAATATTAACAAATACAAAATTATTTCTAATTTATACCGTTAAGGAAATTATTGTATACTCAATTTCTGGTGTAAGTCAAGCCTAGATAAGTCAATTTAAGTGAATAGTATTCAATGTTATGTATACTTAAGCAATAGTGTGTTTCTTATGTTTAGGTACTATAGTAAAATAATAAAAAAAATTTATTTTTTGAAAGTATCAAATAAATATTTAGCCACCTCCGTAGTCAATGGTGAATCGCAGAAAATTATTATAATTTAAAAAACTAATTAATTGTTTATCAGGACAATAAATTATATTATATCATATTAATTCCCCGAAAAATATATCACTAAAAAATAATTAAATGCGTAATAAAAATAAAATCAATAGGTACTTTTCTCGCTTCATAATAGAAAATATATAATTGTAGAAATTTTTACTTTTACCTAACATTATAGTAATGAAGTAATTTATAAATATTAAGTATTAATAATAATAATTTCTATATGTTAGTTATTAAATTATTAGTGCTCGTTTAATTATATTATTTATTATTATTTTTTTAAAAAAAAAAATTGTGGCAAGGTAAAGAATATGAATGAACTGATCCTAATTTAATAATTTACATTTGAAAAACGTATTTATACTTAACTTACCCGAGGCCCGAGTAGTGATTAATAGTTTTTCTTCTTGGAAATTACTAAACAATATTATTTACAAGGTTTGATGAAAATGTAGCTGAAAAATGTTCATATTAAGATGTATTTAATAAATTACATTTCTTGGTGAGTAAGTTAAACATACACGCTATTTAGAATAGAAATTCAAAAACATAAAAAGTTTAAACGAGTAAAGTAAATACTATTTTAGTGACATAATATCATACTAACGTACATGAACAATTTCTTAATATAATTAAATTGGGTTGTTTCATACTTTATAATGTCATTGCAACACAATTATTATTATTGTTTACTATCGATGTTCATATTTTCTTAATAATTTACACACATTTCTATGAACAATTTCTTTGGTATTATAATATATTAGTGGTTCTTGGACGGTTAAGTTTTACGTTTATATTTGAATGCATAATAATAGTATAACACACTAGTTGTGAAGTTCTAAATATAAATTACAAACCACCTTCTAGTACGAGATGTGCACAAATAAATACACTTAATCATAATATCATAACTCTCGTATTATTATATAATTCATATTGAACATTACCATTTATATCATTATATTGCAACCGATGAATAAAATTGTATCTACCTACATGTTTGATGTTACCGTTTCCAAGGGTCGTTTGATCTTTGTTTTAATTTTATAAACACTGACATTTGGTATTCACATTCGATAACCACTCGATTGTTACCTATATAAAAAGTGTACTGCGGCATTATGTCGATGTATCGTATTTTGACTTCCTACCAATATAGATACGAGATACCTACCTATACCATACATCGGTACACCACCACAATAATTCAATGGAACCACAATGCGTGGTGTACGCAAATAGAACGCATTTGGTTGTAAATTAAAACAGAACTATTGATCTGGTCGATTCGGATTTAGCATTTGCGATTCTGTACCGGCTGTTGCCGTGGCAGAGGTTTAAGTCGTGATGGCAATGGTTGGGGCAGTGCTGATGACGCCAGGTGTAGTGAAAGTGCCTCACGTGTGACGTCACGGTGGGTGGTACGTCGTACGTGGACCTGGTGAACTTGCACGGTATTGACGGGTAGGAGGTTATAATAATATGTTTTGGCTTGGGAGTACAGTGTATGGGATAATTGCCGAAGAGTTATCGTAACCATATCATATATTATTATAACCATGATATATTATACGTAATTAAATAGATGATTTACTAATGAATTGTGATGGATCTGATACTATTTTATATTTCGTATAAATACTGTATAATGTAAATAATTTGTTGTTATTATTATAATATTGATGTATTGCAATTTCGAATAATTATTTTTTAGTCATTATTTGTACGTGACTGATTACGCACGAGTGTTAAGCGACCAAAAAGCTTGAGAACCTCTGATGTAGACATTGCATTTATTCATCTTCGTGTAAGATCGCTTTAAATTATTTTTCAAAAATGATGATCGCTGTTATATTTATAAGTATACTATTAACATATCTTTGATTACGTACCTATTTGTATATCATATTAGTTGTATACAGTTTTATAAACATGATCGATAACTCAGTTCCCACTGGGAATAAAAATAAATTCTACTTAAATATATTTCATGTTATATGTATACCAGATACCTACTTCGAAAACAACTTATAAACACTTCAATGAGCCCGAAAATAGCTACTGAAGTTTTCGTGTTATTCAGGTTTGAGTTCTCGTGAATAAACTGTACCTATATAATATTAGTTTTACTATATAGTTAAAATTATAATTTTTGAATAAGTCTCCATCATGGGTATTAAATATGTTGTATCATACGATTATATCATAAATTGCATTTATAATTATAGGCATTTTAACTCTTTTTTTCCTAGGGATTGGTGGAACCACTCGGCTGAAATATTTTATTTGGATCCAGCTAGATTGTAGATTGTCTGTTTGTCTGCATTCGACGAAGTGTTTGAATGTTAGTGATTCCGCGGGTTTCGATCTTTTTCATCATATTATTTTATAATTTAAAGTTTGAACTGTGTCGATATTATGAAGTATTTTTTTTTAACACCTGCAGTGTGAATTTGACTTGACGTATTGAATTATTTAAATGTACCAATTATAATTCAAATAGTATAAAATATATGTATAAAAATAAATTAATCCAACCATTGTGTTTCGTTTTTATTATGAAATACTTTATATCATGCTCTAAAAAACACGCTTGGATCATTCATAATATGTATTACTATACAAACGTATTTATTAATATGACGTGCGTATACCATATTATATTATTATACGCTGAACTATAGATGTGTAGTTTTACATTAATTTATAGCTAAAGGCATTATAAATTAATATACCTATTGACTTCTAGTGCCAGTAAAATATAAACGTAATTATAAGTTATACAACGTTTTATTAAATAATATATTTTTTTGTGAGATAGTTATAATATATTTATAAAAATTATATTTAGTGTTGAGTGAATTTTATTCAATTTAAGTGAAATGTAATAATTGCTAAAGTGATGGGAAACATTGGATCATATTTTCAATACGGAGAAATCATGTTAAATTCCAACAATGGCATCAGTTGGAATTTCCAATTTGTATAGTTTGAATTTTTTTGCTTATATTTTATCAGCTAGAACAATGCAGAAATTATTCAGCTTCTGAACGAGATTGTATTTTTATTATTTAGCTCGTTTTGTAGTAGTTAATCGGGGTGGTTAATAGTGATCAAATATATAAGAAATACATCATTTTATATTGTAATTTTCAGATTATTAAGCTAAAATCATTTATATTATAACTATAAAAAAAAATAACATCATTGATTTTTTTTCTATGATATCACTGATAAGTTGAGGAAACAGCGTAATTATAACTTACCAAGCCATGCCAGCCATTAAGGACTTATAATTGATCGTAAAAAAAATAATTTTTTTGGTAATAAGTCTATAACCAATCGTCATTACACTTAACTAGACTAAACATTTTTTTTCGGTATTGTAATGTTTTACAATATTCAATATAAAATGTTAAAACTTAAAATAACATAAAATATTTTACAAAACCATTAACCAGTAACCTTAATACCACATAGCTACATACACTGTAGGGTAAGTATTCATCAAACTTTATAAAACAAACAAATCTCATAGTATTTAGCTAACGATGTCTAACTTTATCTGGTGATGTAAACATAATTAATATATAAGTTTGAAGTAGGTACTCATCGTTTATTTTGAGTATAGTATTGGTCCCTAATATGTTACTATTATTTTTGTATTTGTTGACCATTAAGTATACACATTATATGAACTTTAAGTGGGTAATGTGTATTAAACTCATCATAACAAATTCTCCAAATGTTCATACAAATAGTTGATGAAGGTAATAATTATTATGTATTTATTAGCTTCATCAGTTAATAAATAAAAAAATAGGTATCATAATATAAAATGAACATTGATATTATAGATACACTTGGAGGGTAAGCATAAAGTCAATACAAATATTTTAATAAGTTCAAAATGTATGTTCAATATGTATACATATAAAAAGCAGTTGTTAATTGATTTTGGCATTTAATGTTTTAATACGCAAAAAAATATATTAATTTAAAAAAAAAAAATTTTATAATAATTCATATACAATACAAGCTTTTCATAACAAGTTATACATTTTTTATATTTTTAAAATATACTGTGTAAGTTCCTAATGTCGAAACCACTTTTCCTGTCAACTGTCGTTATTATAATCGGGGAAAAAATAAACAAGAACGAAAAAGTACTTACAACGGTAATCAAATTTCGAGTTCTTTACATTATTTCACAATATTAAGATGTTAGTCTTTTTAATTGTCACTGGGGAATTGGAAGCAATAAGTTAGAAAGTGCTGTGCTTTATTTACAACTTACATTAGTCTAACATTGTTATATTAAATCCATATTCGATAATTCACAAATTATATCGATATTCAACAGTTAAGTGAGTATAAGAATTACCTAATGTTTATTATACTCTCCTTATTATTGTTAAAATTTTTAAGCATCCCCAACATAAATTCTATACCTAACAAGTTTTTTTTTTTTTTTTATTCAACAAAATTGAATACAATAAGTAAATGGGATGGGGATGATTAGCGGGAGAGGGAAGTCACCCAATGGAAATCGATTTAAGGAGAGATCGATAACAAGTTATGCTGATAATTTTCATCGAAAAATATACTAAAGTTTGTTTTACTAAAAACTAAACACATGCGTTGTTTGTGTATAAATTAAATAGTAACGGAGAAATATGTCTACCTCATTATGGTACATCTGATTGCACATTTATATTTTTGTCCTATAACAATTATTTAATAAGCTATAATTTGTTTAACTAATATAACTTAATTGAAAGAATTGAAAGCTTTGCTTTTGTCCGTATAATTAAATAGTCAATTAATAACATTTTGCAAATGTATTAGGTATAGTCTGAAAGTTACTATAAACAGTGGCGTCATTTCAGTTTTTATTAGACTAGGGAAATTTTTCACTACTTTTCTGACTCAAACATTTTTTCACCCAGATTCTCATAGCGAAGTGCCATAGTGGTAAACGGGGGGGGGGGGGGGCGTGGTAAATGTGCCGACTTAAGGTTGATGTAGATACTAGACTGGGGCAAAGGCCCTAGTTGCAATACCTCAAATTACGCCACTGACTATAAATACCCAAAATATATTTTACAAAAGATCATTTCTAATAAACATGAATCACACCGGGCGTGAGAGATAAAAAAAATAAAGAAGATAAATACCAATTAAGGGTCAAACGACATTGGTTATTAATCATTTAAATATAGGGAATACCTTCAGGACCGTCATAACCACAATTTTCCAAATCAGAGAATGTATCTTTAACAGTTATTAACAAGAAAATGTTGTCGACACAATCAGGATTATAAACTTTAATATTATTAGTTGGTGGGTTAACAAGTGAAAGTCTCGTGAAAATAGGGTTGAGCAAATAGATTAAAAAAATTAAGACCTTGAGTTGAATATCATCCAAAAACAAAATGGATGGAAAAGAATTTTCGTGTTTACAATCTTTAATGAACTTCCAAAAATATCTAGTGTTATCAACCAATAATATTGGATTTTAGAGATAACATTTAAGTAAGTACCTAGTTTATATAAAACTATCATTATAGTTTTTAAATTTAATTTGGTTAATTTTCTTATTAAGTCATATGGAAAAACGATGAACATTAAAGTAAAATCTTGTTACTCACTTGAAAAACAAATTATGTAAAATAAAATAAAGTTTAGGATGATGGCTTATAATATTAATAGAACAACTTGTAACCACTTAATTATATTTAGCTCAAAAGCTATTATGGTCTTAGCATTCGCTCTTTTAAAATACGAAAAATAGTTTACCTGAGACAATTAATTATTATAATAAACTATATGGTGTTTTTTTTAAGCCAAAATTAGTAAGGGAGGATACAAACTATCAATATGAATATTATAAAAGGATCAAATGATAATAATATAACCGAAGATAAGGGAAGAGATGAAAAAACTAAATCTAATATTGTGTTAAAGAAATGTTGAACATTATTAAATAATCGTGTAAAATGTATACACGAATAGCTGAAAATAATATAATCTGTTTATGGAGAAGAGGTTAAAAAATGTAACCCATAATAAATCGGAGGATTCGTTACGCACCATAGATAGGTAAATTAATTATACATTCATGGTGCGTATATATATGTTTGAAAAGGAAAAGTTCGACTGTGGCTATCATAAATCTCAATACAGCTGTTTGGTGGGATAAAGGCTACATCTAACACGAGTCTTACGTTACCAACGGATACCGTTACTAACAGTTGTTCAATATTATTAATTGGCACAGATAAGACTCTACCAACATATTTTATCTTTACGGCAATAAGAACCCCACCACCACTACAACTTACTGTAAGCAGCATCTGTATTAATAATATTCCTATCTAACCGAAATACCAGAATAGTCTTCAAACCCAAATGCCGTGTTATTATTGTCTGGAGCGAGCTAGGTGTCCGTAAAAATAAAATAATCGAAATCGAATAGTGAACCATTAAATCTTAAAGTGTCTAATTTTGTACTCAAAGCACGTAAGGTTTGGTAATAATCGATAAATTTAATATATTTTTTAAAAATATTTTTTTTTGTCTGCTTGAACTAAATAGCTCACCTAAAATATTTTCCCTATTGTCGTCAAAATTGTAATCTGTGTAAGAATATTACGTAGAGCCGACGACGGACGGGTGTGTTAATCGTGTACAAAAGATAAAGTTATCTTAGCCGAAATAAACCAAAACAGGTGGTTACGTTACCCGTCTATTCTGCTAAAATTAAAAAATATTTATGTCATATAATGATGATTGTGGGTAGTTATAAGAAGATTGTTAGGTTTTGTTCAAAACTACCAGGAAATATGTTGCCGTCGAATAAAAGTTAGAACAAGAATCTTGTCAATGGTTACATGGAGAGAGGTACTCGAGGAAAATAATTTGTTTCCCAACGACGTTTGACAACCGTACCAAGTGAATGGTTTTCAGTTTTCACACGATTTTTTTTTTTTTTTGCAAAATTCCCAGTTTTTAATGAATAACTATATCATGTTTTTCACTTGTTAAGTTTTCACCGCAGAAGCAATTTTTAATCACCACATAGTTTCCGCATGATTTGGCCAAACAAAACCTAAACATACGTCATAGTTATGAAATACCTATATAAAAACTAATTTAATACTGGTATCTGTATATTTTTTTGGATGATAATAATAATAATAATTTATTGGATAGAAGCACTCAACTTAATGTCCACATGTTTCACCTCTTACCTGGATAAGTAAACCAGACTGTTGCAGGGAAACGTAGGAAGGTAGTGCTGGATGTTGATGACGTATAGTATGGCTTATACTAATTGATAGAGCACCTTCACGTCATGCACACATTGTTAGTGAGCAACTGAATTAATTACTTATGTTATTTATAGGTACTATAACCTTGCACAATAATAATACAGCTAATATAAAAGCAGGTCACCGCCCGGACACGATAAATAATTATTAAAATTATAAATTTAATGATAAAAATGTAAAACAATGAGTACTAAATATATTATTATATCTTGCATATCATTTAAAAATGCAAAAATTCATATTGCTATATTTTATAAATCAAAGAAAAATCTGAGTTTTACTGTAGGTAATAAAAAAATAATTAAAGTTAGTTAAGTCACAGACTAGTACTGTTGCTGACTATTTAATACAGACAAATGTATAATTATAATAATTTATATAGGTACCTAATTAGTAATTTTATTATAATAATATAATGTTGAGCAAATAAATATCTGACAACTGTTTAAAGTTTAAACAGAAAATTCGACCATTTTCACAATTCATTTTTTAAACTTATTAAACAAGTGATATACGTTATACCTAGTGATAATATATTGTATACCATAAGCCATTTGTTATGTAAACTGTTATTAATTTATTACATTCTAAAATCTGTGTCCACGTTTACTTTGATTACGTGTAATCAATATTCCACGTAGGTATTAAACGTTGTACCTACTCCTAATCAACTGAATGGATTTAATAATATTAAGGTTAACCAATCAAGCGGTACATGTAACATTTGTATCAATATCATCATAATACCAACAGTATAAATAACAACAGTTGATTGACAATGCATTTACGTTATCAGGACAATATACAATAAATCGTAATTCATAGTATTCATTTGATCTGAAATATAGTAACAATGATGGGTATAGTATATTTACAGTGTATATATTAATATGTCTGATTTGCAATCTATAATAATTAATAATCAAATACACCGATGTAATCGTTTTGAATGATAATAAGTTATTATACAATGGAATAATATTTAATAATATTATTATAATTTTTATTTGTAATATTATAATAATTTCATATTTGTGCAAGATGAATGATATTATTTTATTTAAATTATTAAAAAAAATATATTTATACTAACCTCAAAAATATACTTAGATAGTGCATAAAATAAACTCCATTTTGTTATTTTTTTTTCAAAAACATTTCGCATTTAATTCTAAGATGCTGTAATATATTATAATATTATATAGTGTTTAAATTAATGTGCAAAAGTTTAAGTAATTTATACTGCAATACAAATAATAGTTTAGGTATACTATTATATGCTATATTTAATACAAATATTTTTATTTTATTAACACCATTGGCAGTTTTGAAAGTAGATATAGAATACACATTAAATAAGTACATTATGCAACACTAATAAAAAATAAGCTAATATAATTAACAAAGTATATATTAGCATTTATCATTAAAACGGAAACCACAAGGATATGTGCATTATTTAAGTGAAGAAAAACGAAAATATATTAAGAGAACGTTACACTTTTCAACTTTGAGGGTGGTTACAGGTAACGAATTGGATCTATTAGAACTTTGGTCAAAAGTAAAAAAAAATTCCCATACTATTCAAAATAATCCGGGATAATAAAAATAAATCGAAATATTTGGTATGATGATGGTAGTAGATATAGCTTGTTCGGAGCATTTGTGAAGTCTTCCGAGCATAGCAATAATTTCTCTCACTCAAGCTATCTCTCTTGGATACGTTTCGGCACGCCTCCCAACTCTAGGAGTAAATGCTCCATCTATAGTTGTATTATACGTCTATAAATATAAGTAATTACTTACTACAATAATCAATAATAATATTATGATTGTCTATTGAATTTACCTACCCTGCCCTTTCCATTACATGTACCTACCCTGCCCTTTTCATTACATGACATACTGGTTTACCCCACTCTCAACGGGAAGTGGTTGCGGAGATGCCCGCCATTATATTATTATTATTATTATCTATTCTGTGTGTTTACCAAGTAATTTCTCAGAGTTGAATTGAGTGTAAAATACCTTTGTCTGGTTTCCAACCCTGAATGGTATCCACACAATATAATATAATTTATATGATTAACGGATACGATAATAATAATTTTCCAATCAGAAGTAGTTGCAAAAATTACTTAACGTCACTTTCGTTCTTTTATCGCCTCAGCGGTAATAGGTGCCATCACTGTCTATTGTCTTGTATATTCCGTCTACTACTTACTAGGTATAAAACTCCATTCAGTTGACATATTTACTAATATGAATAAAATTAAATGAAAATATTTCATACATTTTTCAGCTTTCTATCGAAGGTCAGTCATCTAGTCACGTGGTAGAGGAAGAGGAAGAGGAACTAGCATCTGAGCGTCGCCACTATTGCTATTATTTTGGTTTTTATTATCATTTTGTCGTAGTTTTTATTGATATTGTTTCGTTTATAGAAATTGATGAAAATATAGAAAATATAATTGTAGAATCGGAAATTCTGGAGATGGATTCACTCCATGCTACAGATTAATAATTAATATGATTTATTTGGGTGATGATCCTATTTTTACATTTAAAACCTACAAGGCATAACGTGTTTTTATCATAATAAAATGATGAATAAATGATTTTTTACTGTATCTTGATAATATCTTACCAACTTTTACAACCTTAAAATCATTATCTTTGTTTTATTTTAACAAAAAGCATTAATTACGAAATTATCAAAAACAATTAACTACTATAATTTATAGTTGTCAGTTTAGCACGACGCTCACACGTGACTAACGGTGTTATGGAATTCATCTTACCCACTAAAAGGTTAATAATGATAAACAACTAATATTATTATTATTATTATTATTAACTATATTTTTTCTAATAACTTTGTGTTTTATATTATTCTTCAATATTAATGAGTTATAAAAACAAATTTAATTTTGAAAATTCATGTTATGTTAATAATTAGAAAAAATAAGTAAAGGGTTTACTGGTACCTACTTAGTATTTTATATTATGTGTAAATTGAGATTAAAAATCTAGTACCAAATTTAAAAATATCAACTAAATGTTTTCAATGAAATGATAAACTTCTTGTACTCGTTAAAAATTGTCAAAGAAATATCACCAATCGCCATCTTAACAAAACTTTACTAAACAAATAAAATGACAAACTGAACATGCTACTCGATATTTTCCACTTCGAAAAAAATGTATGTATCATAAGTATGTATTAATAAGTAACCATTAATTGTATAACGCATATACATACCTAGTGGAAATTAGGAAATGTTTAAATTGTATTCGTTTATATGGTGATAAACATAGCGTTAAGCAAAATCGGTTAGAAACCAAAAATATCAGTACCCATCCCAAAAACATTTTTATATTAAAAAAATAATGTTCATTGAATGTGATGAGTGATGACTATAATAATGAATGGTTTTAAAAGTAGTAAACTGTACCTAACACAGCTAAGTATTGCAGAATGAAATGGTTTCGCCACAATATGAACGGTCTAAATCGTAAGTGGATCAAAACTTGTTTTAATATGAGGCTAAATTCCACCGTGGCTTCTGGTTGGACACAATAATAGGACATACCGCAGTTTAATTTAATTTTAAAAAAACCGAATGATGAAATTATTTTTTTACTTACACTTTAACGCACTTAATGTGAGACTGGAAATTAGGTCGACCCTAACTTAGATGCATTCGTATATACCTAGTCGGGAAAATTTGATATAGGCATGAGTGGTATTTTTGGAGATATAAACTCAAATGTGTCGTAAAAATTGCACGTGTGTATTTGTTTGAACTGCTTCATATTAAAGAAAAAATGTCCAAATGCATTGTTTTTGTAACACATTAGGTTTTAAAAAAAAGTTTTTATATAAAATAATATCACATGTTTTATATACTAATAGCTTTCGTGCTTCGCTCATAAATCCAAATACCAAGTGTAATACAAAAATTCTGAAAAACAACAGCTGAATACAATATTTATATTTATTAGTGTAAAAAGTTTCGTGAACATTTTTTTCTTTATTTTTTACAATATTGTTGTTATTTTAAACGTATTTAACATCAGAAACTGTGTCATTTAATCCGATAAACCTATATAGCGAACAAAAATAACGTCAAGTTTAAAGATAACAACTCTGTGCATAAGTATTTTAGTTTTAATTAAGTACACAAATGGAAATCATTAAGCATTCTATTCTGATTTAATTTATAACGGTAAACATTGTAGGTACTTAATATTATATTTAAAATACAATATAATATATACAATTTTGAACAATACAAAATACAATGCAATTTCATATTAAAACATTAAATGCATTTTATTGTAGTTAGTTACTGGGTTGCAGTTATTTAATGAGAATCAATTGATTCGTACAATTTGTACAATTTCAAACCGAAGTAGGAAGTGTAGTAGCCAGTAGGTACATCATCAACTCAATAAATCACTAGGTATATAAGTATTTGCATTTAAATCTTACGGATCATTAATGATTCACTTAAGCCCGAATAATCCAAAACATGCATTGACTCTTGGTTAATGTATACGTTTGTAATGTAAAATCGTTTGTTTGTTAACGTTACATATTATTATTACAACTACGTAGGTACGTCAATAGTTTATTGAAGTTATTTCCAGAACAATTACACCTCGTTTCATTAACAAAAAACAAACATAAAACCTATTATTGCTACCTCAAATTTTATCCCTATTTGTGTTTATCACTTTATCAGTTGTATCCTGCCAATAACATTCATTATTCTCTATTGTTATTTTTATTTTGTACCTATGTTTTAAATTTAAAAAAACAGTTGATAAATATAAATTTATTTTTTTTCCGATTAAAACTGACGATCGGATATATTTAGTTTGACTTTTTAATTTATTTTGTTAGTCAAAATAATATTAAATTTATCGACTTGTTAGTCAAATTAAAATTAAGATCCAATATGTAAAAATAACATTATTATATTCAAGAATATATAAAATAGGTAATCTATTTTTAAAGGAGTTATAGCCTTATAGGTACCATTTTGTTTCTTATAAATGCAGCGATTACCCTTTAGTTTAGTAAAAACCATATTATGCAGTGTTATTTTCGCTTACCAATAAAAATAATCATCATTGAACAATTAAATATTTAATTATAATTGCGATAAGAGTTTAATATAGTGTAATCTGGTCAAAATGTAAAGCAATATCAATAGTTTATTGATCAAACATATTAATATATACTGCATAGATAATGTTGGTTTATAATTTCACATTGTTTCTGTTGTAAAAATCGAAAATAAACGTCAATATCCATATTTTAGTTCCTTGGGTTAAGCTGTTATGGGGAATATATTTTAAGTAATAATTTTACGACTATCTTTTTGTTTTCATTTTATGCGGTGCCCTATACATTATACCATAACAATGGCAATTCAGTGTTATGGTGTATACTTACATTTTTCTTCAATCCAACATTAAACCTACTTATATAAGTCGTGTGCTATATAGTATATAAATATTTAGTTTTTCTGAAAAACGATTAAGTTTTAGATAAACGTAGGAAATATTTCACGATTTCTTAATCGTGGCTTTTGTATGTAAACTATATTTCTAGGCTTCGATTTACTTGGAGAATACACTCCATCGTGACATAAGATACAAACGTACATATAAATTGATATGAACCTTTGTAATTAAATGGGAAAATATAAAAGCTTTGAATCTAGGACATTTGACACCCGAGAAATTTAACAAATAATAATAGGACAATTGACACCCGCTGATAGGACAATTGACACCGAATATAAATGTACCTATATAATATTATCATAGGCGGTACTACGGGGGTGGCAGAGTAGGCAACTGCCCCTCCTGCGAACCGTACCTTTATTAATACATAATTCCTTAAATCTCGGTTTCCTAACTCTAAAAATATATAATTTTTTTTTTTCAATACGAAATTTGTTCCAAAATATCTGTGAATGATAACACACACTTAAAAAATATTCTATTATTTAATCTATTCTGTGATTTTATTATCAACGAATCCTGAAAAGGTGATGTGCGTCAAAACGTTACAACATTGCGATAGATAAGAAAAGATTCGAATTGTTAAATTTGTTCAATTTTTTTAGTTTTTTTTTTCTATAAATATCAATAAAGTTTTATCTGTTGCTCCAAAAACTGTAAAAATTTAATACAAGGTTCCTGATATATTGTTACAGTAGCAATTGAAAAATATTAAAAATACATTGGCACAATTTTTTTTATAAGCATTTAAACATCGAAGTTTGACAAAATCTCGAAAATTATCAATCATTGTAATTAATAAATTATAAAATGTTCAGTTTTAGACGAAATTACATATTAAAATCAATATTAACGATCTTTGTTTTTGTTGTAATTTAAAAATATTATTCGGGGATATAATATGAAACTGAAAAATCCAAATAATATGGCCTATCCATACAATCTACCATAGTATAAGGAATAACAATTATGCTCATGATAAGACTGCATATTTTAAGGAATTTATTCATAAATTCCATATAATTTAATATTTTAATACCATAGAAAAGTATATAATATGTCTTATACCTAGACTGACATACCGTCTCCGCTCAGAATCGTTTTTCTAATACAATGACATTATATCATTGCATTCAAATTTAATACCATCCATTATACAGTGACCCACTTGTAACCTACAGTACAGCAGAGCGACATCCACTTACCCACCTTTATATTTACAAAATTATTAAATGAGTAAATTGGAAGGGGTTTTATTGGGGTGAAGGGGAAGTCACCCATTAACGACCCCCCCCTTCCCAACATATAGTTAGATAGTTTAAATATTTTCTGGCCCCCCCTGCCAAGAGGGTCTAGTACCGCCTATGAATATTATAATACAGTATTATTAATACTGAATAATCAGCAATATAAATAATAGGAAATAAAAATAAACATAGTCGAATTTAATGTTTGATTACATAATATGCTTGACTAATAATAATCAGAGTTTCTAATATATTTTGAAAGAAACACATAAACATAATCATTTATTATTAATTTTGTTTTAATTATTTCAATATTGCATCGGAATATCCTTAGTTCATATTGAATGAATCTTATAAATATTATGTTACTTTTAAATGAAACTGTTTATTTTAATTTTTAAAGGAAGGCGATACGGATATGGATAACCAACAGATTATAGACACTAACTAGACGTAACTATAGCCTATAGGTCATAGAATGTATAGGTACTTACCTATTCACGGCTATCGTAATCAATCGGTGTCAATATTGGCCATGTTTTTAAAATATCGGGTGCAGAAAGTCCGACATCGACAAAACCGTCGGGTGTCAATTGTCCAAATACCAAAAACTTTACATTCCTTGTAAGAACTAGAACTTTTCTTTCTGGATGAATATTTAATTTAACAATGCATAGGTTCTCTTTATATCGAATTCTCAGAATTTTCAACATTGAAACAATTTTAGATTCTGAGCGGAGTGATGAATGTATTGATTTTACAATGATGTGTGTGTTTTTTTTTTTACTTTGTGTCTGTAAAACTGTTTTGATTTTCAACTTTAGTATCTATTGTTCGATGGGAAAGTGAATCTAGTTGGTGCATTAAGGTAAAATTCCCAGTAATTTCACAAGCACCGGGAAAAACAAACAAAAAATTAATGGAATTGGTTTTCAACAAAATCGATTTTTGGTTTTTGGTGTTACTCTACTTCAACTAACCGTAGATACATGACATTTTCTCTGATAATTTGTATTTTCATTTTCTATAGAGTATAAAATGTTGAAAATATTTTGACTCTTTTGGAACTGTTTACGGACATTGTCAGTTTTCAATTTTTTTAGTTTTTTTTTTTTCTATAATTGTCAATAAAATTTTACTTGTTGGAAAAAATGCTTGCAAATTTAATACAAGGCTCCTGATATATTGTCACAATAGCAATTGAAAAATACTAAAAATACATAGCCACTTACCTAAGATTACAACAATATTGCAAGACAGAAATATCAAATATACAGAATTATAAAAAAAGCGTATGTACATACTTATTTTGCTGTGATCATTTCATGGCTAAAGTACGAGCATGTAGAACCACAAATATATCCAACATTTGGAATCATATTATTATTTTAACATACAATATTTTATTAACTGAATATTTCCAATATGAACAGAAAAAATAAGCATAGGTATCCTATCAATCATACGATAATCTGTCATGGAAATGAAAAAAAAAAATACATAGTTATCCTACAACAAACAGAACTACACAAAAATTATGAGTTAAATATTAAGAAAAAAATGATTAAAAGATATCAATAGCTAAATCCTTGTTGTTAAATCTGTTGAATAATATTATAGAACACATCAGTGCTTCACAACCTTTTTTTTACGACGACATCCCAATTTAGATCCATAAAATTGGCAACACAATTAAAACGATTAATGGATTCTTTAAAAGTAACAATTAGGTATAGAATAATATGCAAATAATCATAATGGGACTATCTTTGCAATTATTTTTCTTATCTGTGATTTGTTCCATTACGTCATATTACGATTATATAAGCATATATTATAAACTAAGATTATAAACTATAAGAATAAGATAACCATCTGGCATTACATATTTGTATTTAAAAATAGTTAAAATTTGAAATTAATTTTAGCCCAATAAAGCACAAACTATGGGTAAAATTATGTAAATTGTACTTTTTCCTAAATTTCGCTAAGTCACTGAAATTATCAAGTACCTACTAAAATGTTTATAGTTAAACATCAGCCATGGCGATGGATTTAGCTGGCTTATCAATAGCGGGATATCATCCAACCAACAATGTTAAACGTGAATTTTGTGCACCGAAATCGTATTTAATACCTACATTGTTACAGAACGGTTGGCATTTATTTTTTCATTAAAAACTGTTTTAATAGAAAACAATTTTTGATAAGTTTATTAACTGCAGAGAGCATCGCAACGCAAGTCTCCAAACTGTGAAAATTCGAACGTGACTGTCACGTCTTGTCAGATGTTAGTGTTCTTAAGTAGGCACGCATAATATTGTAATTTAATTCCTTTACACATAGGTATACATGCTGTTTTTAGTTTCCTTTCGGATCGACTTTAAAACATTGACCTATCTGTTCATCAATTCATTATTCACCTGACGTTGCAACCAACTTTATATAAATATAAATTAACTTCATGTTCACATTGATCAAATCGGTCCGTTGGGTTTAAATAAGTAGCACTACGTTTACGCACCACTATAATATATTATTGTTTGGAAACGGTGTGACTGGTGGTTAGCAAAAACAAAAGGCTTTTGTTTGTTAAACAAAAAAAAAAACACAAATGGCTGAAAGATTTTTCAGTCACTGGGTGCAAATTCTACACCATCAGCATTACACTAGATATTTGATATTATCACGTATAAGTCACTGCAACGTGGTCATTGTCATTGAACTGAAGCAATTATTTTAGCTCATCAACTTGTAACATTAATAATAGTTACACATTTATTAATAAGAGAATGTTCAATATACATTCTCTCCTCGATCACTCTATTTTTATCGTTGATTTGTTACAATATAAATGGCTAGGGTAAGAGCGAGTGACGCCGAAATGTTTAAAATATACTACGACATCGTACATCAAGGGGCCCCCTAACATACCCCTTTTTAAATTTAATTATCAGATGCAATCAAAGCGCCTATATATAATGCAATGTTTAATAATTTAATTGTACGTTTTAATGTAAATTCTAGATCTAGAGTGAGGTCTCCTGCAGTAACCTACGTCCTACGGTGTACCTCCCCATCCAAAAATCTACCACGACACATGTCATAGATAAGTTAGGTGATCGGCGCCACCAGTAACTATGACTGTACGAGCATATTAGGTATCTATTTTATACGGTTTTTTAATAACTTATATACCATAAACATTAAACAATTAAACATTTCCTACTGTATGTGTATTTATTGTACTATTACTTACATGTTGTTAAGTTGTTATAACGATATTATTACAAATTAATGTGCAAAAATATAATAATAAAACGGTTATCTCGTCATGGTAACACTACTGGGACTCCGTACCACTTACGAATAAAATTAAATCCGTCAGAAATTCAGAGAAACAATTGTATACACCCCTGGACCTCAACCTACGTCAGGATATTGCTATCACCAGAGGGAGAATCAGACACACTTTTGCTACGCATTATTTTCTAATGAGTAAATATCATCCACCAATATACACTACATGTCAAACACACATCACAATATTCACAATAAAACACATATTCGAGGAATGCCCCACGTACGAACCTATAAGCACAATTCTTAGTCTCCGGAACGACATCAAAGAAGTTCGTCTCAAAATGAAATTTAAGTTCTAACTAACAAACTCTAGCTTAATTAACATAATATATTATACTAAATACATGAAAAAAAATGTTGATTAACCTTAGTTATTGAAGCCGGTAAATTCTTAAACAAAAAAATTCAAAAAACGGCTATATATTTTACTGATACAGTGATAGATAGAAGGTTTATAGTTACATTTGACCGTTGTATTCACTACTATGTACTTAGACTCGTTTCACAATAAATATATTGTCATGATTGGACTTACCACAACTCCCAAGACGTACCTTTTGTACTGTCATGGTGTAGTTTAGATTCATTGGTCCGAAGTGTATGAATTGTTACAACCCACTTCCCACTCAGTATGTGATCCTTGTAAAGTACACTCCGTGGGTATTTAAAGGTGTAACAATTGTTATAAAAGGTAGATGACATCATGTAACAAGTAAAATAAATTGTCCAATAATAAATTGTTACAGATTTAAAAATAACAAGTAATGGTATTATTATCCAATTACAATGTTATTAATACTGAGGTTTAGTATTCACTTTATACATTATAATTCTTACACATTTTTTAATTTAATTTATTTTTCTGTGGTGTTATTTTGTCATAAATGAATGCATAATATTAACTTCAATATTAATGAAAACAATATTCACTGAAAGCATTTTCAATAAAGTACCTACTAAAATCAGTACAATTTAATTTAATTTTCAGTTTATAATATTATAAATGAATCTATGATGTTAACTAAAATATTATTGAAAACTATATTCACTAAAACTATTTTCAATAAAAATCTAAAATTAATGAAATATAAGTTTATGTATCTGTGGTTTTTATTATACGTATTCCTTTGAGACACCTTAAAATCTGACTGCAAAATCCCATTGCTATTTGTATTGGATTATAATTTAGCGGTATGAATACTTGACAATATTTTTTAACTATGACTCCTTAAAATACTTTTAAAGAAATTATAATAGTAAACCTAACTCGACACACAAAAATGACACAACACAGAAGACAGAACACAGATGTATTAGGAACTATAATAAATTATAACCACCTTAGAGCATAATATGCATTTACCAATTAACATCACATATTATGTGATTTACTGATGAAAGTATATAATATAAGAAAATATTGGTTTGGATATTATATAACTAGAAATATAGTGAACATCTGACATCGATAATTAAAATATGATAATATTTGGAAATACTAAAAATATTAGGTACTCTCAATTGCAGTATTATCTTTGACCCAACATTTTGGTATGTTTATTCAAGTACCTATGTCTGATAGAAAATTTCTTATGTCATATCAATTGAATAAAGTTTTGGATCCACTACTCTACAGTCTACGTTTAACTTTAAATAGGTACCTACGTATTTTTAATAAAAAGCTAGGTATTAATTCAATATTCAAAAATGCTACATCAAAATATTTAGATAGATATTCAGTTCCAGGTTATAGAATTAAAAAACAAAATGGGTTTCAATTTAAAAATATGCATACTTATCAAGTTAGTAGTTGATACATAATATTATACAAACACTATGGAAAAAAAAAAACAGCAATTCAAAATATTTAAATTACACATATCTTTCATTTTCTTTTTAATACAAATACTTATAAAATAATAAAGAAATTGTCACTGTGTATGTATATTTTTTTATAGCACATACGTAATGTTATATATCAATGTGACAAATTAGGATTAAGTAAAAACATCTAAAAATGAAAAGAAAGAGTATATAGGAATAAACTTTGAAGGGGACTGAGATGAACAATAGTTGATTTATAATTTTAGTATCAAACATAAAAGTAATAAACATATTTTAAAAGAATATGTTTAGGTTATATTATATTTTTTACACAATATTTTGTATTTTTACTATTTGCATTGCAAGTTCTTTCAAATGTATTAAATTCAGCCTGAATATTATATCCTTAAGAAGTCGACTACTATTCTTGTTATATTTTAGAATTTTAGATAATTCACATGAACTAACTCATAATATTTATTTTTAATTGTATTCTATTAAGTTGAATTGTGTACATGATCTGGAAAATGTAAATATACACATTACACAATATACATTTTATATTTCACTGTTTAACATGTATGATATTTATCATCATATGATACAATATTATATTGCAAATACGTATAAATATTCACCATTTAATAATGTAGGTATAAAGCAAAAAAAAAATAGTTTTTCTCCATTTAGTAGGATCAACTGATACATAAAATAATTCTCCGTAAAAATAGTTTGTATTTTCGGCTTGAAAGGTTTAGAGGAAACTGAATTAGTGTAACGTCAATATGGGCACATAATATTATGTGTCCATATTACATTTGTGAAATACATCAGTTTTAAATGACAGAAGTAATAAAATGTAGGTCTCAAATTAAACATCACTATTACAAAATATTCAATAAACATAATAATATTTTGACGATGTTAAATTAATTTAGTTACAAAAATGCTCGGGAAATGATGTTATGAACGTGTATGTCAAACTAGATTGATTATTAAAGATACAAGAACACTATAAGTTATATGAAATATAAAATTACATTTGGTGGTTGATTGTTTGTAGAAAAAATGACATCTGTGTTACTTTGTAGATGGTATTGATTTTGTTATTTTTTGAAACATCGTAAGAGGGAATATAGTGTTCTTAAGAATTCTTTAGTGGAAAAATTTTATAAATCTTACTTAAATTGTTCTTCCTACCATTTCTTTTCCTGGAAAAAAACCTTTTACATTTTATTGATTTAAAAACAAACATAAATTGGTGTTGAAAGATAATTTCAGTAAAACTTATTATTTCATCAGCAGCTTCAGTTACCCACGCAATAATCATACCGGAATTGTTTTACATGTTATAACTTAAATATAAATGTTGGACTCAATCGCATTTTTTTAATTTAAGTCTTATAACTTTCTATACCTGATTTACATGACATTATCATACTAAGCATGGTCAAATTGGTATACAATAATTTTATTTTATTGATAATATTATAAACGTATATATTACCAATAAACTCTTAACTCAATGGATAATAATAACTACAATGGATTATTTTATATAATTATATAGGTAGTAATGATTAAACTGGAACTGATGAAAAGTTAAATTTTTTTTTTTAATAATTATTTATAATTTTATTTAATGTTTAACATAATATATTATTATAATGTTATAAAATTTTATATTTCTTACGTATGATATTGATTTTATTGCTTATGAAAAAAAAAAAAAAAACAAGAAAACGTTAGAAAGTAGGTAACCGCTCTACTCTTCATAGTTGTGTTCACGAGGGTATCTCGCCAACGAGTAAGCCACTGTGATGTATTTGTCAAACTTGTATTCAATGGTAAATTATTGAATACGAAAAACAATTTTGGGCGAAGACCAGCCTATATATCAATGTACCTATAATTACCTAGTTTTTTGATATTTCTATTAATGTAATTTATTGTTCTTTTTTTTTTTATTTATTAACCTTCGGAAACTTAGGCCATTGGGTGGTTTTAACTGTGTGGAGTGTACTGTAGATTTTTGTAAGCACGTTTGTTTTTAGTTTGGCAGAATTTTCAAGAGGCACCCGTAGTTATCTGACATGTCCGGGTGGGGGATGGCGGCCTCTTTTTCCAGACACCGTGACTACCCGAAGATATGTGCCACCCGAGACCGATGTCCGCTCGGCCACAATTTATTGTTCTATTTGTATTACGGTATGTTAATTACATTTTTTCCATAAATATAAAATTTACTACATTACTAATATATATTTTCATAACTTGTTTTTGTTATTGACTTTTCAGTCAATACCACCTTACCATGGACCGTGGCACTACCTAGTTTAGGGGTGGTAAATCCCCTCTTTCCTCAGAAATTAGGATTTCTGAGGTGGGTTGCAGACACGCCGATGAGCTTCTATAAGTGCAACTCAGCCACCTTTGTAGGCAATGTGTGAAAATTCGATTTGATGCAAGCTTGTACCTGATCTGCCCGATAACCAATGGCAACCTATAAAATAATAAATACTAATTATTTCTCCTATGACCAATATCAACCATTTATAAACAAACAGTTCCATCGTAAATCTCAAAATTCCTGTTTGAGCACCTCCTAGGGTTGGACCTACTGGGTCCAATTGTGAATCCCAATCATCCAGGGAACTACTCAAACACTTACAAAAAATGTCATCAATATCTCAATTGACGAATTACTATACATTTTTTACAAAATTCACACATACAAAGTGAATTCATAATATTTTCAATCGACAATGTTTTGATTTCGCACATGACCGTTGCATAGGGAACCGACCTGGTGAATGAGCAGTTTTATAGATTGTAGAATTTTACTTCTCGGAACAATTTATATCTACAAGCCGATAAAACACACACAAAAAAAAAAGGTCAGGCTGCATTTAGCTTGAAACCCAATGGCCGCCGTGCCATATATATAGCTATATACCTAGGTGTACAATTTACCCGTTTATTTTAATCATTCATAATAACTAATTATTTATTCATCACTTTATCGGACTAAATGTATGCCTATATGACACTCACAAAGAATGTAACTTTCTATCAGGGAAAGAATTTTTGTAATCGGTTCTGTAGTTTTTGAGTAAAACGACTATGACGTCAACATCACAAAATAATTAACTTTGTTTTTATAAAAAAATACGACTGTTTATTATAATAAGTAATAATGGTAATAAAATATAGTCTTAAAAATATTTTATTATAAAATCACGTTCAGATTTTAGATACTATTTGTCGAAAACCTATGATTTAAATAGTAAATAATAAACAAGATGTATTGAATAAATAAAAGTACTAATAAAATCGGATTAAATCGTTTTATTTTTAATTATATAAATATGAATTCACTTTTACATTACACACATCAAAATAGTTCTTACACATCACCATTACCGTATTTGATTCTCCAAAACGAAAAGTAATTTAAATGAAACTACTTTTATGACTGCACGATAAAAAATAAATTACCCATGAAAGTGAATATTTTTTTCTGATTTTACCCGCAGTATATAAATTCTCTGTTAATGAATTCGATATCATTTAATTTCAAATGTAATAAACTAGCTATTGGTTTGATAGTTTAGCTTATCGTTTGCAGGTAGCAAGACCGTTGATGCGAGGAATAACTTAGGATTTTTGATAAAATTTAAACTCGTTGAAAAGCTAAAGTTTATTGGAAAATATTCTTCAGAAAATAATCCAAAAGTCCAAAATGACAAAATCGTTACACCGAATGACGTGAAGATGCTCGTCTGTACTATGGTGAAACAAGTCTGAATCCATCCCGTTTCGGGTCTATTTTTACAAGGCTTCCTACTCTCCTACCTAATACGTACTTCCTATATTAATGAAGCCTCGAGGTCGTGTTCGGTCTTCCATTTACCACAGAATAACTTATATACTATTGTTTACTATACCTTACTATACTTTTTAACTTGCCAAATGTGTTGATTATTTTATACGTTATGATGAAATGGATATAGTCTGTTACACAAAATTATGAATTTTTTTTTAAATAATAAAATTTAGAAGATTATATCATAATTATTTATTTATTCACAAACAATAACAATATTATAGATATTAAACAGTAATTTGATTCACTTACTCATAATATGCATGATAATAATTTCATCAATTTTACAATTTCTTAAAAATATACTAGTTAATAATATAAGTAATACCTTTTTGAAACAGTATATTAATATTGTTATTGATACTTATAATTGTTTTTATTCTTCGTATTTAGTGATTATACCTAGTAGATAAGTATAAATTGTAATGTACCTATCTTAGTCTTATTAGAAACTTTTATTGTAAGACAAGTGTATTATATAATACTAATACTTGCCAGATTTCGTGTATTATAAAATGCTAACTACAATAAATATGAAAATTAATATTGATAAAATAAATCTTATAATTCATATTAAATATTCTTATATCAAAAGCATAATTAAAAAAAAAAAATATGTACCTACCTAAGAGTAATTTCAACTTTTAATAATTTATTTTACAGTCATAAAATTATAAATTTCAATCATATTTTAACAAGAAAATAGAAAACATTTTTTTTTCTATAAATAAAAAAAAATCAATAAAAAAAAATATAATTATAAAAGAGTTATAATGTAAAATAAATTAGGTTACACAAATTATATTGTAGGATGTTCTTGAATCACTTTAAGACGTCATCTTTGAAATCGGGACACATCCTATTTAAATATAAAGGATTATTAAATTTAAAATGTTAAACTTTAACATATAATATTCGAATTTCATGCATTTCTTCTCAGCCTCTTGCATTTACATTAAAAACATCAAAAGCATAATATATTTTATATTAATTGTTGACCATTAATTATTTATGAACTCGTAATAGATATTTAAATCATAATTAAATGAAAAACATAATTCTATGTATCAAATAATTATAAAACTAATGACTACAATATCATTTTAAATGACGGGCTTAAAACGTTTTCTGAGTATTAAACATTTAAACAGATAAATAATTAAAAATATATAAATGAAAAAACTTATATTTTCACATACCTCACTAAAAATACCAAGAATACATAATAATATTGGATATGCATGAAAGTTACTCCACATTGAATATTAATAATTCCTACATTGAAAATCCCCGGAAATTTTTTTTTTTTTAGATAGAAGATATATTAAGGTATAAATGTATAACGTAGGTACCCTTATTTTGATTATGTTATATTCACGGAATATTCAATTTAAACATGGGACAAAAAGTTTTGAATGGTTAAAATAAAATCGATAGAGCATTACGTTGACAAAGTTTATTTTTCAATAGAGCCGCTATAGTGGTTACAGATGTACCTATATACCGGACCGTCTTTCCTAATTATCTATTGACATGTGAAACATAGGGTCGTGATTATTTCCTACGACCAGTCCAGTGTTTGCATCGAAAAGAAAAGTAATGACAACTCGCCGTGTTCCTATATAAACCTTCTAATCATGATATTATTATAGTGTTATCGTCACCAATACGTAATTTCGAAAAATAGTGTGCTTTTTAAAAATAATGAGATACATTCGATCTGCTCCAGATCCTTTCCCACCACAAAATAACTCAAATACCGCTATGGGTTAAACACGTACGGCAACAATAATACAATACACTGCAGGTGTACCGTGTCTCGATTAATAAAATAATATTTAAACCATATTATTATTATTACCGGTTACGCACTTGTTTGCACTACAAGTCGACGCTTGGAGTTACGCAGTCGAAATACGATAAGAAAATAATATAGACAGGCTGTTCTAAATAATTCTAAATAATAACAGATTTTAATTTTTTTTTTTCAAATAAAATTTTTATTGAATATTGTGAAACAAATTTTAATAAATATATAAAGATTATTTCATTATTACAGTTAGTTTTTTTTCTGAATAGAAATTTAATTTATATTCATATTTGTATAAATGTATAATATTTGATTTATACGAATGCTAAATTATATTAACCATAAATATATAATGATGCTAAATTATATATTATTATATTGATAAATTATAAGTATATATTATTTATAAATATATTATGATACTATATTATATATTGATAATACCTAATATGAGCAGTATGTACTACATTTATAGCCGGTAATTTGTAAGTTATTTCATGTTTATTAATAAAAATATTTGGAAACAGCTACTATAAGGTGTAAAATTTAAAAAAATACTTGTATTTGTATTCAAATACTTTGTGAGTATTCGTAAAATACATTTTTATGTAAGTATTTTAAAAGTATTTTTAATACTTTTTTATGCGAATACTAGTATTAGTATTTTAATACTTTTTCAAAAGTATTTTTTTAGACAGCCAATAACGATATCGAACAGTTTGAGTTTGGTGTTGATAGCAATAACAACAACTACAACAACCGTGGTATTGGCGATGTCGACCGACCAGCAAAAAAGGCTAGGTCTTCTCACACAGCATCTTACCACGACCATCGTACCGGACGAGCCACGGAAATGTACGGACGGTCGGCCGCCGGCACGCCATACTGTATACGCGTACTTTATATAGTTTCTACGTATATTGTGTATTATTATTATATGTGTGCAGGGCACACGGACGGACGGACGAACGGAGATGGATCCGTTTCCCGGCGTCGAGAGCCGAGACGGACCGGAAACTGCTTTTGCTAAGACGCGAGAAGACATTACAATATATACGCAGCGTCCTTTATATACATTGTGTGGCGACGGGTCGCGTATTGCGCACGCGACCGGAAACGTCGGCCGCGGCCGGTCTTATCGCCGACATATAATCTCGTCCGTACACGCGCAAGACACACGCCCTAACGTACACTTCGCCCGCCGACTTCCGTTTCTAAGCCGACCCTCCACCACCGCCCGATTCGCGTGTCTATCGGTCGATGCCTATATTATAATATTATTATTATTATTTGTTACCAATACCTACCACGTATATTATTATAATACACTGCGTACCGGTCGAGGCGGCGATATTGGGGTGAGAGACGCGCTCTTTCACCGGTATTATAATAATAATAATATATTATTATTATTGTTATTATTTTATGTTTTATGCTTATCGGACGTATACAGGCGACGTCGTCCGGGTGACAAACAGAGCGTTTCGCCCATAACAGTCGCGATGTCACGTGGTGGTGAAGTCATCTAGGGTATATATAATATATTTTGGTATAGACGTTATTAAAATATGATATAACTCCACAGCGCCGATGAGACGTCGTAACAATAGTGACAACGAAGACAAGCTGGCCATCGTATTTTCTTCGACGGTATAATATCTAAATTCATCAACAATTTGTTGCGAATTGTAACAAACACTTCAGTGTTCGAATTCAACGATTATTTTTTTTATGGATTTTTCAAGACTTCGTCAACTATGGTGGTTATTATTAGCCTACTTTTGCTTAAAAATAAATACCAGCTATAACATCTTAAATCTAATGACAATATTTAGGAACGGTTTTTACAATTTTAAGATTGAGGTTATTTTGTAAGCAAATGTGTTTATTATATTAATATAAAGAAATTGCTTTGGTATTTTCTGCATAATATGGAGATATTATCATCGATGCATTGTGAAGATTAATTATTAATGATTTTTCCGTTTTTGAGGTATTCGGTATATAGTTGAAGGCAGTTGTTAGTTTTTTTTTATCTTACGTATTTACTTTAACATTTCACTCGGTAAAATTAAAACTACCTACCGCAAAATATAAAGAAAAAAATCTATTAAAATTTAAATGGATATTGATTAATTGGATAGTCGTTATACCTACCTACTGTTGTATCTATTAAGACCACTTTGTTGTTATAATAGTATTATTTGCATTATGATGGGTCAATGTATAAAACTGAAGTGGATTTTGTGGTGGGTTAAACATATTTTAATAATTTAAATTTAATCAATATTTTTCAGAGAATGTTGAGAAAGTAATTTTGCAATATAATGGGTACCTAATATAATTTATATGGTCACTAAAATATGAACACCGAACACTCTATAGTTAAGACTTTTCCAATATTAAGTCGTAAAATAATATATCATGAAACAATAATTGATCATATTATAGAATATTATTCATTCATGAGGTACCTATATATATCATACTATTTTAAACTGCTACCTATTGGGTATTAAATAATACCTACGCATAATAAATAAATAATTGCATGTTAAGTGTAATATACGTACTTGCACAGTTTTATATAATACCTATTTATCACAATTTAGTATTTACAAGGATACGCAGGTATTTATATTAATACAATATCTACGCTGTTATAAATAACAGCACTATATGAGTATAATGTTATCCAGGTTGAAGGTTTAACAATATATTTTAAAAACCGTTATGCTACGGATGTAGGTATTCATAGTTAGCTGGTAGTACTACGAATATGGTAAGAACATCATAAAATTATTCAATCAAAAAGTTTTGTAGTTTTACTTTGAGTAGGTAGGTACATAAAATGTTTAATAAAAGTAAATCAATTATGAAAAAAAGTAAATATTGAACAAAATAACTTGGATAATAAACTTTATTTTTAATAATAATAAACCATAATCTTAATAACATTAACTACCATTATTATACAACTTTGGACTATAACTCAATAAAACATTATATGAAGTAAATTATGACATTTATCGTGTTTATGTGATTCAGCTTGTAGCAATCACAAAAATCAAAATACATAAATACATAAATTTTATAAGCATGTAAGACATATAATAATAGTTATAATATATTCAAACTTTACTGTTAATATTTTAAAACTAAACATTATTTCTATACTGGTAATATTAGTAAACGTTATCATAGTATAACTATTTATAATTTTAACGTATTTAATTAAGTGTCTGCGTATTATAGTGCAACAAATGAATCTCTATGAAATATGAATAGCTCTAAGACGTAAGTCTAACTTTGTTAAAATAAAAAAAAATGGATTCCTGAAAATCATTCATTTATAGTATATTTTCTTTTAGTTTATTATTTATCTAGGCAATAAAATGGTACGTCTGGTAGTAGCCGCCTATTAGTAATATTAAATTGATTGAAACATAATATTTGTAAGTTTCTTCATAAGTATGTTTGACAGGCATTGTTTTGAAGCCTATGCGTTACAAATCTTGTTTAGAAAATCTTAGACTTATTATTATTTTTAATGGTTTTGTATTTATAACTTAGATAATATACTATGGATGGATCCACAACGTGTTATTTACGTCAATACAAAAAAACGTTGCTGATATCAGTGACGAGTCACCGAATTATAGGTGGTCGATATGCGCATGCGCCACTCTCGTTTATTCCACAGATACATATTATTGTACTTATGGATAATTATGCGAGGTGTTGCATTGCGCTTGCGGGCATCGATCACCTAATTCGGCGATTTGTCGCTATATTGGCAACAAAATCATACGCTTTAGCTACATCCGTAGTATATGATCTAAGATTTATAATAAGACTTTTTGATGTAGTTTGTTCTGCCAGATTAATATTTCCGTTTTTAAAATTATACACTGAAAAGGTGGGATATAATGAATGGGATAAAGAGTATTTTAAAATATTTTTAGAATGGCACCGTTGGTGTCTCTAATGAACGGGTTTTTACTCTTAACATTTATACTTAGATATATTATTGAGCTTATAAATGTAGGTTGTTTAACAATGTTTTGTAAAATAAAATGCAAATATATTTTTTTTAATAAAGACTTATATGCGTAGTTTTAACCATAATTTTCAATATTCAACTTCATGGGATATGTCTGGGTAACAATCATTACCTACATCAGCGATTACCCTGTATAACAAACAATTAGGTACCTATCTAAAGAGATTCAGCTGTTAACTGCTAACAATAATTATGGTTAGAACTATGGTTAAGTTAGGTAGATAGTATTTTGATAGTATTCTTCATGCATGTTATTCTATGGAATTTATCGGATTACTAAAGAAATGTTTTGCAAGTTTTCCAGATTTTTATCACGATTAAAGATATACCCCTATAAGAAGGTAATTCAAAACATATTTTCGTTCATATTGATTTGATTTTAATGATGAAAATATCATAATACCACAATATGCTAATATTGTTACTACAAAATAATGTTCGTTAAAATGTATTTCATGAGTGACTTAAATAACATTCAATGATGTCTATAATATTTCTTCAAAAGCTTAAAATATTATACCTATATTATATATTATTATAATTTAATCTAAAACAAAAATAATATAAATAAATACAATAATAAATATGTTAATTCTATTATTAAATACTGATGTTTCAATATCTATTTACAAAAGATATAATGTATAAAAGGCAAATATGAAAACCAAACTTTCTTTATTTATGCCTATGAACCAAACGGAATCAACAAAGAAATCGTACCTATATTCAAAGGAATTGCAATGATATTATAATATTAAATCAATAAAATTACATAGAATTTAATTAATTTCAAGAAGTAGAACAAATTTAAAAAAAAAAAAAATCTATAATAAATGTTTATTATATTTAATATTATTACATTTTCACACCTTAACAATTCTCATTTGGGGAAAAATAGTTGTGTTTATTAAAATTCAATGTCAATAAGATATCATATAAATGTTTATTACACTATATTATGTAAATTAACATTTCCTACATAATGTGTCGACGGCAGTCATTGGTCAAGTGCACTTTAGATAAAAAAAAATATATAGAAATATGCGATTCAACTCAAAATAAAATAATTATCTATTAAAAAATGATGAATTATGTTGTTATAGCTTTTAAGTATACTTCAAAGACTACAGACACATACATTCATAGTTCTGTGAAGATGTATTAAACATTTATACCTGCATCTATACTTTAATTCCTAAATGTTGTTGATTTCACAATAAATTAAAATACTGTAAAAGTACATTTTTTTAGTGAATTTCTCATATTTTTAATACTGATGGATGGTTTTAATTTTTAATTTTTTTTTTTAACGAAGAACATTACCTAGATATATTTAATATGAATACAATGGGGTTTTATACATTATAATATAATATCACCTATAAGATAAGGTTCTCTTATTAATTTATGATTAATTACAAGCTAATTGAATTATTATCTATATAATGGGCTTAATTTGTCCGTTGTATTAATTTTTTAGGCTTTCCATAGTGTAGTTGTAGGTATTTATTAATGGGTTTAAAAAAAAAAAGTAGTGTTTCATTGTAGGTACATTTTAATTGGCGGCACTATATAGTATACGTACATTTTCAGCTGCAAGATAAATAAATAACCGTAGATAGCTTAAAACGTATTAGGTTTGCATCAGATGGCTACTTTAAAAAGTATTTTTTTTTTATCATTGGTCTTACCGTTACCACTCTTAACCATCAATACCTAAATTATTTACTTTTTTACGCATTAGTGTTCAATAGACATTATAATCACCGTACCGAGATTACAAAATTGAAAATATTACGTAAAGTTTAATTAAGTACTCTTCGTTTGGCGGATAAATATATTTTTATATAATAACATTGCGTAATCAATCATGAAAGGGAAATAAAAACGAAATTTTTTGATTTTTTTTGGCATATTATGTACGTTTTATTCTCATTATTATTGTTATTACCGTATATAATATATTATTATTATTATAACTACCTGCGCTGTTATAATTGCATGTGATCTATACTTACACCCCTCAAACGCGCTCCGTGCCATGTGTATATACCTACATACCTATAATATCATACGGTTGGTCTACTCGGTATACTGTTGCGGTGGACGTGGCGACGGCGGTATATTTCAATAAACCCATTTGAAAACTAAGGTTGGCATAAATAATTTACCAAGTTTCCTGAACGTGCACAATTCTCCCTCACACACACACACACTTATTATCCTACCCGTGCAGTGTTTGCCGCGGGAAACACCAACTAGCTATTACATCGCGTTTCCATTATCCGAATTTTTCGGGTTATTTCCTCTTGCACCGCCGTCCAGGCCGTCGTGTACAACAATACAGCGGCGCCTATACACACAATATATAATAATAATAATAATAATATAACGATGACGTTCAACATAAAAATGACGTTAAATTTCGTTCAGAATATAGGTACCTACCCCGCGGGTGTTTTCCTGGACGACCACTGTATTATATCGTCCTTATAGCCTACGTTATTATTCGGTTGTATACGGCGGGTTTCATCAATCGACGGATATGAACATTCTGGTCATATAACTCTATATTACTCTGTTGGTATTTTATAATTTGTAAGAGTTATCCGAGTAAATTATTATAATGACTGATAAGACTAGGTATTTTTCATATTGCACGCGTATGATCAAAGCCTGATCAAAAGTGGGTTTATCTTCTAAGCAAATTAAATTATTGATTAATGATTAGTTATTATCATGAACTATTATCTTTCATTCATATAGCTTTATAACTCACAATCTATATAGCTTCAAATTTTGATCACGGTACTCAGGTATTCATTATGAATAACAAAAGCTTTTATCGCTAAAAAAACACACCTCAAATGTCATTAGGAATCAAACTATTTTAAAACATTTCTAAAAATTCCGAAACGTATTGTTTAAATAAGTCAACGATTAAAAGATAAACCGTGTTATGAAAATGTTTGACGAATCACTCTGTGTTTGAACGCATACACATTAACGAATACGGAAAGAAAAAAAATTAAGTTGAAAAAACACACACAAAGACAAAGGCACGCGGTGAAAAGAAACGAAATTAATAAGTGCGTGGGTACAGTTGAAGAAATAAAGACGAGTTTGAGAGAGAGAGAGAGAGAGAAAGAGAGAGAGATGGACTGATATATAATAATAATAATAATAATAATAATAATAATAATAGTGTGAAAGAAAACCAAGGAGAAGCAGAATAAGGAGTAGATAGGGTAAGGGAAAGAGAGAGAGAGTGAGATTGAAACGGGGAGAATAAAAGGGGCAGGGAGAGAGAATGAGAATGAGAGAGAGAGAGAGAGAGAGAGATAGATAAACAGGGTGAGAAAGAGAGAGAGACGGAGTGAGAGAGATCGAGGAAGAGAGAAAGGAATATATATATATAGAGAGAGAGAAGTGCAGATGAGAGCGGGCGAGGATAAACGGCGAAAAACCGCGGAAGCACGGTCTAATTTTCTGCGCAAGTTCGTCGCGCCAACGTACCCACCGGGGGGCGCGAGATCGCGGTGACGGGGGCGGCAGCCGCGTTTTTCGCCGACGACCGTGTGTGCGTGTCAGACTCCGTCGTGGTAAGCCGGTGCGCACGGTCCGGTTCGCTGTACGTGTGTGTGAGAGTGTGTGTATTTCTGTGTGAGCGAGTACGTTTTTTCGGCAATTTTTTTTTTTTGTTATCCGGCCGTTTCGGTTCTTGTTTTTATTTTTTGGTGTTTGCCGACGGGCTAATCAATCGCGCGGAACAGCCGTCGTGTACAAGTGTAGGTTACCTATACCTGCAGCTACGACACGATTATACGTAGTTAACGTTCGATCAAACCGTCGCGAGTAACGTTCCGGCCGATATCCGCCGCCTTGTCTCCGAGTGTTTCAGACTTGATTAATACAAAAAAAAAAAAAAAAATAAAGAAACTTAGACGTCCGAAACCGTTTCGAAAATCTCCGTAGGGATGATCCACAACGATTCGCACCGACGGCGGTACGGAGGCAATATCGCGTCGATCCTGCGGACCGTCTGACGATCAATTATCCGCATAAGATACTACGCGTGTGATTCGCCACACGGCACAGACACAGTGGTCACGTATATCGTAAATAATAATAGCAATTATATACAGTGCGTTACCCAAATAACGGTATTTACCGAACACATCTGGCGACAAGTCTCGTTTTCGAACACTGTTCACCGGACGACGATCATAAACATGTGCACCAAAACGTCCATCGGACGGCTGATCGTTGGCGGAGCTATGCTGCTATTGGCCACGGGTAAGAGACAATTATGGCATTTATAATATATTAGGTATAGAACATTATTATAATAATGTCAATTACTGCTTACCTACCACCGGTGAATCGATGACCGTTGCAAAGTAAACTAATTACAACTTCCTATACCCACTTCTGCAGAGTCCCTTCGAGGACAATGGGTAGACTGCAGTGTGTTATTATAGTGGAGTGATTTTTTGATACAATATAGGCGAAAATGCGCACGCATAATATTATATCAGGTATATAATAATAGCACCGTAATAATTAATAATATTATTTTGCGTGACCGTAATAATAATAATATGGTGTACCTACACATAAGGCTTTTATGAATATTAATTGATGATGTTTCCTCGTATTACGGAAACCACTGCGGCACCTCGAATTCTAAGTCGAAATATTATTATTATATTAATTAATGTTGTCCGGCGTTGATTGATAATTAAAGGGAATAACATTAAATGTACACATCAAATATATAACTAGCGACCGAATAATTGGTCTGATGATGGTTATTTCAAAAATATTGAACTGAAACGAATATGTTTCTTGATCACGTATCTTTTGCCTATGAATAACAGTTGATATTCTAAAATAGGTGAAGAGTCTCACTCATCCCCAAAGTAAAAACAAAAGTCTGTGATCACAAAAAATCATTGTAAATTATTAATTATTGTCATAAATTATACTTATAATTGTAGTTTATACTTATCAACGACTTTATTTTAATGTTTATTGATAGCAGTTTGTAGAGAAATCAACGTTACCCACTCCATTAACTTTACAAATTAAAAACAAAAACACTTACAAAACATATTATTACAATCATGGACCATGTATAAAATATTCGATATATTTAGGTAGGATAATATATCGTAAGGGCAATATTATCATCGATATTAATATATTATGATGGGAAAGTCAATGTGGTCAATTAGGAGTAATGAATGGAGGTGTTCCGTAAATAAAGGCGGATCAGTAGGTATTATACAAATTGCTCTCAATATATTATATTGTTTGATTTTCACATTAAAAAAATATATTTTCATTATTCACGACGTCAACTTACAAACGTATAGTCGCATACTCACATACATATAATAGTACATACTCGTAGAAACCTTAACTGGCTGCCGGTATACAATAATATTATAGGTAAGTTATCGTTTATTATTAAGACATGGAAATCGAATTAACTTTACAAAATAAGAATAAATATTTTAAATTTCAATATACCTACGTTTAAAAAACTACGCGAGTCGCTACCCGTATAATATTTTTTGTATCTATGACTACTGAACCGCTTATTTTACTGAATACCATATTTCCAACGAATCATGTTAATATAATTTATTATCTCAACAAAAGTTACGGAAATGATACAGAGACAGTGTGTTGGACAGTTATCACGTTTCACCCATTTATGCGAAGGCTAGCGTTTTGTTGTTACCATACAGTTGAAAGCAATAATAAATAATTAATAATTATCATTTGAAAAAATATACACTTACGTACAGTACGATAATTTATTTCTAAAATTAACTTTTGAAAACTATATTATAACTGTATAATATCTATATAATATTTTCGTAGTAAACTAAGATATAATGTAGTGGAAATTAGAATCGTTTTTCGTATCCATATATTATGTAAGGTTCATAAAAGACCGGAAAACCTATTTCATTATTTTGCTAGTCTAAAATATTATTAATAAGTAACTTTTTTGCAGGATGGTCTTTATCTAGATAGTCTAAAATATATATATTATATAATATGCCAGAATGATTCGGTTAGGTTTTTACTGAACATAAAATTATGATCAATAACGTAAATATATTATTCAATATGCGTATATGACAGGATATCATTATCTGTAATTGGTTGTAAATTTATTTTTTTATTTTTTTAATATTCACAAAATATACGCTATGTTAAATTGCAAAATATTCAAATCAGTACAAAAATTGTCTTAGATTTTTAAATTTAAACCATAAAATAAATTATGAATTCTCAAAAACCGACTGAACTTCCATAAATTTGAGCGTATTAACCGTGTAAAATTAATGAGATAACCATAAACGAGTAAAATTATGTCATGTTAAGTTTTTAGGTGCATTTAAGACAAACTGTCTACAATGGGCCAACCCAGAGACTTCTACTTTTGCCAGATAAAGTTTTTCGCGATCAGCTAGTTAAAGTTTAAAGGAGCTTGGTAAATAAAATCCTTTTTTGATAATTTGTTCACATTTTTAAAAGTTATTTAATTAAGTTTGAACGTCTAAAAAATGTGTACGAAGTTATTAGTTCATGTATAAAAAAAAAAATAAGAAAAAATAATTGCTTTTACGACTTGAATACATATTTTATTATCATTATCCATTGTGAAATTTACCTGTTAATAAAAAATCGTGGGCTACAAATTTTAATAAAGAATATTTTTTATAAAATATGTATTACGTTCAATTGAAAGTTTTCAAAAAAGAAATAGGTATAGAAAAATAGTATTTCACCAAAGTAGCTTATTTATGGTATTTAAATAATAGAAAACGTATTACGTAAACACACTATTATAAATATATGATGTACTTACCTATAACATAAAATAATAAACAGTAAATAATGATGTATTTCTAAAATTTACAACATTAGCTGTACAACTAACGTTGAATATTAAATAATGAAAACATTATTACATATTATATATTATAACGTATACCTATAATATTGCAGTAGTCGAATCAATTTTAATATAAGTTGCTTTTAGTTTAAATTTTGATAGGGACCAAGTACAATAATAATTGGTTTTACAATCGTATCAAAATGTTCGAATTTCAATATGTTATTGTTGTTTTCAATATCAGTTCAAACATCAAGTACATAATATTATACTGCTGTACACTTGAGACTACTGAACGTGTGTATAATACCTAATACTACCTATATTACATTTTCAAATATCTACTAAAGTAAAATTCAAAATATTTTTTTTTGTATAAACTATAAAGTGATATCTATGGGTAGAAAGACTTTTAGTGTTGATGGATAATTTGATTTTATTACATGCATAATATTTGGGAAAAAAACAATTTTTTTAATAAGCATTTAAACTATATAAATTATATTGGAATTATTTTTTTTAATACTATTTTATATCAAATATACATATTTTTTTATTTTTTTTTTTACATCTGTACTTGCTAATTACTAATAATATTAGCAGACCAATCGTTTTATGTTTGTTTATTATTTTTATTTTATTAACTATATTAACTATGTAATAATCGAAAATACTGTGATAGTATGAGGCTTAATTAAAGTGTAATAATACCAGACAAAGAGGATAAACAAGCTGGTAGCTTTGGTACGTTCCTCGTTTTTTTCTTTTTTTATTCCTAATAGAGATACTAATAGTTAGTAATGTATAATAATTAAAAATAATATATGAATGATACGAAAAAACGTTCAAAAAAAGTTTTGATTTTCAATACATTATTTCTCAGTTTAATATGATAATACTATATAAGTGTACAGTTATTATATAAACCTTTCTTAAATAAGTAGCTGGTAATATTTATTTTTTTTTTACCAGGATTTATAGAAACGCATCTAAGAAATTTATTTAGACATTTTCAACAATAAAATTTATAAACTATAAATATTGTTATTTATTTAAGAGTTAACTTTTTAATCTTTACTATATATTTAGGCATGTAACACTTAGAATAATTATAATGGAATGAAAACGTATACTTATTTGAACAATTATAAAACAAAATATATATTTATATCATTTTTTAAAAATATTTAAGCATACATAAGAGCAAAAATATTTTGAGTGCCTATAAGTATTTATTATTTTGTTGCGTTACAGCTGCAATTAAAAGTCTTTTAATCAAAATTTAAATATTTCATCATATTTTATGAATTATTATTATAAATATGCATCTAAATTTCTTTAATTTCATTATAATATGTTCCTGTAGAATATATTATAATATCGTATTTCATAATATACATATTGTATTACTATGTGCAATGTTTATCCCATAACATGTACAGAGAAAACATACCACAAAATTAAAAAAAATATTGTAGTTAATACAATAATGAGTATTAAGTATGGACCAAAGAAAAAAGAATATTATAATGTTGAAACTTTTAGTAGAAAACTTTGCATCAATTGGGAATTATATTTTAATAATATAGTTTTTTGATGAGATAAAAATATTAAATTTACCTTCATGAATATATTCACGGATGATATTGTCTGCTCATTATTTCAATGAAAAATGTCAATAAAATGTTTGAGTTAATAGTTAATAAAATTATTTAATTATTTAAGTGTCAGAATAATAATTGTTAGTTCAAATAGGTAATCAATTAATACATGGTTAAGAATGTGATGACTAAATTCTGATATTCTACTGGTCCCTAATATTATTATCAAGTGTTATCACTTATTTCTAATATAATAATATGATTAATTTAAAACATAATATAATATTAGGTAGGTATTTATTTTATTTTATTTAAATTTTAAATTAAACTACAGATATAAGAACAATTCTGATAAATATGATTTCTTGGTTTATTGTATTATAGTTATGTAAAATTGTATTAAATACACATTTTTAATTTTTAAAAACTCTATTTACATCTCTGATGGTAACATATGCGCTTAAACCATTTTCCTTGGGTGAATTATCTGAATATAAAAGTGTTTTAATATCTATCATGAAGTCTTGTTTTCACTATACACAATATTTTGGTGTACCTATGTTATTTAGTTACTTAAAGTTTTTGAAAAAAAAAATAAATACTGAACAGTTTCCATCTTAGATAAAATCGCGTTAAAAATGTACAATCATTTTTGATTGATATAAAATCTCAATCAAACTTGCAAAATGGTTTTTTCTACGATCTTATCATTATTCCGTTCAAACAATTTTATGAATTTGGTAATTTAATTCCAAGCCTGAAGTTACAAGGTACAGGCATATGGAAATAACTGTAATAATAATATGTAATACGAGAGTCAGAATTGTCTCTAGCAAAGATAAATAATATACCAACTCATACATTATTATAAAAATACTCAGAATATAGAAAAAAACACAGATTCGAGTGAACGTATATAGAATTCCGACTCTTCATTTTAAAGGAGGAGAAGTAAAGCTGTATTCGTAATTTATTTTATTAGCTATAAAACTGCAGACAGGCGTCACTGAAAAATTTGTGAATTTTGTGAAAAGCCAAACTTGCTATACGTATACGTGAAAAGCTCGGTAAAAACACGTTTTAAAAGTCTGTAAGGTCGTCCAAGTTGATCCCTCAATCGAATAAATACTTGAGTCATCAGGATCTTCGAAACTTGGCATTTTATATAGGTATTATAATTTATTATTAATTTAATCGATGATAAAAATTAAATTTCAAAATGTTCCAACATACGAAATGAAAAAATAAAATACCGCACTTAGGTAGTTGAAGTATAAACTAATAATTCATAAGAAATCTATAAATCTTTCGAGTGATAGTGTGCTTTTCAATCATCTAGGTTATAGGACCGGTAACCACGATTCTGGCATGGCTGTAGCAAAACCACATGTTAACATGATTGTATACTGTGTTAGATTATGATGACAACATATTTTTATACATTGTGGTTTTTTCCCCATAACTGAAAAGAGTCAATTATAATTATTATAAATCATGTTTTGGTTGCATTATAATAATAATATCGTCGCCTAAGAACCATCATGGCCAATCTCAGTTTTCCCAACTTTTCAGGGTGAACAAAAAACTGTTTTTTTGTTAGGAATTTTGAATGTTGGTAGACCTTTTGACATTAAATAACTCTAAAAAGTTTCATCTTATTGTCAATAATAATAATAATATTAGTAATACTGATTTCATCGAGTTTTTGGCTGCTGACGGCTCTCTATTAATAGTGGCAGTTCCGATATTTTTAGATTGGCCATGATAACAATTTTTTTTTTTGATAACAATTTTAGGTAGGCCATGATCCCACCTATGATACCGCTAATAAAAATTTTAGATAGACCATGATATACCACTGATAAAAACAATTTTAGATAGGCCATCATGACTTTTAGAATATTTATAGCAAACCTATTAGACAAACATCGAAACTAATCACTTGGTCTTATGCGTCTCGAAAATACGAATCTATAGATATATAAAACATATATTTGAATTTTTTGAGATTGGCCATGATGGTTCTTAGGCGACGATATGTATTATTAGTTTTTTGTTCCCTTTATTTCTAGCACCAGCTAAAAAGGATATTATATTACAATAATATGTATTATTGTACATAATAATATGTTAGTGGCTCGGCTCAACGTGATCGAGTGTAAGAAACGGCTGCTGCTAATATATCCCGGATGGGTGACCACCCGGGTCCATAGTGGCAAAAACCTTGCACACATACACGTGTTGCCAACTAATCATACCAACCGTACCAACCATACCAACCATAACCACTACAATAGCTAATTGCCATAGTTGCCGGGCTATAGACCAATAAAAAAATATGTAGGTTAATTGTACACTAATTTTATATTATATATGATTGTTATATAATATGACCAAATAGAATCAATAATGTTTATCAACAAAAACTGAAATATAATTTGTTAGTAAGTTCAGTAACAGATCAGATTTTAAAATACAATAAATTCTGGTTAGATCTACTCTCTATTGGTTAGAGTTTTTGTTTAAACATTAATATTTCTTCACTATTTTTCATGTCAGTTTTCAAAATTGTCTAGGAAACTTTTATGAAATTCGTAAAATCTCCTATTTAAAATACTAACTTCGTTCATTTTCTAGATGAGTTCAGTGTCAAACTAAACTACTTTTATTTGTCAGGATGAAAGTAATAGTAATCGTTTTTAACTAAATGCTGAGCATTTTTTAATCTAATGGGTTTTTATTGCATTTAAGTACTACTTCAACGATCTCATCGGACCGACAAACTCTGTGGTTAACAGTTTTCAGTTTCCATTGCGTTACATATCCTATATATATATATATATATATATATCACATATCTACGAAGACAAAATAAAAAAAATACTATAAAACGGCGATACAGTGTATTAACAGAAAAAATAAAGAACTAAATACTTATATGTATCAATTTGGTTGTTTGAATGAAAAAATAATGGCAGTAAAATTAATAATGTGCACAAAACTATATACAAATAAATTAAAATAATTATAATTATAACTCAATTATTTAAAATTAAATTAACACGAAACTAAATCAGTTAAGTTTTGTAAATTACAATCATAAATTGATTGTTTAGAATTAAAATAAAACTCAGTAAATATAATATGGACTACAGTTTTCTAATATACATGTGTATTGTGTATTAAAATATTAAAACTGATATTTTTTTTCCCGGTAAAGTGAAATATGAAACGTGAATGTACACTGTGCAGTGTACACCTCAAACATAAAATTGTATTTTGAATATTTTGTTTTAAAATAATCCTCTACATATTATTATATTATATTGAACTTGTGAATGAAAATATTAAAATAAATTAAAAAAAAAAAAAAATATATAGTGTCACTGCGACACTATATGTATATTAAAAATATAGTAGCTATCTTTCAAAGACCCTTCTAACATAAAAAAAAAAAGTGGAACACACTTTTTTCAGTTTTTTCATACTGATTCAACTCCTTCTGAAAAAATCACGATATTATTACATCAAACGATTTATATGTTCCTTTATTAAAATAAAATTCTAGTACTTCGATTATCACCAAAGTAATACTCAGTAATAATGTTTTGGATATTTAATTAATATTTTCACATTTTAATGACGATTCTGTAATATATAGTATACTTGATTTCTTCATTAAAATAAATTAAGCAGTTCTTCGCAATCGTTACCTTGTCAATATATAATATAAATAGTAACATACTAAAATAAATGAATTAATATTTAATATACATATATTTTATTAACACCAATATCGATACAAACATGCAAGTCGATATCGTAGCGCTGTAGTCAATTTGAACATATCTACCCAATCGGAGTTCGTTGTTTGAATACAGTATCATCATTTATAGCCTACCAAAATAATAGTTAAATAATGTGTTTGTCAATTAGGTGTTAAAGTAGGTACTGCTATTAAAGACGAATTTGAATTATTTAAAACACATAAAAAATCACATCGCAATACGAGAGAGTAATAAATAAAGCATTGCATTACTCAACTATGAAGTACTTCTATAAAACGTCGCTAACGTTTTGATAACACGCTAATAAAAACATCAAGAACAAGAAAAGTATTTGGTAGCTCGCAGACAAACAAATAATTTAATTTCGGATTTCTATGTTTGACATTGTAAGACACAAACGCCGGTGAAATATATTATAACAATACTATCAGATGCGATGTCGAGACACTTTGCTGCTTTTTGAATAATTAGAAAATTATTCGTTTAGGAAGTTTACTAGCTGATGTTTTATCGAGGTAATATTTTAATGTCAATACAATATTATTATTTTGTTTACTCGCATTATGTTTAATTTCGTTAATAGTGTGATGGCACACTATTGTTTTTAAATTAAATTGACTTAGTGTTGACAGCCACTAGTGTATAATGTTATATTATGAACATACAATAGAATTACGTCTCATTGTACTTAGTCACATATACCGTGCATTTCACAAACAAAGTGTGTTGCATATATGCAGCTTCCGTTAGTTTCGTTCCGTAGACGGCAGACACTGTCTGTACCAGTAGACAGATAAAAAATGTAATTATTATGTTAAAAACTTCTTCGTGAATCATTCGTATATTGCCCCATATTAATATTTCAAGAATTCAGATATAATAATTCAAAACTACATTCCATTATTTTTTGTTTCTAACATTTTTACCGAGATTGTTTCAAAGTCGTTTGCTGTTCGTTCCCGCAAAACAAATGTAAATGGTAATAGAATAATATAAATGACAAATATTGTAACACAATATTGTACTCAACTAAACTAAATGGGCAACTAAAAATGTCCAACCGTCATAATAATTGATATTATACTGACTTATTTATTTATTTGTTTCAACGGATCAAAAATATCAATTTACAATACCTACATTTAGTAGTATACTAATACTATTAACAGTAATACTAGAAATTAGATAAATTGTTTCACATAATTACTAAAAGCTTCAATATAAGTGAAATAAGTAAAATTAAAAATTAAAAATTTTTTTTTTTATATTATCGATGTTAAGCATCGTCAACTATAGCCATTATCATTTTGTAGTGGGGTTACGGTTGGTATAATATTGGTGAATGGGTATTATTCGTCACTAAAAACCCGCGTGATCACCCATTCGGTAATTAGCGATGCCGGCCGATGTATGACCTCAGAACACGTTAGTGACTGAGGCCAACCACCGAGCGACACCAGGCTCCTAATTGTATTGCTGTTTCATTAGTTAATGACATCATCCGATTGATAGGAGGTGCGGTATAATTTAATCTTTGTGAAAAAAAATGGTAGTAGGCCTAGTTATACACTGGGGGACATAACAAATTTTTATAGTTCAGGAAAATAGATGTAACCACTTACAAATTGAAATAAAAATGTTGTATAATTTGTTTTCCCTTCTGCTGAAGAACCAACAATGTCTACAAAATGTAATAGTGACTGATAGGGAAAATGTGGCACACGAGTTAAAATTAAATTTGAAGGAAATAATGCGAAGGAAATGAACATTAACTAAACATTAAGTATGATATTTTAAGCATGGTGTCCAAAGTCCAAACCACAGAATCGTATTCTAATTTCGTTAGAAATAAATAAGTAAATACGGTTTTTTTCAAACACCAGAATTATTTAAGCATTTTTAGTTCCAAATAATGAGGACTAATAATATCAAAGCAAATTTGTTAATTCATGGTACATAATAAGACGTGTTCTTAATGAGTAAATAATGAGTAAAATTGAATACTACACTTACATCACTGATATCATGAACACATATTGAAGAATTCTCGTTGATATGATAAGACTGAAGAAAAATAAATAAATAAATAAATAAATAAATGGTAAAAACAGGGGCATTTTTTTGTGTGTTTCAATATTTAAGTCGTTAATTTATTTATTTATTCACTAATCGGGCAAGATCCATTTGCAATAGATACGCATCGTTAGGAGAAATTTATTTGTCGAATTAATTTCTAAACATGAGCAAAAAGAAGTATTCTTGCATGTAAAATATGTATAAGTAGATCATTAATAAATAATAAAAAATAGTAAAGGATCCAAATGTCAACGTTAGGGCACACCAGATGGGACAATAAGTGCATCTGATTTGAAATGTTTGTATTTTTATATTTGTTCCCTGTTTGATATGTAGGACGAAATCCAAGATAGTAAAGGGTCACGAATACCAATGTTATGTAGTTTAGATATAAGTATAGTACTGTTTACCTTATCAAAAGCTTTATAAGAGACTGTGTAAAGTACATTGGACTTGGTAGCCAGTTTAAAAAGCATCTAATATGAATTTTTGGAAAACCAATTGATTTGAGACCACTGTTTTAATACTTATACAACCAAGATGGCCGACACACACTGACAATAAAATCAACGGTGAAATCGTTTTAGATACGAATGAATCAAAGTATTTTTGTATTTTATAAAGTAAAAAGGTTGATGCGATATATTTTTTTCTAATTACATAACCACCCTTTGATATAAATTATAAAGGTAATAAATCATAATTTTCAAAAAGTCGAAAAAGGATACTAGTATAATATTATAAGGGTCGATTAAATAGATATAATAGCGAAACAATTAATACAAGTTTGTAATTTAAAAGAAAATACCCAGAATCCATGTCTTGAGGCTGTCTATATTTATGAGTAATCATATCGAATTAATTTGGAAAATCAATAGCAATTAAGAAAAAAAAAATTAATTAATCAGGTATAATAGTAGAAATATCATATTTTGTTACTTATTAACTGATTTATATATGCCATTGAAGTAAGTATAACCCGGTAAAGGTATAGAATTATTTAATTTATTTCATTACTTTTAAAAAATGTCATCATTTTTAGGATTTGATATCGAAGAGTTTTGTGTATCAGTCATATATTTTTTGTAATATATATTTTTAGGTAATATAACTTAACCGAGGCTGAAACTTACACTTAACTGAGGGATAAGAAAAAATATTAAAATACCAAACATTTGTTGATAAGTTAGTTTTTAAATTAGTAAAATTAGGTATGTTCAGTACAATTTAATCGTCAATAACTGACCAATGTAATCCAGGAAGATTATAATCACCAAATATAATAATTATAGAGTTATTACAATATTTGATAAATAAATTATTAACGGTATCAGTAAGACAGTACGAGAAATATTGTAATCATTAGTATTGGAATAAGGTGGGATATAAACAGCGCCGATTAATAAAATAAATGAACCTATATTTTATAATTCAACAAACGATTGCTCAATATTATTATTTTGTAGTATATTTTAGTGTATTATACAGTGTATATAATTTAAGTGACTTCTGACCTCAATTAATACGCCACCGCCTCCGATGTTGTGCCGATTATACTGCCTCTATCACAGAGAAAAAAAAAGAATAATTTGGAGTTTATTATCATTAATCTCTTTATGTAACCAAGGTCCAGATAAAACAAAAACATCGTAATCGGCACAAAGCAACATTGCGTGTAAAAACAGTCAGCCCTTTGTTGATACCCACGTATATTTTGGTAGAAAAACTTTAAACTATTGAAGCTTGCAACGATTCTTGATGCTTTTTTTTTTTTTTGAGATGATTAGGTAATACATTATTAACACCTTATTAAAATAATATAAATCATTTTCACTGGCAGAGCTCCTTTAAATTAGCTCGGCCAATATGGTTTAGACACGTCTCGTTGAAGTTATATTCGATCCGCAGTAACGTAATTTATTTTTATTTATCAACAAATTGAAAGCATTGTGAGTGTCACGTAACGTATTCCAGTTGGGTCAACACTAGCTGATTTAAAACCTCGGCAAAGTGAAGTAAATTTACATGAATAATTTCTGCACCTACCAGTTTTACGAAATATATCATCAATAATAGACTGCATAATAATATTATGCGAAAAAATGTTCAGGTACATAAAAAATATTAAATTACGATGTATTCATTCTGAAAGGAATATCTTCCGGAGTAGACACTGCCATATCTGAAGGTTGAGCTTCTAATATATCTTTGACTCTAGATTTTCAATTTCATTTCATTCAAAAATTGCTTTCTGCATATAACACCCTACTCAATACAAATAAACTTCTTGTCATGATTTCTTTTCTTTTCATCATATGAATTGAATTGACAGGAGGAATTAACTTATTTTGAGTACGTTTCATATTATTACTATCATCAATTGATTTTAATACTGTATCGAGCTTATCACTAGTAATAGTGGAATCCATTACACTATCCAAGGTTTCTAATTGTAGGGATCTCAAATGAGATGACTTTATCTTATCGGAAATTCGTTTATCCGAAAATGTATTGATTCGACCGATACACATTTAAACGCTTTTAGTTTATCGTGATCACCCGCTATTACAAAAGAAAATTTAATTCCGATTGATTAAAACATTGACAATCGTTTTGTTTCCATTAATTCGCGTAAACCACGACAGGGAACATCGGTAAACATTGTGTGTTTACACCAAAAACACCGTCGAGACTGCAGCCAACGTTGATCTATCTAATAAAACTAATAACTTCTAAACGACGCGTTATTTGGCGATTCGACGGGTGAAAAAGTTGTAATTCAATTGAACAATATCAATAAGTTTACTCAATTCAATGCTATATCGCACTAACAACTGTACAGTTGTACTCAGCTCAACAAATTCTAGAAGACTATATTCTACGTTATTTATTACTTTGGTTCATCAGAAAATTATATGATGCGTTACAATGGCATAACACTTTACAAGCAATATTATTATGGTCATATTATAATAAAAGACAGAAACTTTGCGAAATTTAATTAGAATTAACAACGTATACTGCTTGTATTATGGTTGCATCGAGCTATTTTTCTGGAAATCATGTTTGTGGCCGTATTAAAATTCAAATACGATTCAACTGATGAAAATATCGTGTTTGTATTGATGTTGATAACAGATAATTTATGGTTTAGTATTATTAATATCATCTGTTATCACATTTTTGGGCTGAAGAAATTCTTTTTGTACATGTCTCCGCCCCGCCTTTATTTGAATGTTCAGCATTTTTTTGGCAAATATTTATCATGTAATTAGCATGTTTTTTCGCACTTTAACTTTTGTAATTTGCATAATTTTGGTTTAAGCATATAATTTATGGGTAGAAGATAGTATGATATTAAATTTTTTTATATCATGTTCTTGTTTCGTTTCAATACTAATGTCATTATAATGTTATCTTCAATTTAAATTACAATTAAACTGTTTGATATTATTTGTTTTAAAATGTTAATACCCACTATAATGATATTTAAAATAATATTATATCTTATATGTAATCTTACAATTTTTATCTAAAACCTTCAAAGTTGAAATTTCCTTCTACTATATTAATACGAATTATATTCAGAGTGTCATTTTTAAATCATATATAGTATGGTCTTACAAAATATAGTAATATGATTATAATAATACCAACTCCGCACCATGTAGATCAGAACTAAATACTAATAATATATTTTTTTAACATTGTTAAATTATTTGCTTTCTATTTTTATTCATTTTTACATATAAAACATTTTGGTTATAATTGAAATCGTGTATTTACACTTTACCTAAATGGACTGAAATGTTCAAATTTAAATTCTGATCACATTTTACATTGAAATGCCTAGCTATTGCATACACGTAGAATGATAAAATCACTAACGTGTGCTTTGAATTACATTTTCTCTTGTTGACAGAAAATTAGTTTGTTAATGTTATCGTTAATATTATCAGATCCATATGAATGGTTCTTTTAGAATTCTTTTGCATATTGTAATTTTAATATTATACGTACCTACAACTTTTTGCACAAACATAACCACAAATACAAGCTGTGTTATCGAACTTAATCTAAAATGACATATGTTTTAACAGTATAATTTAATAATTAAACTTTAAGCATTTATAACGCAAAACTGCTCCTTAAGTTTCAAAGTTTCAAGGTGTCAAAGTTTAGGAAATCATTGTTTTAAGAATGACTATAATACCTGTAGACTGCAATATATATATATATTATTTAGGTTGGTAATTATTAGGTATATATTATAAACGTCAAGTTCATAATATTTCACTATAATAATATTGTGAGATTAATCAATAGGTAGGTAAGCGGAAAATAGTTGTTCAGTTAAAAACAGTTGATTACCAGGTCAGCACTCAGTATCATTACATACAGCCACAATTATCACAGTTTTAATATCTATAATTGTATATGAGAATATGAGTGTCGATGCATGAACGGATTTAGGTGTGTGTGAAATAATTTTTTACTGCAATAAATTTTATTGAAGTATCAATAGCCCTAATTTATATACCAATACATTACCTTATAAAAGTTTTTTTTTAACAATTATGATTATTGTGTAATCAAAATCAATAGTTGACATATATTAACTGTTAAATACATGGAAATATTTTTAAAAACGTTATAAATATTTGTTTTTAAAAGTTTTTTCCTATAATAAAAGTATTTTTTTTTGTATTCAACAACCGAGGAAGAATTTCAAAGAAAACTTAGAACCGTTTTTAAATGCGATAATTTATTTTTGATTTTAAATTTAATATTCCAAAACACCATTATTATGCACCAATATGACTGTAGACAAAACTATGAATATCCAACCGTAACGACACCGGATCTATGTCCCTATTTTGCTTTTTATTATTTTCCTTTATTTATTACATACAGGAAAACCTCTATAGGTACTCGAGTTGTTGATTACTATAATAACATACTATAAATACACTATACATTTCTACACGAAATGATTATCATAAATAATAGATACCTATTACATTTCTTATATTATAAATATCTATTATAATGCTATAAGTACAAAACAATTTTTTTTTTCAAAATTTGATTTTGTCACACAAATTATTACTCAGTTCTTATTCATTCCTAATTGTAAATATTAAAATAATCTATTTCTTCTCACGTTATATAACTACCTTTAATTTTTATGTTGCTGGTCGAAATGAATACGTGACATGATTGAAAAAAAATACGTGATCCCTAATTTGTTTACATCTATATGTGCTCCCAATATTGGCTCGACAGAGCAATTTATTTCACAAGAAAAACCGTTCAATATGTAAATTGTGAAAGCCCATTTTATATGTCACAGGGCTAGGTATCATTATATAAGCATCAAAATAAAAGGTAGGTAATACAAAATTTGTAATAATATATTATATTATATATTTAATACTAAACTTAACTGATGTTGGCTATTCTATGGCCCTCTATTAAATATGTGATGTTATCATTTCCTCAAATGATCATAAGTTTAGTTATGAAAATCGCAAGTTTTTATAGAAAAGTACTTAATAACTTAGGAACTATTTAAGTACTATTAACATTGATAAAATACTTTAGAAGTAAATTATTAATTTTCAAGGAGTAAAATAACTCAGCTTCTAAATTCCTTTTAATTTAATACACACTTGTATTATGCGTACCTATGCTTTGGATAATTTAAAACACTTATTATTTCGTAGTAATGTTCGTGTAGTAGAATAAATAACTGAACTATCAGAAAGTTAATCAAATTAATACATTTTATCATGTTAATGAATGTTTGAGTCTAGATATAATGTTTATAATAAACTGAAGTCACCTTGGTTCTTAAATAATATGTTAAAATTCTATAATAATAGTTAATATTTTATTAGATAATTGATACCTAGTAAAATAAAAGTATAGGTATAGGTATCAAGCTTATTTTAAAAATAATACGGAACCACTCGTCACACACCACCATTCCTGATACACACCTTAGTAAAAAGAAAGGCAACTTACGGTAACCAGTTTCGTATCTGTATAATCTGTAAATTAAATTTAGTTTTTTGTGAGAAAAGGACCTATTGGAAGGGTAAAATAAACGGAATTAGACAGATTGGATCTCTCTAGTCTCTCCTGAATATTTAGGGACGCTAGCTGTAAGTGTGTATTTTCTTGTCAAGCTCTCTTATGATATAGGCTCAGTGATGACATAGGGTCATTCCTAATATTTTTTTTGATTCAAAGGATTCCTCTTTTGAGTTTGTTTTTGCGTTCGTGAAAAATGATTGTAATACATCCATAAATAGGTATTTTTATAATGTAACAAATACACTAGTCCGTATTAGTTGATGTTCAAATATTTTAATGTTTTGATGAATGACGATGAATAAAAAAATGTAACCTTTTACCTATATCAAAGAACACTAACATATAATAGAACATTGTAATCCACATGCGGTATCTCCGCTTTCTAACGCATGACCTATTGTACGTTAAACATAATCCATTTTACTTTGTTATTTTTAAAATTAGAGTGAATTGACCTGTTATTAAATTTAATGTTTTGGGTTAGTGAGACGTATACTGCACATCCATAGGGCACGCCACCCTATTTATGCGCAAATGCCAGTTTTATTTCTGAAAAAATAAACGTATAGTTTTCTAAATGTATTCACAACATATTATATTATACAACCATAGATACTATGATCATAATAGCAATAATGTGAGTATGTAACAAGCAGAACGTTTGAACAGAAGTGAATTTAGACTCCAGGTTAAATAGGTTGGCATTATTTGTATAAAATATCAAAATCATGCCTGGTTAACAATCATTGATAGGATAAGTCTGAGAAATGCAATGTAATATTTTGTGATATGTAAGTTAATGAGGAATTTTATACCGCATATTATGGCATTGTATTGGTATACAGGACGATAAATAATTTACAACAAACAATAATAATAATTCATAATAATAATATAGGTATGCAGTCATATAAGTCATATAAATAAATAAATCAACTGCAATAATAGTAACTTTATGAGTAATTATAAGCTACTAAGCAAATATAATTATTATTGATTAGCAAATAAACGTTAAAAAACCATTTGCTTGAAGAGGGAGGTAAAATTATCTAACCAATCTAATGCTTCCTGATAGCCTCTATGTACAGTGTACACCTGCGAATCCTCCACGAGTAGTGAGTAATTAATATGACTAGTATTTATAAATAAAATACAATGCTATGACTTTTTTTATTATTATCAAGTATGTTTAAATGTCACATATAATTGAAATAGCATTGAGTATTAATCAAAACTATACTAAATTAATTTATTCTAAATCATTATAATATATTTTGCTTAAAGTTTTAAACAAAAAAATATTTACCTCTCAGTCAAAGATTTCTATAGGGTATTTCAAATTTATTGTGCGTCATAAAAATGGAAGGGATGATTTTGATTCTTACGCGATCATCTCTCACCATTTCTATTGTACAAATTTGGAAGAACCTGAATATTATAATTTTGGCAACGTATTTTGTGTTTGAAATGTTATTAAATTATTATAGTTTTAAAGCACACCCTCTTTGACCCCTCGAGTCAGTGAGTTATGAATAAATACGTATATATACCACGACAAGACAAGACAAAATCCTAAATACTCCACAGGTGTCTTTATGTGTGAGTGTGTGTGTCCAGCAGGTGTTTAAAGGGTTAAGCATATGGTTCTATATCTTGTAAGGTTATATTTATGTCAACTTTATACTCAGTATTTTTATTTTAGCATAATATGAATATTATTTTGAAATATTAGTCTACTAGTTTTTAGTAGGTACCTAAATTTTAGATACAGAAAAATTAAATATAATAACTATAATTATTATTGTTTCAAATAAATGGCGTATTGGTATAATAAATTATGATTTATATAATAATTAGATAAATATAGGATATTAGATATTGTTTTAGACATGTGTACTAAATTATGCATTTGAATAATTATAAATTAAATAAATAAAACGGACAACAGTCGTTTCAACAGTACTTAAGTATTAATTTAATATTATACCAAAATATTTAGGTTATAAAAGAAAAATATATACACCACTCATCAATAATAAAATAAAAAGTTCATCAAGAGAAAATTGATTATAATTCTATTTTTCATCAATTTAAAGCATAATAGTTGTATGTCTTGGAAACCGTGTTTTGGATATTCTACTTTGTAGAAAGATGGGGGCGTCGACTAAAGGTTACTCAATTCTAGTTATAAGTATTTAAAGTTTATATGAGTGGAACAAAGTGGAATAAGAATACCCCGAAAAATGCTGGTCCACTATTCCGCTCAACAAAACTTTAAATACTTATTAATAATTTACTGCGATGGAAATTCAATTTATAATATAAAAAAAACTCTTGGAAAAATTATGCTACTAAATATACAATTAACATGTATTTTTTAATCCAAACATTTAAAATCAAACAAATTAGAGTGGTAAAAAACCATAAAAGTAGGTATTTATTTTCAAAAATGTCTTTAGTTTGGTATTTAAAAAAATTAATTTTTTAAAAAAACGTTTGTAATATTCGTGATAATAAGTGTTTACAGGTTTTTAACAGTAAGTTAAAATAATCAATGCATGTAAACATATAATATATTCAAAAAATGAAATGTAAATGGTATATTAATTTATTTTAAATTCACTTACCTACCGAAAATGATGAGAATAAAAAATAGAAAGAAAATATTAGTTTCTTAGATAATATAAGTTTGTATCTAAACTGAAATTGAATGAAGTTGTCAAACCATGTTTTTTTTGGGTCTACTGTATTTTTTATTTTTAGGTTAGATGTATACAATTTTCTACTAAACCCTTTAAAAATACATTGCGTACTACGAAATCTAATTACTTCTAACTAAATTATTTGAAAAACGTATACGGATAGTATATATAAATTGAATTTTGAAATTAATAAATAACAAATATAAATAAAAGCAGTTATCTCAATTTTTTTTCTGCATGGTAACATCAACTCATATAAATATATTAATTAGTAAAATTGTCTTATTTTTTTAAAATTTAATTTGTATTCAGCCTTATTCGTCTCTTGTTCCATTTTGCCAACTGAAATGCAAAACAAACAGTAATATTTATTGCATTAAATTTAAATAATTCCTATAATTTTTACTCCAGTGGACCATACTAATTTCAATTTTACGTAAAATGTTTACTCAGATTGTAATACTGAAAAAATTATTTGAATTCTTCAAAATATTTACATGAGTTTGACCAAAACACAATATTTTGGAAATTATTTTTAGTTGATTAAATAATTTAAATTGACATTTTTGACATTTTTAAACAGTTCCTATTTATAAAACTTCAAAGAACTATATTAAATATTATGTCTTGGTCATTCAAGTGAACATGTCAAGTAGGGTTTGAAATTTGTTTTAAATAAGAACTAGAATAGGCGTTGTAACGGAGTAATGTGAGTTAGAAGGAGTAGTTTTTGTTTTAAAAATACTATAGTTGCTTGATCTTTAACCTAACAGCAAACAAATACAGTACCTATTTTAATACTTATTAACTGTTGAATTTATCGATAAAAACTATTTGTATTGGAAAAATAAATTTATCAAGTATTCAAAGAAAATTACTTTGAAAAAAATTTAAAATCAGGAAACAGTGAAGTAATAAAAGAATACCAAAAGTAGGAATTTAAAAACCTCGTCCGATACACAACCTGAGGCAGCCAAGTAAAATTAATATAATAATTTTAATTGATATTTTATTTATTTTTTGAAATAAATATTTTAATAATTTATCACTCGATAGTTGTAACAAAATATAAAAATTATTAATTGTCCTCATATTTTTTATTAGAATTATTAACAAACTTATTGCCGTCGTCCAAACGATCATTGTTATTAGAACGTTTGCTGAATTTAAAAACTTCAACATGAAATTATATAATATGTCTATTTGATTGAGATTTTAAAGTTGATACCAAAAAAGCAAATAGTTTGGACTCAATCTAACAAAATCAATGAAACATTTCAGATGACAAAATAGTTCAAAACCTTAGTAAATACGACAGATGATATTATTTTCTCATATATCGATAACAATATTTGTTACACGCCATATTCACGTACCTAATAAAGTTATAATTATTCGGTGCAACTATTTATTCTATAATAATTATACATTCCAGTTGTATAATTGTTTCTTGTAGCTTTATTATGGATATAAAATGTCCTTAGCAGGTACTATATATAGCACACATAATATTTAGTTATTAGAGATTTTATCTATGAGCAAGATAGACTTTTGGATCCTTGACCTAAATATTATGCAGTATTATAGCATCAACGTTCCACACAATACCTTGATATTCAGTTCAAAATAGGTCTTATATTGTTGAGAGAAGTGCATATTGCGCACTATTTTTATTATATTTTTATCATATTTAAAGAACGGATTGTTTCATATTATAATATTTAGGGAGTATAAATATAATAATTAATTAAACTTATTATAAGTCTAACTAAATATCTCTATTAAATGTGCACCGATAAATATTCAACATGTTATAATATTATTACTAATAATTATGTTAAAAAAAGTAATGATGCATTTTATATCAAATACATACAAGTGCGTATAAGATATCAGAACAGTCATCTGAATTCTAAAATAATAATCATTAGAATAAATAAATTATGTATAATTTAGTGACTTACCAAGGTTACCAATATATTTAACATGAGTTATAGGTGAAACAAAATTAGACCCTAGAAAAATGAATACAACTGACTGTTAGACTGTGAAATCAGGATAAGTTAGATTAGATTCCTTCACAGCCACATTATTTCTGAAACTTGCCGACAAAATAAATTGGTTTTCATTTCTTAGCATTGTATATATACATAATGTGTAAATATTATATTTATTTTTTAAAGTCAACTGTCAGCCTCCAACATCCAATACGAGTTTATCTACCATTGTTGAAACGTTTGAATTTGAGCAATTACATTTTCAGAACAACCTATGATAAAGTATTGTGTACGCATGAATAAAAACAATTTGGATATACCTGGAATTTCAAAAGACACAATATCAAAAAATTATTATTTTTCAATGGTAAATTTTAAATTATTTTTTGCAAATTATGTTCATTCTTATTGACTAAAGATTAAAATAATCAATAATATGTATAAAAAAAAAGTTAATTTATTTTACTATCTGATATCCATACTGTCCTTTAAAACACGAATCTTAAACAATTTTAATAAAGTTCACCAAACAACATTGTTTTCAAACTAAGTTATAAGGAAATAATTACACCCTGCAGTAATATTAGACATTGCAAACTTAAAATAATATTATCCCTGATATTGGTTTAATGTAACAATTAGTGAATTCTGATAGCATTATAATAATATCAATCCTTTATAAAAATGTAAACAGAACAATATTCATAACATTAATGATAATAATAAAAAAACATTTTTATATTTACAATTCTATTGCCAATCCAGTGTCTGAGTAAACGGAAAAAAAAATTACGAGAATAATAACCTCTCACATTTTGAACTCAAAAATGGGACACGCAAAGTATGGTTGCTTCGCATAAAAGTTTTTGAATAAATGTGATATTATTGCGATAAAAGTCCATTGTTTTTATCACAGAACCTTTTACACATCTATGGAAATGGGACCCAGCACCACAGTAAAATGCCATTAGGATACAATATATTTATCATCATAACACACACATTTCATCAGTACGTGCAATGACAAAAATAATTCTATTCTTTTCGTACAGTTTTATTGTGGAGCATATAATATAGATGTAAATAATTTGTTCATACATTTGTCTACAAGAAAGTGTTGAAAACGACTCACTTGAATGCACAAACATGTAAATAATAAATTTAATTTCGTCGAATTTCATTTATATTTATATAGTTTGCATGTATTAAAAAAATATATTTCGTATCAATTATAGACGAAAAATTACGATCATAATATTGTAGTATTTATTTTTAGATATATTATATGTATTATTAATAGTATTCAATGATGATTAATTATAATGTGAGTCATCATCAAGTAATGCAATATTGTTGATCCCAATTTATCAGTAGATTACGTCTGGTATAGGAGGAATCGAAAGTAAACCAATTCAGATGTATTTACAAAAATAGTTATTTTTCCAGATATTAAAGTTCTAAAATAAATAACATATTTTATTGGCATATAAAAATATTAAATAACAATAGTTTTATAGAATACAAATTAAATATTTGTATAGTAATATAGGCTTCGTAATATTATGTTGTTTTTATGTTTAATATCATTTTTTTATTCTACAATCTGATCGAAATCATCCAATCCAACAAATGTGATGATGGAAAAGTATAGGTATCTATGACGATGGAAAAAATAAATTGTTACATTTTTATAATGATACAAATTGAAAATATATCTACATAAAATATAACATGAAATAAATTTCCGTTGAAGCTTCAAATCGTGTCTTAATACAGGCACACAGCAATATGATTAAAAAATGATTCGACTTAAATTTTAATGGAATTTGAAACTAAGTTAAATTGAATTTAAAAAAATAAAAAAATAAATTTCAATTGTATTTTATAATAAATATTAAATAATAATTGTATTATAATCATATCATTCACATTTGAAAACTAATTAATAAATCTCAATGACGGCGCATTGTGTATGCAATATCGGTACACAGATGAATAGGAGTCCGTTACGTTTGAAGTTTGAACACAATAATAATATTCAAAATGACAGAACAATAATGGTACAGAAATATCAAATTAATAATAGCTATGCCACTACCAATAAAATATAATATTATTATTATACAATTCGAAATATTAATATTATAATATGTATTGTGATAAATAATAATGTTATGGAAATTTAAACTTTGTTAAATAAATAATTAATTATACATTTATCTTTATATTATTATAAGAACGGTACACAATTGGCATTAACAAAAAAGTTATTAAATAATAAAAAGTTAAGACTTTTCAGTATGCAACATTTATAAGAACGTCATCTACTCACCACTGAAAATAGATAGGTCGCTAGAGAGTGGGGCTTAGAGTGAAAACATTGTGTTTAAAATTGTTAGCGATGAATCTTCACGAGTGAAAAAACGATTCTAAGTGTATAATATACTTTCATCATATAACGGAAGCAATTTATAATTCATGAATTTAAATATAAAAAGTTGTTAGAAGACAAGCATAATACGTTTTGTATTGCTTCTGCTTAATTGCGTGCAAATAATAGTTTAAATAACTAATAATCTCAGTATATGATAAGACATTTGAAATTACACTTGAACAATATAAGCTACGTGTAATTTGTAATAATTGTACTTTGCATAAATTTAGTGCAAAATAATATTAAAATAACTTCCAAACAACAAATAATGGAAAATTCTCATCAATCCCTAATAATATTTTAACAGGAAATTTACTTATAATATTGCGGATTGACAGTTCATGATAATTTAAAAATATATATACACATATTTTAACTCTTAACATAATTTTAGGTAAAAAAAAAAAAAAATGTTCAAGTGGTGAAAAATATTTAGTTTAATGTGCTGAGTTTGATGGATTGGATGTGTATATTATTTTGGGTTGATCATTTACTTTAAAAACACAGACAACATATATACTTCGATTTCTACCACGTTTTGATTTACTGACATTGTATCTAGCGTAGTTCGTTCGAATGGGTGTGTCAGAGATATTGCGTGTCTTTATAAACCTCCACGAGATTAATCGTTTTTTTTTTTTTTAACTCTAAATATGGCTTTACGTTATAGACGTTTGATATTTATTATTTTTAATTTTCTTCTTTTAAGTCTCAATTATTGTATATTATTATTGATATAGAATTATCTACTTCAAACGAATATTTGTGTCATAATGTATTTCAGCTCTTTGTTGATTTTAAACGAAAATATAACAAACAAAAAGTTCCTTTGTATATTTTGATATTATAATAACGATATACCTATACAATTTATTATATTAGCAAAAACACAATTTATTTTAATTTGAAATTTTATTTTTTAAATAGCGTACCCTTTTCAAAATAAAACTGTCAATAAATTATGTTGTTAAATTTTGTAGACGAGGGAAAATTTATTAAAAATTATGCTCGACGCTAGTTTAGCTACTGTACCTATATCCTACAACGTTTCCAAATGAAATCACTTGAAAAATGTATTACACATTTCCTTGGTATTAAATTATCTTATACGGATGTATATTTTTAAATCTAAACTCAATAGCAAAAAAAAAAAACTATATATATATATAATATTTACATCACTTGACAACTTATAAGTAAAAAGTAAATTCAACAAATTAAATTCAAATATTTGAAATAAAATATTTACATTTCTTTGAACTTTGAAGTGTGCTTTTTTTAGATTGTCATATTAGTTTCTAAGTAAACTCTCAGAAACAGTAGTCAAATATTAAAAAAAAAACGGTCATTACTCGTGTGGGATTTGACTATCAAATATAAATATAGACGATAGTAAAAAATGGGCTAATATCTAGACAAACATATTTGTATTTTAATTATATATTCTGTTTTTAAAATATTATGTAATGCAAAAATTCAAAATGCATCGTTACCGTCCATATCACATTATAGTGGTGAAAACCTTTTTTCATATTTAGTGTCAACCGATAAATAATCATCGGCATATATCATATTATTATTATAATACATTTTTGAGTTTTACGAAACGTGTCATTTATAATAATATGAAAACGGATTTAATGACCATTAAATTACACCGTGTACATTTCGGGACGTCAATAGTTAGGTCAACATTGAAATATATACAATGTGTATTGTAAATAATAATAATAATATTATCGTGCGAGGGCAATGCGTGTAATGATGATTGTATCGGGATTTATTATAATATTGTCCTTATAATTTGTATGCGCACATTAATCATCGAATTCTTTACTGGTAAATAAGAGAACGTTGGTTGTTAATAATATTATTATTGTGCACACAATTTATACCTCACCACATATCATAACAATAATCTACCTATACGTCCATTATGCGCATTACGCACATTACACATTTACACATCAGCGTACAAACACATCCCAAGATTATTTAAACAGCAATAACGCAGAATACGGTGAATAAATATTTTTACACGCTATGTAGTTTTTGAAATATTCAGTTTATCAGCACATTTTATTACACTGTACCTGGAAGTGTACACAATATAATAATAATTTTAATGTTGCCCTATATTCATAGTACATAATATATATACCTTAAAATGTAAATACCTAGGTATGTATGTACAAAAAAAAAAACCTTTGTGTTATATTATTAAAATACACAGTTTATGTGATTCGACAGGTACTGATACCGTGAAAACAGGTATTCGATAATATTCCGAAACGACGAAGTAACATTTTATTATTCTTATCACGTTACTGTTATATCGTGGTATAAAAATATTAAACGAGATTTATAATTAATATTTACTCAATGCCAATAATAATTTTGATATAATGTTTTATATTGTTTTCGATATACAAAGCCTCAATGTTTTTCAATAGTGGTTACTAAAGCATTAATTAGGTATTCTATGACCTACTATTAGTCAAATATGGTCGGGATTGGTGTTATTTACATAATATTATAAAATGTTTTCATTATGCATATTAATTAAATTTGATCAATTTTTTAAATACATATTATAGTTTGCTTAATCAGTAAGTTAGTAAACTAATATAATTACTGTATACTTTTAAGTGGTAAAAAATTTGTAATTCGATTTTATCACAGAAAATATTATTATGTTAACGAAAAAAAATATTAGTATATGATAATAATAAAATTAGTTTATGTTTGTGAAACTTCAAATCGTGTACATAATTTTATTTAAACCTCATGTTAGAACAACTTTTAATGAAAGCTTTGTTTCTTTTGTTTTTACAAATGTTGAAAAGTTTTTTATTAATTTATGATTAACGTACTCTGCAATATAATTTTTAGGGAGAATAATTACATTTTAATTTGGGAAAGGATATTTGTTGTAAAAGACAATATTATTTTTAATCGTTATTATGGAACAGCTATGTCGTATTTAAACTGAATTTGTGACTGTATAAACGTCATGTTTAGTATTTGAAAGTCTCGACTAACCAAACAACAGCTTAGCATGATATTACATCGATGTATTGAAAACGTATCTCTTGCAAATTATAATATATTACCGTTAATTCGCATGTAATATTGTTTTATCACTGTTTCTCTGCAATATAAATGAGCAAAGTGCACGGCACTTCCGATAAAAAGGTCACACGCCTACGATTAACCGTAATATTATCACCGGATGGGTGTATTTCGAGTTATATTATAAAATAGCATGTATTATAATATATAACGGAGGCGTTGTCAATGTTAAACGTAAAAGCGAAGGTAAAACCCCGTTTTGGCCCCAACACGGCCGTTAGAACGAAGGATCAAAACGAAACGATTAATCTCGCGTGGTTTATTTTAAACGACGTGAAACCCGGGGAGCCGAATTTGTGAAATATTCATTCGATGAATTCGCGCAGGAAACAAATTTAAAACAGATAAAAACGAAAACGAACGAACGAGCAATCAAACTGCAGCACCATTGCCGGTCCGCATGAATTGACTCCCAAATTTAGATGGGTCGGAATTTTTACTCGGATCGCCTCCATGTTTTAAATTAATAATATATTATTATTTCATCGCGTTGTACGGTTATAGGACGGGAGACGTGGTGGTTATACAGACATGATAACGCCTCACAACGATTTTTGATTTATTTTCTCTTCTGAAAACTCTATACATTATTATAATTTATAATATGACGTCGATATACAACCACCTCTACCATTATTTTAATATTATACACGTCAAATCGCCGAACACCGTCCGCTGTCGGCTCTCGTCGACAGTGTATTATTATACACATAATAATATCAATATACGGGACACGTCACTGCGGGCGCCGAGTCCGCACACCCGTACCGTCTGCCCACTCGCGTCCCAAGACTGAAAAACGGCTGACGCTGTCGTGTATAATAATAATAATAATAATAATAATAATAATAATAATAGCGTTTATCTGGCATTTCTGCGCGTGTTGGGGCGATTTTCCGGGACGCCGCGCTCGCGATTCGCCCCGGATTCGTGTAATGAAAACGCTTTGTGACTGTCACCACCGGCAAACCGAAATAATCAAGGCGGGCCGTATAACAGTAATATCACTTTTATAGTCTTATGTGTGTGTGAGTTTTTTCCCCGCCTGTCCCCCCCTCCCCAAGTGCGTCGAGCAGTTTATTTCGGCCCAACTCGTGTATTATCATTGTTAATACTACTGCACGATAGGACTATGCCACATACGCACGAACGCAGGCAACGAAAGCCAAATATTATAATTCGGAGTAGCACTGAATAATAATCATTATATAAACAATTTTGGTTTTCCGTACTACCTAGCAAACACACGAATTTCGAGAAAAAACTATATTTTTTTGTGTTCGTGGTGCATGTGTGGTACCGTTATATTCAATTGGTCATGAGTAGAAAAATGTTAGGTAATTAATATCGCGCTTCGCTATAGTTGTTTCTAAATAGAAATATTATGCTATTACATGTTGCAATCACTTTACATTTTTTTTTTCTATTTCAAAGATTATCGATCAGTGTGGTTGGAAACAAAATTATTTACCTGGGGTAAAATATGATGTATTTTTCTTTCTTATTAGAACATCGCTGAAAATAATATATACTATAAAGGGGACTAAAGCAGGCTGAGTGGGTTGGAATCAAAAGTCAAAATAACAACATGACGGTCGACGATTGATTATTTTTCCTGAAAACGATTAGAATAAATTTAGAACAGTATAAATATATCGTTATTATGTTTGGACGTAGTAGTGGTAGTACCAGTAAAACGGCAGGTGAATGATATTATTTTTCACAAACTTAAAAGTACACAACTCTACTTTTATAGAGACTATAATAATAATAATTATTTTAGTCGTTGCCTATAATTATTGTTTAGTAAAATATAACGTTATAATTTTCTAAAAATTTTTAAAAACGGAACAATCATATTTCCGCAGTCGACAAATAGTATAGTAACAACAATTATTGTCTTGTTTATTTATTTAAACCATCTCCCCCATCCAATATGTACCGCCAGAGAGGGCCATCGCACGCCCTAAATCCACGTCCTCTTAATGGGACGGAAATCGGCCGAACGGAACGAGGATTTCGTTATTTTTTTTTTATTATTCATCGGTCTCACGGATACCGTTAACGGGTCGACGGAAGCGTTTAAGGGTTCCATGCATATTTCATTTCAATTCCATGGTGGTGGATGGCGTGTAAAAAGAGTTATAATGATAATAATACTATAATAATACGAAGTATGTAGTAGGTATAACACGCTGTATCGGCACAACTTTTTTTTATATTCTCTTCAGTTATTCTCTTATCGTCAGCCGTGAATTGGTGTTTGCGATATTATTATATACACCGGCCCCCCCTGCGCCAAACGGTGCAGGTCGGCTAGAGATTTATCGTAGCGTCAGCGTTTATTTTTATATTTCAACCCCTTTGCACCGCCACCGCTCGTCACCGACGCCGAAACAAAAAAAACCGTCGTCTTCGTGTTGTTTGCAGAACAAATCAAAAACGTTCGAAGACCGTGTACGTCATAATAGTTTTGTACGCCACCCGAGTCTGGATCTGGTATTGAAGTTACATCGTAATACGATGGACATACCTTTGTATAGCATCTGTCACTCTACAGCGGTCAACGAGCATTCTCGTCACACCGTATGAGGTAATTTTTTTTTCGATTGGACGGTGTACAAAAGTAAATTCAATGGCGACAACGCGGTCTTATACCTGACTTGAGACTTTTTTTTTTTATTAGTTCGGTTTTGTAACGTCGGGGCATGATGATAATAATATGGTGGCGTTTTGAAACGAATTATACGATATCCCCGGCACCTGTGCTGCACGAGCGACGATAATGTTAGAATTTGTAGTGTTACAGCTAAAACAGGACGCTCTCTATTACAACAACGATTTCGAGTGCAACAGTCGTAATGAGATTGTTAACAACTGTTCGGTCGTCCCTCAGTGGCACAGTAAATGGTAATTTTCCTTACAATACACATTTTCAAAATGCTCCGAGCACACACAATTAAAGCAAATACGATCGTCTGAAACACCGTTTCCCCTAGTGGCGCGTTACAACAGAGGCATTGGTATTGCTCGGTCCTTGCGGATTCATCTATTTATTCGCATAACGACCCCTCTAGGACATTCAATAAATATACAAATAGATGTGTACATTTTTCGCTTGTAACTTCAACAAAAAGTTTGGAAACAACATTTATCTTACAGATAAAATTACTAGTGAAAAAAAAATAAACATTATGTTAATCAAACGAAGTGTATCAGACATGCGTCATACTGCATTTTTTGAAATATACTTAGGATGAGTAGATCTTATGTTATGCATTGAATTTTATATAATTAATCTGTTGGCATTTGAATTTTTCTTTTTTTTATGTTTATTATTTTAAAGTACCTACTTTGAAGCTAAGTCAATCATCTGTTCACGTAGAAACGTTGGATAGGGGCTTAATACATTTTTTATTGTTTTCACATTAGTCGTAAACCTACCCTGTTCTCTGGATTATAAGTTATTTTTATTTATCATAGTTTCAGAATTTAGAATGATATACGAAATTTAATTCATTTGCATAATATTTTAACTTTTAAGTGTATAGTATACTTTATACAACTAATATGTTAAATACATTTTTAAAACTAAATACTTGAAGTGTTTTTTTTTAATTTTGTTTAAAAAGAGATTTAAATAATCCAAACTAGTTAATATTAAACGTATATATTAAAAAAATAATAATAATAATAATAAATAATGAGCTTATATGAGCTTAAATTTGAGTATAATTGGCATTGACTGTAGTCTATTGTGTACAGTAAAAAATGTTTGTTTTGTCTTATTGATATGAATAGCAAAATATATTATGCATAATAAATATGAATTGAAGCTTATATTTCAGGATTAACCCAAAGTCAGGACTAAGATATAATATAATAATATTATATGTATATATGACGTCAATACACATTGAAGATGAACATTCCCCGCTAGTATGTTATCCGATATTAATAAACTTATTATTTATTAATACTGCTGCTACGTAACATAATATATTTTTTTCTTTAATTTCATACAGAATGAATATTAATTTTATGAATTCAACATTTTTCAATGTATATTATACTTTGTACACATGAATATACGATGTCATAGTAAAATGTTTATGGAAATAATATTTACCTTAGTCCAATTGTTATACAATCTATTGGGAACTAGTGCTGAAAAGATAAGTACATCCACAGGTCTCAGCAGTTTGAATTGTGAAATGAAAATTACATTATAATATTATGGTTATGCAGGTAATTTTGGGTGTTCCTAGCTTAAACTTCAGTGTTTTAAGCGGGTTGACTAGGCTTATTTTACGCACTACTATGCATATAAAATGATGAGATTTTCTAATTAATTTTAAAATCCATTTGGTTTTCATTTGGACATAATATTATACAATTATGTTATATATCATAGTTACATTAGTCATTTTATTATTGTCTACGTTTTCCAAAGAAACTTTTTAGTTTACTTTGTGGATCTTATAATAACATTATTGTTTCTACGAATCGGTGGTGAACAATACCAGTACCAATGAATTATAGTATATTAATATTGGACTTTGGTAACTCTATACTCAGAATTTATAATAACTTTTTCGACGTGGCTTATACATTAATTGTGTAACACAGTCTCACACACAAAAGATATACCTACAAATATATTATTGTATTATTGTTCTGCTGAGTACTAGCATACGCGTATTATAATTTAATTATAAAAGTAACAATGTAATGATCTTCGTAGCTGTTGGACAGTTCCTTGGCTTTACAACCGTATACTATGAAATTATGTTTATCGTTTATACTTAAATATGCAACATTTTATATTAAAGAAGAAGATTATGACTACGAATATAATTTATAAAACTTTAATGGGTAATGGATGAGGGAAGTCTTAAACTCTGCCTTTACATTAGTATTATTATAAAATAATGGTGTAAGTACCTACTTTATTTATCACAATGGGATAAAGTATATTAATTTAATTTTTAATTAGAGATTGAGTATTCTAAACAGTTGACAAAATTTAAATGTCGAGTAAAACAATGTATTATGTATTTATGTTTAACACTTAATTTGCTTACACAGAAATATTTCATCAAGAACCAAGATGTGACTATAAATTGGATATAGTAAGATAAGCTAGGAATAGTAAGTCAGAGTTACATATTATAATAACAGATGTTTTTAATATAAATGGGAGTTAGGATTTCCTGCAGGGCAGATAGAGAATCTTATATTCTTATTCAAATATTTCAAACTTGGGTTAATTGCATAATACAAAACGTTTTCATTTATAATAATTAGATTATACTAATATTTACTACTTTAATTGTTGGGAATTTTTCGATTGTATCTTTTTTAAGTGTTAATATCAGCTGTTTTCATAACTTATTTTTCAGATTGGTATTAGAAATTGCATTAACATTAGTATACTGTCAATAACCAATATTAGATATAGTACTTAATTATGAAATAAATACTATTAATTGCAATTTAATTTATTGAGAAGATATTAGACTATAGTAGAATATTATAGTAGGTTAAATATAACTGGTTTGGATTTAAGAAGTATGAAAGTTATTTTGCTTGTTTTATTTATTAAATTTCCTATTTATTAAGCTTGATAACAAATAGTGTACCTAATATGAATATTTTAAAAACTATTGGCGATAGAAAGCAAATGTAATAGCTCTCTAGTGATAGATATGTGTCTTATCATTAATGGTCACAATAATTATTGGCAGCTGCTAATGATATGTGACTTATCATGTACCGTCACAATTTTAATTTCTCCGGTTGCACAGTTATCATTTTAGTTTAACTGTAAGTTATACTATTAGAGCTACAAATATCATATTCTGACACAATAAAATTTCGATCTCATTCTTCAGTTACCATGTGTAATCCCTAAATCTTTGTACTTTTGCAGCTTTTGCCACAATGGTACTAGTGCTACCATAGTATGCGGTCTACCGAGAGTAGACCATTTATTGCAGATTTAAAGTATCTAAGTACTTATCACTCAGATAATAATAATTGTCCAAACGTAACTACTATTATTTTGTAGTCCTAATATTCTGTTAATAATTTTTCAACAATATAGTTCCAATATTTTTTTATTGATTTTCGTCAGCGACTATGGCCATTAGCTGACTGTGGGGTTTTATAATTGTAGGTAGTAGGGTTTGTAATGGTAGAGTTTTTACACGTGTGTGTTGTGTTTGGCAAAATTTTTGATTGGGCACGCTAAGGTATCTTGCATGCCCGGGTGGACGCTTGTTCTCCGGACACCGTGACTTGTCCGAAGAAAAATGCAGCCCGTGGTCAAGGAATTGAACTCGGGTCGGCTGCGTCGCCACTCCGTTCCCCCTGTTACAATATTATATAGATTAATAAAAATAACAATCAGATCTGTGTGATCACATCAGCTGTACCAGGGTTTAGTTAAATTACTATGTAACATTTGGTGGTTCATCCCATGCATTTTATTTTATTTTGTTTCTTTGTAAAATTTGTAAATATTTTAAAATATGTTTTCGCTGAAGAAGGTTGAATTTTAATCGGCTTGACTGTATAGTGCATACTATATTATACAAGTGATGGTAGACCGCACACTATAGTAGTACCCAATTACTACTACCTAGTTAGAATAAATAAAAACTAGTTCAACCAACATATTTAACTGTAACAATTTACCTCTACAGAATATAGCAAAAATTAGCTCAAAAAAATTTCAGAGAGTACAGAATTTAGTAAACATTAGCACTTAATGCAATGTTAAATGAGTAAATAAAATATAAATATATTTTTATTCATAATTTTGTATATTCCAGTTAAGCTAATTCTATATGAGCTATCAACCAAGATTTAAGAAATGTGTTTTATGATGTTTTTCAAGCATAAAGCTTTGAAGTGAATTAATAATTTAAGATAAAGGTCTGAAAACCTTCACTGCTTTTCTCCTAGCCAATGTGAATCCAACAAGATTGTTGTTTGGGGTCTCCAGTTTCGGCTCTCCGATTTCGGAAATCTACTCCTGTAAATGAAAATCTAGCAAAAAATAACTCTTTTTTTACTGCGAAAAATTATATAATTTTGTTTTAAATTCACATTTTGTATCTTCTTGATAATCCCTTTTTAATGAGCTATTATAGTTTAGGAGAAAAGTTAAAAAATAGAAATTTCGGGACTGTTCACGCTGACGTTTTTATGGATTCAAATCGTTATACCGCTTGGGTGTGATATTGGATCTCTTTCATTAATATTTTATATTAAAGCTAGCTTAATTACCAACCTACTCATTATTACTGATTACATTTTTATTATTTTCCTATTTAACACAAATTCTTGAAGTTTTCAAAATTTTTATTTCAATTACCATACTTACTTGATTAAAAATCAAAAAAGTAAAATGACTCTTTATATTTTATGTCTATAGAATCATTTTTAATACCGTAATATTTGGTTATATTACCAAAAATGGTAAAAACCATTTGGTACCTTATGGTTTAATAAATATAGTCAAAGTATGTATTTATGTGTTGTAATTTATATATTTTATATACATCCAACAGAGGCAATATATTATAATGAATGTAGGTATGATAAATATCAACTATAATATCAAGAAAAAGTGTTATTTCCTCAATAACGGTTTCAAAAAAAAAAAATAGATTTTCTCTCATTTAGTGTTACTTATATAAGGTACAACACTAATATTTTCATGTATCGATTATTTCGGTAAATATGTTTTATTTTTTACATTTTTCTCGTGAGCACTTTTGTAAACGTTTGTGTTTTTCGATAAGTATTGATATTTAACCTCACTTATTTTTATTTTTTTTTGTCATACAGCACTTTCTTTAAATAGAATAGGTGGTTTATATTATATATTATTATTAATGTTCATACAGTGTCATAAAATAATGGTGAAAGCGTATTGGTTTTAACACCTCAAGTGCATGTATAGCAGAGTGGCTTCATTTGCGAGGTGCGAGTATTCAATTTGGAAGCGTTCTGTGAATACACGGTTCCATGCTGGCTTATCTCGATATAAAGTAAGGGTCGGAAATAATGCTCTAGTTTCTCCTTAGATTTTGTCGACGCCGTCCAGAGAATTTCCACGTGATCTTTACAGGACGAGATTTACACTAAGCTTGTTAGTTACGAATCATTGTGCTCCATCCGCGGGGTTAAAGTGAGTCTCGAGATCATCCTCCACAGAAACAGTTAATGAGTTCTTAAGTCGACTAGAGATATCCTTAGTGAACACGTACAATTGTACAAACGAAATAATGGTCCATCAAATAATAGATGAAATATAATCTTGGTTTAGTATAGTTTGTTAGGATTTCCAGGTTTTCATGAACTTATTATCATTATATTTATGGGGTTCAGATAAATTTTCCATTGATTTACGTGGAAATTAGGTATTCACCTATAAAATATATATACTATCATAATATAAAATATAAAGTATAAACACTGTGTTTTTGAAAAGCATGAATGTATTAAGTATACAACTTTCTTTAAACTTAAATGTGTGATTATTTGTAAAATAACAATATACCCTAGCTATCCGAATAGGTACCTACATAATAGTTTGTGTTTTAATGTGTATTATAAATTTAACCTATGAATTAACCTACATTTTAGATTATGACTTATGATCAAAAACGAAAAATGTATTAGCTTTTAAACGAACGTGTTTATTTATTTATTTTTTATTGTCTTTGTTTAATATAAAGACATATTGATAGATTTCTTAAGCAATATGAGCAATACAAAAGAATATAAATATTTATTTGCCAAACTCAAAATACCTGCTGAATGTATTATCGCAGTGGAGTAGATTTTCAAAAAAAAAAAATATACCACACTATAATTTTGAAAATAAAGGAAATAAATGAAGTATACATGTTGTAAATATTTTGTTAATATAATATTTAATTTAATTAATGCTATCAACTTTGATGATACATTTTAGAAGGTTATCAGTAAAGCTATTATAAAAATTATTTTTTTTTTTTTATCTCTATTCCTGCTAACTGTACTAACCGTAATAACAGTAATAGAAGTTAAAAGGAAACATTTTTTGTTAGGAAAATCCAAAATGATTTGTTTTTTATGCTAAAGCGGACACATGCAAAAACGTTATAAAGTTATTGTATACAAATGTTATTTATTATTACGCAATTGTGTTTCACACTTTAAATTATTTATATGTTTAAAATTAAAGTAATACAATTGGGGTAGTTACAAACAAATTGAGTTTAATATACAAAAGGATCAAATCAACAAATATTTTTCATTTATTTTCATTTATCTAAATATTATAATAATAATAATAAAATAAAATAATTTTTGAAAAGTTTCGTATCTAAACAAATTAATCAATCTGTTAAGTATTTACCTGACTGGTTTATAATATTATAACTTTTGAAAGCATTAGACAGACATAAATGAAAAATTACAAAAGTATCGCTTAGGTACCTATCGTTAAAAAATTATTATCAGTATAACTTAAGTAACTTGACATTATAATATCTTAACCTTTACAGTAAATTCGACTAACTAAACATTGTACTATAATACTTGTTTTTCTGAAGATTTAAAAACTAATATCGTTAAATAAACTTTACACATTAAAACTTTTCGTGAAAATGCGCAATCCAATAAGTTTTTCAACTGTTTTTATTTTTAAATATAACGAATTTGAATTCATTATTATGATATGTTTTTCGATATAATATGTATAATAACTTACCACACTTATTTTATGTTTAATCCAATAATGTATAAAATAAATAATATTCAGAATTTTTAAACTTATTTGAAATTGAAATTAATATAAAACGAAAAACTAAAACCACCAATATTTTTATTATACTGCATCAAAAAAGTAAAAACCAATGATAAAATAATAAATTGTGTATTTAACTATAATTCTCTCTTATGCATAGTATTTTGTATTAATTGATTTAATTTTTAATTACGCGAAGAGAGTTATTATTAAAAATACAGAGTAAAATATTATTATTTTATTATAATGTCTTTTTTTCTGTACGTGAACATCTACAATCTGGGTACAATAACACTAAAATAAATACATTTAAAATTAGGTAGAAGGACATGACAGCTTGACTGCTTAACTACTTGAGTAAAGTGTATGGGGATCTATTGAAACTACTTGAAATTGTATTTAATATTATTTTACTGCCTATAACATAATATTAAATAGGATATAAATCTTATAATAACTAAAAGTAGAATGAATACAATTAAATGGAATCAGTTCATATAATAGAGTTACATTTAAGTATAAAATGTAATGATTCATTTATACATCCAATATCCAAATTATTTAATTTACATTTGCATAAAATATAAAAGTTATTTAGGAATTGTTATCATTTAGAAAAAAAAATGAGGTGATTATACACTTTTTAATGAAAAGAAACTTTCATAATGTCAATTCATGATAAAAATCACTTTTATTTCTCTGAATAAGAATTATGTTTTTGCTGTATACTATTTATTTAATCTCAAAATTTAAGTAATATTATCGAAGTAACTTTTACATTAATGTTTTGAAATAATTCATTTAACACAAGTTATAATAATAATTAAATAATATTACCTGATAACAATTAATTTTTTTTATATTCTCACGTAATTGATGTAATTATTGTTTTTTTTTTTTTTTAATGGAAAATTAATAGGTACATTTTTTCAAATCACATCGCAAAACATAAGATATTATTACTAGATGTAAATAACAAATAATCATTACATTGAAACATTAATTGATATATAATTCAAAATATGTAGGTACGTTTACAAGATTATTTTGTTTACATTATAATTTTTGATAATATAATAATATTATGTAGTAGGTCGCTTGTGCATAATAATATTATAATCGGTCCAATTTATATTCATAAATTATTTACGGAATATTCAACTCGATTTACGACCATCGAATTGAAGGATTCTACGGTGGACAATTATTATCATCGTAGACCGTTTTTGTTTACTGCGCCGCCGTTGTAATACACCCTCTATAAGATGTTGCCATCTACGAAATTCCAACAATCCACCGAACGAAATCTGTTTCCTATCGAGCAATTTACATATTCAACAAGCCGTGAACATTATGTTAAGCCGTACGTTTGGACAGACGATTAGAAATTCGCCACACTAGCGTAATATTCATTTTACACTATTTGAACAAACATCCCATCATGTTAGATCAAACTTAAATTCGATGCCCGTGTGCGCATGACCGATCCGTCCTTGCCTAAGTCCGGTGGCACGTGATGGACACTATAATCCGTTTCCCAGCACATTTGACAGCTTAAAATATGTAAAAGGACTTTAAAATTGTATGACGTTGTTGCGATTTATAAATGATGTTATTATATTATTTAATAATAGTATTAATGTGTGTACAAGCAGTAAATAAATTTGGTTACTAAAAATTCATAAGTATCTGTTTTCAAATGCATTTCCTTTGGGCGAATAGGTAGCGTGTTGGCAAATTATTAGGTTTCAAAGATAAAAATTGCATGAGAAATACAGAGTCCAACAATATTAATAAATACGGTACTTTAAAACTTTATATATAGTTACGTCTCTTGGCACTAATTTATGAAATTTTCATCACTGATACCTTTGAATTAAGTAAATAAGTTTGTCAAATGTTAAACAAAAAAAAAAATAAAATCTTAAAATGTGTAATACTAATTTGAAACAAATATTTAAACAGCTGTTTTAATTTCAAAGTTCAAGTTGAAACTTGTTTAATAATTTCCTATAGACTTATAAACGCCAATTACAAATATAAAACAATTTGTAAAGTTAGGTAATTAAAAAAGTTGCAAAGAAAAATTTGAATTTCTTCTTTAAAAAAAGAATTAAGTATGAAATAAACACCATAACAATTTATTATATCACCCTGAGAATATTATTTTGAGTTCTGGAACATTAAATTTAGTTTATATTATTTTATATAATCTAATATAGGTACCTACTATAGTTTCAAAGGCATTATATTTTTCCTTTTAATTGAAACGTTTTATCATCTCTAAGATGTTGTTCAGTGAATGTTACAAAACTCAGTTGACGATATAAGCTAAAGAAAAATAAGCAGTTTCGTAAATGGTTATTTCTTTTCATTCATAAATTTAAGATATTATATATTTTATATATATATGTGATATTATAGAGTGAAAGTAATTTTGTATAAGTTTTTTTCTGCGAAAATAAAAATGTATTTAGTTACCTACCCTTTTAATAACATTAAATCAATATCGTTAATGATGTGATGGAAATATGAAATCAATACTAAATTTTTCTTTTGATTTTCCGCAACTAATGTAATAATATATAAAAAGGATATTAAGAATAGTTAAAAGAATGGAAATATTAAAGATACATGTTGCACACTACTAAGTAAATAACGTAAGTATATATCAGATAATTAATACCGTGAATAAACAAATTTTATTTTTTTATGTTCAATACAAAAATAATTATTAGTGATATAGATTATATATATTATACATCATATAGGTACAAATTATATTATTATTATGAAATGTAACTATTGTTAAATCAACTGTAGTGTTTAAAATTGTTTAATACGACTTTATTGTAGAACAAAAATTGTCTATCTACGCAATATAGACAAACATATTGTTTGGTTTGTATTAAGTGTGTATAAATATTAAGAAAATATTTCAATGAAGATTGATGGATAGGTTCACCATGAATCATGTTCATGAAATCAAATATATACAATAAAATGTATACATACGTATAATAAATACTTTCCTTGGATCAGAAATGAAAAGTACGCCGAGCGACTCAAATGTACAACTACATGATCCGTACAAACTTTTAAGAATTTCTTTTTTATTCTGATTCAATTGTAAGTTTACTCAACCAAAACCGGTCGTTTAGTAAAGGGATGATTACCGATGGCAAGCCCACCACCAGCAACAGTGCCGTTTAGGGATGAATTCGCGTGGGTGTCTCCATATGTTATTACCGTACGTATAGATATTATGTATGGGCAGGTAAGAAGTTTACTGATTTTGGCGAGTCATATATGGAAAAGAAAATAGCGGAAAGGGAAACGAGGTCATTTCGCAGGGAAAATAGATGTTTTTCATTATTGTCCGGTTGGATGTACTTTGAATTCATGGGGGACAACGACATGGGAGAGACTTTCGGTTTCAGCAGAGCCAGGCTTTACGTGACCAGCGTGCCGGATTCCTTTGGTGGGCAGAACTTTTGCAGACGCCCGCAAATTTCTTGTTTGGCGATGACTTCTACCGCCCGCCCTCCCAACCTCGTCCATCGGGCGTTTTATCCCAAGCGCTGGTCACCCGCGCCCCGCATTCCCGCCCAGCCGATATTAATGTTTGGCCACCGAAGTGAACTTAATCGCCGTAATTAAAACGGGACACTTTGGTATTTTGCCATCGTGGCCAATATGGTCGCGAGAGCCGTGACACCGTGACGGGGGTTAAATGGAGGGGGGGGGGCAGAAAAAAAAAAATGTCACACCAAAACCAATGAGACGGGCCGCGGTTTGATAGGCGTTCTTAGTGAATCCATTACTGTTGAATTCGTTAAAAGCAATATTATAAATATAGCTTTGGTCTTATAATAGTCCTGCTGTGCGGCGTTTACGAAATTTTAAATTCAAACTGACTAATGGGCACCGTGACTTTGAATAATAAAAATCAAAATAGCGTGCTGTTTTTTCTTATTTTTTTTTTTTAACATAATATTATACAGTTGTTGCAGATCTCAAACCAATCGATTTCAGCAATACTTTGACACTGCTGACGCGTGATATCAATTTTGAGTAGCCTGCCAGTTAATTTATACCAACTACAGTATTGAAGGGTTCTCTACTCTATTAAATTTGATTAAAATATACGAAACCCTTTAAACTCGAAGGTGTGTTGTTAACACAATTTATTCCGTACACCTATGCGTTGTTCTAAGATCAATAAACACAATATTTTAAAATAAATAAAAAGTGACTTGAATTTGCTTACGAAATAGAATAAACTCTGAATTGCATTCCCTATTGTTGATATATTATCTAAAAACATGCTCACGTACTCGGTTTTTCTTCCGTTTTGTATTTTGAAACATGTTTTATAATTATTATTAAAGCATCTATAATTTTAAATTCAAATATTACCTTACTTTCTATAATGGGTTTATTCAAATGCATAAATACCAAATGTTAAAAACCGTGTGAAGATATTGCTCATGTTTGGAACGTCACATATTATGTTAACTGATTTTATACTTGAATAGTGCTGTGACGCTTTACAAAATGATTGATTGTTTCTAAATTGTGTCCCCTATTATAATAAATAGATGTATGCATTTGATTAATATTATGTGATTGAACCATATTAATAAAACGATATTGAAAAATGTTGTACGCGCACCAAAAGTATTTGTTTCGCAATTATTTATATTGCTCTCTTGTCCATTAAAAAATAATGTATTAGTTTAATCGGCATTATCAATTTCAATTGTTAAAATATTTTGAAAAACCGTAAAACACACCTTTAGGCTTTAACATCGGTATGTGTGTAAACTAATAGGTATTTTTCAATAAAATAAAATGCTTAAAGATTATTTTTATCGAGTCACTATTAAATAATGTAATGCGTTATCAAACTCTTAACTGTGAGTAAAATGTAATAAGTAGTGTCTGTCGATAACTAATATTGTTTTTAAAATAATAATCCGATCGTATGTATCAACAATATATTTTTATTAGTAAACTTTTAATTTGAAAGCTCCCACTATATAATCAATTTTAAGCGATTATCTTTTACACGAGCTAGTCTTCAGTAAGATTATTATTTCTGTCGATAGTTTTAGTATGTGTATAATAATAATATGGTTATGAAGTTTTAATTATACGGATAAAGTCTAATCAATTCGTTTGAACATTTTAAAGTAATTATTTAAAAATATCAAATAATAACAAAGGAAAACCTTTAAATATAGTGTACCTACCTACTAATTTTTTTATGATATCAAATAAAAACAAAAAACCCTACAAATTGAATTACGGTGTAGACAAATATACACTTTAGAATTGAATATAGTAGGTAATACGTACTCATCATAATACCTTTTTTTTTTTAAGGAATGTGTGATTGTAAAATATATTTCCAATTACTTGAGAAATTTTACTTCTGACTTTATGACTTAAATAAGTTAATAATTACGTAGACCTACAACAAAAAATGTCAATCATTTTAGTATTAGGATTAAAATTATAGGTGTATAATTTATAAGTAATAAGTATATTGTTTTATTTATTCAGAATCCGAGAATCTGGATTTTGAGATTTATAAAAATACATTTATTTATTACTTAACAATAAATCATATTGTATGTCTTTTAAAAAAGTTAGTCGATTCTTCTTCTTCTTCTTTATTTTTTCGATCATGGGTGATATTTTTTAAATGATTGATTTTGAAATTGCAAACCTAAACATTTCTTCTAAATCTAGTAACCATTATGTAGTTCATTTATGCTCTCGCTATTCAATTTCTGTTTCCGCATGGAAGAATGTTATGGGAAAATATTCAATTTATGTTATATTATTACCATGATTTATGATTCTTAAACTTTTGTCTCAAATCTTTATTCCCAAACATTTTATCTTAATATTTACTAGAAACATATTTTTTTTCTAATGAAAAGTTTTTGTCATCTTTGATTTACGATTTTATTTTCATAGGTATTTTTAAAACATTTTAGCTAAAATATATTATTTCTCGCTATAATATTGTATGTAGTAAACTTAGAATATAATCATATTTATATATATTATATTACAATAGACTATTTGAGGAGCCAGTCAACTTGTTCATGAAGTTCTAGTTAATATTTTGGCAGCCCATTTTTTTTTTTTACATTTATATAACTAAACTTGAATATGTTATATTAATTCTTCAATAATAATAGTTTGATACAATGAACTTGGAATAAATTAAAAATCACTTATAAAATCCGCACAAGTATTATTTTATTCATTACTTTTTTTTATAATATCTACTGCTATAGTTTTACAATACTATTAATAGAAAACTAATAAGTAATATAAAATAATACATTTTTTATTGTGTTTTTAGGGAGTGCTTCGGCAGCCCTACATCTCAACTGGCACTACTTATATCAGATATATTTATAAGAGACATTTTATTCTCCCAATAGTACATTCAAATTTACTATCGTAAAATTAAAAGTTAATCAATCAGTTTTAGACATACATTTAAAAACAATTAGTAAATGTATTTTATTAATACAATTATAAATAAAAATTACACTTTTTATCACTTTTCTTTTTACCACATAAATTTCGATCAGATTACAATAATCCCTAGTGACATAACTAAATTACGTTGTTTATTAAAATATTTTCAATTTTCACTGAATGAAATGTTAATAGTTTTAACTTTTAAATACTAAACTATTTTTAAAAAAAAAAACGTGTAATTACAAAGCGATAAATTCTGTATTAAAAACTGGGTAGATACATAGAAGAAAAATACAAAACTTTGGTGCAAGTCATAATAATTCAGACACTGATCAGTGTTTTTACAGTCACGATTTTATCTTAAAACTATTTTGTTTCTTCTCTTTGATTTTTATATGATTTTATTACGCCAGCTTTTTATATTATCTGAGATACACAAAACACGTTGCATTCTTTGTATAATATTAATTTTATAATTTATCATTATTTTCAAAAATGAATCTTTAAATATTTCAATGTAAAATAATGGGTAGATATGTACGTAAGAGTACATTTCATAAATTATATAGATGATTAAAACGATTATGGATTTACCGAAAAGTTAAACATAGGTAGAACTTAGAAGAAATTTCAGTCGATATTCTTTGTATTATTCAGCTCTTACAACTTTGGTTCATTGCATGTGTTTCCATAACGCAACGAATGTCTAGGTAGGTACTTACGCATGTGCCTCAACTTATTTTATGTATGTCATTGAATGTAAACTTTGAAGGATATACATTAATTGTATGTACATAATAATATTATCGTATATGTGTAATACACTATATATGTCATAGGTATGTGTATATAGTGTGTTCTAAAGGTTGCTGTGTATGCATAGCAAACATTTGGAAACTGTTGCGGTCGGTAGAATTCCCATGAAATTTCGTAGGGAATTGAATAACGCTATTAAAACGTTGTTGTGGTTTTAATGATATCATGTTGAATTATTTTATTCAGAATGGTATGCTACGGAAGGGTGTTTAAAACCACAATGGTGACCAGGGTATAGCACCATAATAATATATTGTTTATGGTTTCCACGATTTCAAATTGAAAAAATTACATCACGTTAAATGTATATTCAAAACGAAACGTTTTGAGAATAAATCTTGTTGCAATTACTGTATAAAGGTAGGTATGTCTAGGGAATGCCGGTTGTATCTCTGTTCGTTGTAAAAATAAAAACAACCCCCTTTTTATTTATTTATACATATATAAATATATATTTTTTTCATACGTTGGGGCTATCAATCTTTGGATTCTGTTGACAGGTGTGGTGGACCAGCTCCCTATTTACGTCTCTTGGTCTATATATTATCAGAAACCTTTTCGATTTCAAATACATGCTGGGGAATGGATATATAGAAACTAGGCAACGATTGGACTTGAAATGCAAATGTATTATATTTTCATATTCATTATAATAATATGTTTACCCAATTATTTATATTATTATGTATTATATATTATATATGCATATATTTCAGAAAAACTTTGAACAATCGAATTATGAATTAGGTCTGAAAAACAAAATAGTGTCTCATAAATCAACATGAGTTATGAGAGAGGACCAATTAGGCGTTTTAGTTTTTTTTTGTGAGTCAGTTTGTGTAGTGTCACATTTGGTCAAACTTAATATAATTCGACTTTTTGTTTGGAGCTCTTTATAATTTTATTCAATCTCCTGTATGTGTGTGTGAGCGTGTGTCATATAATATAATTAATCCAACGTATTGGTCGATAAAGTCATATAGGTAACAATATCCTGTCAAAATAAATTTAAAAAACAACACACTAAATTAATCAGACAGGAAAATACCTATAATTTATGGGATATTTTAATGTGTAAAATACACTAAAACATAAAGGAATACCAAAAAAGTATACCTTTTTAATTTTCTAAAACCGAATGTATAATACTGAGTAGGTTACTACATTTTAATAATTACAATAAAAATATAAATAAAATATACATTAAACAATACAAATTGTATTTGTTTTGTAAATATTCAAAATATGTAAGAACCTACTCAGTATTATACATTTGGTGTTAGAAAATTAAAAATTCATACTTTTTAGTACCTACTTTAAATTATTTAAAATAAAATATTAATGAAATCAACAACAAATAATACAATTTTTGATATTTTAATACACGAATGAGTTAATAAACATAATAATATAATATTATATGAATATTAACTCATTCAGGTATCAAAACATCAACTTAATGTTAAAAACCATTTACAATATCACTCTAGTGAAATCAATATTATTCATTATGTCAATAAAATATATTAAAATACAACAAAGAGTACGCCAAATGTAATATTTCTTTGTCACTTATTTTATAGACTAAAAACATAAAACCGATATTATTAGGACGAGCCCTTCATATAAGAATATTGTCGACGTAATACTACTATGACATAATAATGTTAGCCAAAATATAATACATTACCATAATTGTGGCTCTATTATTGAACTATATAATAAACTTATTTATTCCGTGGAAACCGAAAAAATACTACCCACTTACATCGATTAACAAAAATATATTTAAATTGTTATGGTTTTTTGTTACAAAATGTTGTTTTTCGCAATCATGTGAATATAATATAAATTATAATATGGATTAGCGAGGTATATGTCATCGTATGGTGGTAAGGTGTGAAATGTTAATACTATTTATGACACAGACATACACATACAAGTACATAGTATACTCCTTCCGAGAGTCCATTTTATGTGACCTGTCTAAATGAATATGCATTAAATCATTGAATATGTATGAACACAGGAAGGAAAACGTTGAGAAGGAATATCCAAAATAGCTTAAGCTGTTCCCAACCGTGTATTTTTTAAATGCGATGGGATTATAGTTTCAGCTCAATCAACCCTTTTGGCAACGTCTTCGTATGACGGTTAGGTTGTTAAAAAGGTTCAACTGGATATTTCAAGCAGTATTAACCTCAACCCCAGTAATCAAACATCAAATAACCTGAAAACCTCTATATAACAACAAATTAAATACATAAAATATTTGTAAATTTGATATCTAATAATTTCATTAACCAAGCATTTTCCCGGTAACATTTTTATGTTTTAGTTTTAGTTTTAAAAACGACTGCAAAGTACAATGTCAATATGGTATTGTTATATACTTACAAAGCCATACATCACTTTCATTAGAAATATTTAACTGTAACCTCTTTGACCTACTTTTAACTTATGAAATACAAATTGTCATACTGTTTGAATAAAAGTGTTTAGTAAAATTATAAAGTTTGACTATTTATGTTCAAAATAAAACCAAAACACTTAAAAGAAAACTATTATTTAAGTTATAAAATAATTGCATTTACTATTATTATCAAAATACATTAATCATTTTAATGAACGATTAAGAAATTGTATTCCTTAATCTTGTATTATAGATTTTACAAACATGAAGAGATCGTTAAGTTGCAGTAATTAAATAACTTCCTTCTATTAGAAAACTCAAAATATTTAAATATTTAGTATTAATAAAATATATAATTTTATGAATTATGAAAAACCATTACTAAATGTTATTCTAATTTCTTCGAGGATAAAATCGATCCACAATAAACCAAAAAAAAAAACACAATTCACAAAATGATATAGGTACCTACCTACTATTTATGTTATTTTGAATCTATTTTGAGTTGAAAGTTAAATAATTAATCGATGTTTCAAAATGTTATTCAGTTAATAATATTAATAGAAGAAAAAATATTTTAACAGATTATTTATCTATTTATTTTTGAGCATATTAAGTTTTATTTTTTAATGAATTTATTCTTAAAGCAATATATTTTAATTTAAAGATCATTTAGTATATTGTACCAAAAGTTGAGGATTTCAGTGAAATATATTTTGTTATTAAAATTATGAGAAAAAAATGTCATAGAGCAACATATTTTATAGAAACATAAATAAATTCATTTTAAATTTGCATAAATGACTATTAACAGTTTTAAATCAGTATGAATGTTTTATGATAAGCGAGTTTAAAAATAAGATATAACAGAAAAATGTGTACTCATAAAATATGTTAACTATAATGTGTGCTTTACAACATAATTATAATTATTTTACCTCTACCCTCCTTAAATCAATATTAATTTACCAAACTCAAATCAGCGTCGTATCATGTACTATAGTATTACTGTTTAATTGTTCATAATATTAAAATTTGATATAATATATGTATTTTAATTAATTAAAAATGTTAATTTTATATGTATAATGTAAGTATAGAAACGGAATTTATTCGCATAATATTTTGAATATGCATGGTACCTACAATATTGTTATTTGGATTATGAAACATACTTGTGTATATTTCATATGAAAAGTGAAAACCATCTTGATGCATATTTTACTTAGTTTTCACAGCAATCATAATCAACAAAGTGTCATACGCAGTTGTAGTATTATATTTATTTTGTGTGTATAGAGTTTCAGGAAATATTCTGAGTGTAGCTATAAAATGGCATTTTGTTTTATCAGATCGGTGGCTGTTGTAAATATAAATAATTTACAATCGTACAAGAAATGTGCATTTTATCACGACATTGTTCTTTATTAATCTTTGAGCACAACATAATATTATAGTTTCCATGTATCTTCGATTCATAATACTAATACACATGACTATAAATTATTTTAATATATTACATAAGTAATTATAAATATTAATATGAGTACCCGAGTATAGTTTTAAAAAAATATGTTACATCAATATGCATATTAATAGTTATTAATTAATAACTACATAATACAACAACTGCTCTAGTGAGATTCGATTTTTAAGCGTTAGTTAAAAAAACGATTTAAATAAAACAAATAACCCCTTACCTACCTATTATAGTTAATTAATAATGTATACGATTTTTAGTGTGTTTTAATAATAATATATGTAATCATCGTTTTAAAATTAACTTGCGGTTCTTACTGGGATCAGATACGCCCATAATGTCACAGAGATATAACTACGGTTAAGTTAAGTTTAACAGAATTTTTAGTTTTACAATGAATACTAATAATTAACATATTTCTTAAATGATATATTCGTTATAGATAACAATATTATATCAATGCACACGTTATATAATTATTTACTGTTTTTGTTTTATGATTATATATTTTTATATACTATTCATTATTATAGTTCTATATAGACTGAAAAGTATGACTATTTTATACCTAGGACATGCATTGATTTACAACTAAAAATATAAACACAAGCTATATAGAAAATGACTGCTGAGCCGAGGTGAACGATGCGAGACGACTAGACAAGTGCACAACATAATATGATCTCTAAATCCTGCATATTGAACTATTTTTTTACTTGCAGTATAGTTACTTTGCTTACTGCAATTGTCAAAACAATTTTTCTTCATGAACTTTTTATATTTTATTTTTATGTGCAACGAACTGCACGGGGTACAAGCTAGTAAATAAATAAATAAATAAATACAATTTGATTTGTAGCCAAATCGATACTGTGAACTTTTGCAAAGATTGGCTTAGAGCCAAAAATATATACAATGTATACACACTCAAACATACACACACATACACACACACACACCCACACACACACACACACACACACACACACACACACGCATCCGCCTACTCATACATGTTTACATATTTATATACGTATATACTTATAAAAATGTATTTTTTACGTGTACCGGTGCAAAGTCAAAGATTTTATTTTTTTTATTTACCTTTGAAAAACATTTTCAATGCGTATTGTGTAGGTACATTGAAAATAAAATTTGTTTATAACTTTTATCACATACACGTATGACCATGATAGTATCATACATACCCACGACAATCGTAATATTATATACTCCAAGTAAAATATCGTAAATACAAATCATTGTAGATTATGAATTAAAAGTAACAATCATTTTAAGATGGTTCTACCTATTTGATAAAAATATAAAATTATACATATTTTAATTGAACACGCCGTTTGGACACGTAATACTATATTTGCTTTCAATAATAATAATAATTAGGTACAGTTTTAAAATCATATCATTATATTTCGATGATATTTTCGTTGGATTGCATAATAATTACCATGCTGTAGTGATCGTTAATTGTTCGTTTATATAATGATAAATGCGTATAAACATGTTTAACGTGGTATTTCAAGTATTTATTGACTTTGAAAGTTATTATATGTTAATTATATACACATCATGCGGTAAACAAATTCATCATAATAATATACGGAACTCCTGTGTGTTGATTCACATCACGATCATACGTATAACATGATGTTCGTTATCGTTGTTTGTCCTTTACGTAATTCATATTATTGTATCGTGTGAGTTCTCTATTTTTGTCATGTCGAGTAATATATGGCCTCATTAAATTTCCAAATGAAAACGCGAGCTACCATCATCACCGAATTCTGTGCAAAGGAAATAAACCAAAACTTTCTCTGTTCATCCAACATAGACTCACCGCGTTGACGACCGATGAGGGCAATGTGGTTGAACTCGACACGTTTAATGCACCCACATTTCTTGATCCAGCTGTTCTGAAAATTAAATTATCACTGTCGAACCCATAAGTCTATATTAAAAAAATAATAGGTATTCTTCGGCCTTAGCATTTAAAAATACGTTAGTACAACTACTCCTATACTAACGGCTTCTCGTGTGAGTCATAGCTTTCATTTCTAATCATCCTTATCCACGGATATTAGGGATAGATAATTTTAATTTAACAGTTGTAGTAGTGATTTAAAAAAATATATTTATCTTAGAAACAGTAGATTGTTCGCTATTACATATTACAATATTATTATTTTCTATAAACTGCAGTGACACTTCAAAATTAATTAGACTAATTTACAAGCAAATAACAAAAATAGGTGTATGGTATATTTAATATTGTAATGAAATAAATAAATTCTATATCAGGGGTCATTAATAGGTATTACACAAACGGTGTTTTTGCCAAAAATAAATTCAATCTACTGTAGAACACTAATTGAAAAATAAATTACACATCGAAATTTAAACAAATTATAAAATATCAATTGAAATAAAGGCTGAAACGTCGTCTCTTCTCAGAATTGTTTTTCATGTAAAATTATTTATCATTAAATTTAAATTTAACATATTATTCAACCTACTCAATGATGATGTACACTCAAAAACTACTATACAGCAAAGGAACTCTCTGGTTTTTGTTTTAATAAATTTGAAAAAATAATAAACCTTTGCATTCAAAATTAAAATTAAAATTAAAAACTATAATTATAATGTACATTTGACTTGAGGAATACGATTTAAGCCATTTTACTGTAGGAACCTACTGTAACAAAAGTGAAATAATTTGACAAAAAAAAAAATTATTATTTTGTTCTACGGGTACGAGTACTAACTGTTTGTTAGACTGTAAAATGGGAATGCAAAATGTAATTCGACTACCTGAGGTAATAATTATACTTACTGAGAGAAGGAAAAACAATGATAAATATTATATTCAAAAGAAACCTTTAAAAGTTATATTTTTGGGAGAGCTAACTGAGTTTTGTTTGGAAAAATTATACATTTACTATTTTCTATGTAAATCAAATCATGTGTCTACTTACAAATATTTAGTATTACCAATGAGTACCATTAAAAATAATAATTATTTTTATAGTATAAAATGTATTATTTATCTCATTTTGGTTTGTTCGATTTTAAAACTTGATAAAATAGATTAAAAATAAAATGGAAATTTTGAAATTTCCTTAAGTAGGCCTTTATAGGCTCTTTCTTTTTTTTAATCAGCTTTATTTATGAAAAACTAAAATGTATACAATATAGTATCAGTAAAATCAGTATTTTTTTTACAATAAATTAATTAATTTGAGTGAGAATAGACATGAAAGGAAGTCAGTTGAGACACCTTCTAATTTTCAATTATTTAAATGTTCAGGTCACGGCACCATTTCCGTTTGAGAAGTCTGGGAGGTTCCCCGAGAGGTGTGTTGAAAGCTAGATGACTAGGTACATAAGAACCTACAGTAGCAGAAGTGAAATAATTTAACGAGAAGAAAAAACCATTTTGTACAACGGGCACGAGTTAATAATGGTTTGTTTGACTGTAAAACGGGAACGCAAACTGTAATTCGACTAGCAGAGGTAATAATTATTATACTTACTGAGCTGGTGAAAAACAATGATAAATGATAAATAAAATATAATATTCAAAAGAATGCATTTTTAAGCTTTTAAAATTATATTTATAGGTGATAACTGAGTTTCGTTCGAGAAAATTATATATTTATATACCTATTCAGTCCTATTCATATTTGATGAATTATACATTTTTATTTCAAGTATAGGTATTTGGCTGATATTTTTTAATTTGTAATACAAAATAAAAACAAATTACTAAGGCATCTTATAATGCATTCATTTTTTCTCGTTATTGACTATTTGATGTGAAGTTTATTTACAATCAACCATATTATGTTTATAAGTACTTATTTAAATTTTTTTTAAGAATTATTTTCTCACTGAGATGAGTCTGACAAATAATATAACTAGAACTAACATTTGATTCCAAACACGCACGTGATTTTTCAATAAATGTATATGAAAACGTATACATTTGAAGAGATTCTACGTATAGATATTACAATTTCTTTAAACATAAGATGGTTTCATTATTTTTTAATATTCTATTTATTTTTATTCTATATTCTAAAATATAAATATTAAAAACACATTGAATCAAATATCATTTGTATTAGCTAATATTTTAGAATTTATAAAAAAACAACTTTATTAAAAAAATTAAAAATAATAATAATAATATAAGGATTTTAAATACTATATATTATTGTAGTAAAATGTATTTTAAAAATCACATTCGTCATTTCATTTAAGTACAATAAATGTGGTTTTAAATTATACGACTGAAGATAACATTTATAATATATTATATACTATGTAGGTTTATATAGAAAAACATATTTACAACACTATAACATTTACGGCAAAATTATCAGATTTAAGTATATGACATTCGAATTTATATTTTATGTAAGCCCGAGAGGAATCCTTAATACAATTATTTTTTTTAAGGACTAAAAGATATAATGAACAGTATAGGTACACTCTGAAATCGTTATCTACAAATTGTTATTATAATATGTGAATAGATATAAGTAATATCTATAACAGGTATATAAAACATATTATTATACATGGTTCTTATGTTAGTAGGTACTATAATAATATCCCACAACATTAACGTCATTATCATTAACCTATTTTAGATTCTGAGTTGAGACATGAATGTATTGATTTTAGAACAATGTGTGATTTTTTTGTCTTTCATGTCTGTCATCGCCCTTTGAAATAATATTAATATGCTTCAATCTTTTTTGGTGGATTCTGGCAGTTACATCGGATCTAGTGGTACTTTGGAAAGTCAAATGCATAAAAATAATTTAAATATCGTATTTCAAAAAAAAAAAATATTATGAAAAATGAACTTAAACCAGGGCAAAACGAGAATGTTTACACAACACCTGTTTTATAAAATCGATTTTAGTGTTATTTTAAAAATAACAATTCTAGAAATTTAAAACTTTTCGGTAATATGCATATTAATGTCATATATTGATGCATAATTACATAAAGCAATTTTCAAAATATATAGATTAATCTTAGGATATTTGTTCCACGAACCTATTCACCCTGTTCCACGTTCAGGTATATTGACTTATATAAGTTAATAAAATAATATAATACGACATAATAATGCTATATTTTTGGCAAAAATAGTTCAAATAAATCATAAAATCTTTTTTTAAATAGAGTCTGACACACCTTCACCGTTCAAAATCGTTTTTCGTGTGCAATGATTTATTGTTGAATTCAAATTTAGCACATTCATAAAAGTGATTTACTCAATGACAATAGGTACACTCGAAACCTACACTATAGTAGAGCAACTTCCCCTGTTTATTTCATAATATATAAGTATAATAAATATAACTTACCTAAAATATTTTTAACATCATAAAATATTGTAATTTGTAATCATTCGTTTTTGACTACAATTGATTAATAACAATCAAAAACTTAGACTATATTATATAAAACAATATTAATACAAATTAAACCAAACTAGGTATAATAATATATTATTTTATTGTGTTTAAAATATGATCAAGATAGTTATTATTACATTCATTACTTGTATAGGATATACTTATCAATATATTTACCGTTCAGAAACATATTATATTATGTGTATGGAAGTAACCATGTTTTATAGATTGAAACTCATATTGTATTGATTATAGTTTTGTTAAAATGTGACATTTTAATTGATTATCGAATCGGAAGAGAATTACCTATACACATTTTGAATATTAAATGTATTATAACTCTTTGATGTGCACTTTGAAAACACGAATCATAGTATTGAAAAGCGATCTTCATTTATTTCCTAAAATATTTACAATTATATTTTGTAAACAAAATGTTTAGTTTTCACTGCTGTTGTTGACTGATATGAAAGTATAGAGACAACTTGTATCTCACTTAAAATCATATTTCGTCGAATTTTGGTGATAGGTAAGTAAATCTGATTGAACTATAAACGAACATTTTAATCAAATTATAGCAAAATAGTACCAAGCAAATGCACAAAGCCCTTGAACATTTTTATTGCACAAGTGGAGAAGTCGGCCATCTTTTCAAGTTAGTGTCGTAGCGTTTACTACCGGTTGCAAGTGAAAAGTTAACATCATCCAAGAACTTTGTACAAAGCGTCCCTAAAAGGGAAACTCGGTAAAACGATGTATTCGGTGACTTGAAATAGCTCTACAACGATGTAGCTATTTCCTTATTAAAAATATTTCACCTTTGAAATTACATCGAGAACAACTAAGGGCAAAAACATGTTTTCCGGCGCCAGATGTGACGTTATATATTAAAATAAAATCGCCAACCCTGCTTGGAATATTAAACCGATTACTGGTTACTGCTATTCCGTAGTCTTTTGTGGCAATTCAATTGCGGCATTTTTTTATGTTCTACTTAAGGCGCTTTCCCAAAATAGTTTATGACGAATATTTTGCTGTTGAGAAGAAATGTACTCTTCAGAATAAATCGGTTACTGACTTAAAAGTTATTAAAAACATGAAACCAATTCCTATTATAAATTGAATAATATATTGTACATAACAAAATGAAGAACATAATATAGAATATAATAAATAGATAATAAATTAAAACTTAAGTTAAACTAAAATATCAATTTCCCGGTACTATCGCGTATTACTATAATATGCATATATTATAAAATATATTTTATAATATTATAATCATGAGTTTTTCTAGTTTAAATTTTAAACATCATATTCAAAGTAGGTAACCACATTTATAAATTAATTTATTAAAAATTCAATATTTTCAAACATAGTATATTGCACAGTAAAACCATATTTTATTTATGAAAAATTTAATTTAACTTCATAAAAAAAATTCTGCACAATGGTTTATAAAAAACACTGTCTTTATAATAACTTTTGATTGTGAGTAAGTAGTAAGTAATTCAATAATTATTAATAATTATGTTTACTAGGTAATGCATAATTTGATTTACCAAACATAGATACATTTAGTAATTATATTGTAAAAACGATTACATTGTTATACACAATATACAATTGATTCTTCGGTTATAAATTATAATAATGAAGTATACAATATTGTAACATTAATATTTGATTCATAGTATAGAGTATCCTTATAGAGTAAAATAATATGTTAGATTCAGAATTATTGTTACATTAAATGCCTATAATACTCCTATATCAATGTATATGTGTTTATATTATGTTGAGTTTAGATAGCGTTTAAACTTTATTTTATAATATTAAAGTTGAAGAATTTTCAAAAAAAAAATAATAAGAAGAAAAAAATTAAATTAAAACAAAAAATAAAAGAATAAATTCAAAAACAAACAAATTTCACGGAAGCAGTTAAATTTTCACATGGGACTCGTAAACAAAATCGGGATGACATTTTTATTGCGAGATGTGAACCGATTTAAGTTTGGGCACCTACCCAACGGTGTATTATCACTCGATTATAGACCCTGCGGTCAACGCGTTTTCGTTGGATATAACCCCCTCCCAGAAATTATCTGCCCCCTTGGACACGTGTACCTATTAATAATATTAATGATTATTATTACTATAGGTTTATAACTTTATATCGGTTGCAAGCCTTATTATGGAATTTTATTCGACGAATGAAAGCTAAACGAAATAATATTTTGAGTCACTCGGTTATGTTTAGGTATTGTAATGTTTCCTTTATGAATTCAACACTAAAATAAAAGACTAAATCGTTTTTATAGTGTGCAATAAATCATTTTCGGTTCATGAACTATGTTTTCAAATAAATATCATTTAAAATTATATTATTATTATTTATTACACATATTATTCGTAAAAATATACACGGTTCCTTTTTAGTTAATGTGAATATATTTTACTTTTGTCGTATTGTTAATACTTAAATTAAAATTTACAAAAATTATACACATTTTCCAGTCCAATGTAATAAATTATTAGATACACTATATGTTGTTGTATTATAAATTAGGTCTGTGTTTAATGCTCATTGCATAATTAAAGTATTTGTATTTTAATTTACCTTAGCATTAAATATATAATACGAACTATTAACATACTTATGTGCTTAGCTAAACTAATAACTTTAATTTTCTTAAAATAGTTTAATAATTTTTTTAAATTAAAGGATATATAAATCCATTTTGACTTATAATATAAAAAAATGATAATATGTACTTATACTTATGTTATAATATTATTGTATATGAGACATTTGTATAGATAGAAAACATTGAATTACTATAATGTCCTATTCTAATAATGTATTAGTCGATATTGCTAACGTATTGTTCAGGATTACCATAAGTCATAATATAATTATTATTGTTTGGATTCATATTTATTCATAAATTGTAAATGATAAAATACTTGTCGTACATGATGAACAAAACTGGTTTTGGCATGCATCAAAAAAGAATAAAGAGAACCCGTCAGATTCAAAAACTAATACAATTTCGGAAAAAAAGGGTTTCTGACATTTCTACAAAACCATGCTTGTTTGAATTAATTATATTTTTTTACGTTTGTAGGTAGTTTATTCTTGCATTCATATAAAACGAAAAAAATATCACTTCAGAATAGGTACCTACTATAGTATAATTCAGCCTCGATATCTTATAATTAGAGCTTTACTATATATGAGTATATGAAACTTTTTGATTAATTCTATACTCTAAACATTGTTTATTGTGAAAGCACTAAAATAATTTAAGTGGTCCCTCAAAAATACGATACATTAGCATAATAATATCTACATTAAAAAAATAAATATAATTGTCAAATTTAAAAGACTATTTATTTTATAAGATAGATTAGATTAGTTTAGTTCATTTCTATTGTAATCTGTAAAATCTAGATTCTATTTTATAGGTATTTATATAAAATATAACTAAAACAATTTTAAAATTTTATCAAATAAATCTCGCTAATTTTGCATGAAAAAAGAAAACTACTCACTAACAAAATTACATGAATTGAATATGTTTAAAATTAGAATGAAGATGGAAAATAAATTACATTGGGATAATATACTTATAATATTTGGTCGGTATTATATTTATACTATTTTCAAAATATATTAAAATATGTCAACGACACAAAACTTTTATAACTAATCTTCTACTCTTCCGTAACTCGAGATAAACGAATTTTCGTCATTTGATTGGATGTAGGTACATAGTATAACAATATCGTATTTCATCTGTGACAAATTGAATTAATACATTCGTGCATAATAATATATTACGTATATTAAAATACAGATAATATTTTTAATTTAATCTAATGAAACCTACACGAATAATTGAGTCAAGTGACATGTTTCAGTATTTTATTTTTTATTTATATCAAGCCCAGTATCATAGGATTCTATTATACCTTCAAACATTTTTACCTCCTCTGATAAATCTAACCTAGGTTATAATTACCGCGGATAAATATATTCTAGGATATTTGGTATCAGGCGATATTTACCCCCGGTGAATATATTTTACTAGGATATAGTTACTCCCCCCCCCTGATGTAAAAATATCCTAGTATATATTTACCACCCCTGGTAACTTTAACTTAAGATATATTTACCAGAAACTATGGCCATTAGCTTTTTGCAGGGGCGTATGGTTGGATTGGAATACGTGTGTTTATGTGTGGCAAGGATATGTCACTTAAAACCCGAACGGACACCCATCCGGGAACTAGTGAAACCGGTGCCACACCAAGCCACATATTTCAGTATTATTTACATAAAAAATAACTTAAAAGGCAAAAACTAAATTATTTATTAAATTCGGATAACAATAATTATTTAAGACTTACATCACAAAATGGTTCTTATTATTTATTGTTGTCATTATTTGGATTATTAAATCATTTTAATAGTGTTATAAAAATTATTGCACAGATAGTAAAACCTACCAAAAATTGGCTAAGTATTTTCCTTATATTCATTGGTATTTTTTTTATAAAAATAATAATAATTAAGAAAACCCACATAGTTCACAACAGCCGTACAAATAATTGGGCCAGTAGAAATATAAACTGAGTGGGTTTGGAGAGGCAAAGTCATAAGTCAAGAATATAATAAAGTGCATATAGTTTTTTTTTATAAATTAAGAAAAAATGTATATTACCTAATATATAAATAAATATAAAATATTACAATATTATAATATATAATATTACCTTTATGCTCTTCTTAGCACCCCTCCAGCACTCTTGCGTCTTAGCCCTTAGAAAATAGCTTTTCATTACAAGTTGATACAGGTACTCAGAAATGTAGATAACTAGAGATAAATTTTTTTTTCCTGTACAACTGAAAAGTAATGGAAACGTAGTTATCCTATGAATAATGATAATATATTAATACTAATTAGATATAACTATAATTCAACTTTTCAGTTTTTCTTAAATATATAATTTTAATATTCTCCAATTTTTCCAAATGTTTTTGAGCTATGAGTAAAACACGATTTTTATTCAAAATTGTTCCAAATTTTTCTGTAGATTTTCCAGCATTTTCACCCCTATAGATAATTACTACATATTTAGTCTATGGAACACTGAATGTTACAATATTACGAAATACTAATTAAGAAAAATAAAACACTTCCTTGAACTCTGGCCAAATCTCATTAGTTTAAACCATAAAGAAGAAATTACACTTAATAGGCTCAGAATTAGCTACACATGGTTCTTATACGAATACCCGATGGTAAAGACTTAACCTCCATTAAGCCCATCATACAATGAATGAATGACAGTAAAAAACAATGACGTTCACTGTCCACATTTTATAAAGAGAAGAAACGAATTCCACATAACAGGAAAACTGTATGTAACAACTAAACCATTTTCTGCAGTCAATATCTTATTTTAAATAGTAAAAATGTATAGATTTATCTAGTTTAAATAGTTTAATATTGGCTAATTAGTAATTATCTAAGTTGACGTTAAAAAAAGTTAAAAGGAAGTTTATGTTTTCTTATTGTTATAATTACCTATATATCAAACATTCTTAGTAAACATACTATACGAACACATAATATGAGTATTGATTTTGGAGATACTATGTATTTTTTTCTCAGAAGTAGTTTGTGTTTATGAAGTGTATTAGTAAACAGTAAACACATTAATTATTCAGAAATGTAATTGATTTTGTTTTAACAATGATTTTTTCTCTTGTTATTTTTTCAATTTTATCGTGGAAAGGAAACGTTTATATTATTTGCAAAGTAGGTACATACCAATTACCTGCTATACTCACGAAATATTTCAAGTAGCAAATTGTTGTTTATTAGAATGGCTGCCGATGCTTCAATTTGTTTCGTAGCGAACAGAGCTACTGCGAGATAAGAATGCATGCCGATTGAAATTTCATCTGAAAATCGAAATAAAATATATCCCGTACACTGTTTTCCGTTTGAGGAACACATCATAAAGGACGCCCGGAGAAAAAGAAAAATATACTGTGAAAATCATCAGAAGAGTTCAATAAATTAGAATTTTACAGAAATGTTTGAATAGACGAGCATTTTCAACGTCCTACGTCTCACACACACTATACACTGTGTGTGTGTGTGTGTGTGTGTGTGTGTGTGTGCTTGTGTGGCAAATGACTGTGAGTATACGTTATGCCGTTAAGCTCGCACACTCTCTGAATTCCCAGCTATAATAATTTCGGGTCTTTTTTTATGCCTGGTTATTCGTTGGGCCCCCAATGGAGTCCACGTGGTGAGAAAACAAATAACTGCAGAGACGGAGCTCAATAATTTCAAAAGCCACTGTGTAGTATGTCAGTACAAGTTAAGTTTCGATTTTCACGGTGTTAATGAGAAAATACAGTCACCGCTCTGCAAACATTCCTAATAATTTATCTATTGTTCTGTATAGCTTTTGCGCGACAGTAAAATACACATTATGGTTTTTCTTACATACATCGAGTTTAAGTTTAAACACTTAATATTATATTTTTTTATTCTTTGCAAATAATGGTTATATAGTTTTTATTTATAATGAAACTGTTAATGTTCCATCAAAGTTGTTTATATTTTAATGTAAAATAACTTTAATATTATGGTATAATTTTTATTATACTTAACTATATTATATGGTTTTATACATTTCAAATGAATATGCAATATTTTAAAATTAGACCATACCTAAAATAAAATAACATTTCATACACACGTGATGCAATTCAATTTTGGATTTTAAATTACACAATAAACACAGATAATTGTGAAATTGAATTATTCACTTAAGACAAAATGCAGTTATTGCAAATACACTAAGGGTAATTTAATTTAGGTCGTTGCATCTTTAAGTCAATTAAGAAACCCAAACAAAAATATTATTATTATTTTTTTTTTTTGATAAAATTGACTTAATATAACCAATAAAAAAGGGCCAACATTTTAAAATGTTCCAAATTAAAAAAATCAAATTATTAGCATTCTTATAATTTCTTTATAACTGTAAATTAATAAGACAAACAATTAGTATATTATTATCAGCACATAAATGTAGCAAAATAATTTGATTGATCTAATGGTTTTAATGTTTTGAATATGAGTAGTTATGTTAAGTATATATGTAACACATTCAAATTTTAATTATATTCAATACAGGCAATATTAATTACTTTAATTTAATTAATTATATTTCTCTTAAGTAGCTAACCCGAGAAATTGCTATCAAAGTAATTTCTTTTTTAACGTAAAGTTGCTTTAATACATTTAAAATGATAAAATACATTTAAAAAAAATTATTATTTTTTATGAAAAGTTAATATTTGTTACATACATTTTCATTAACAAATAACAATATACTCTCAGGTAAAATTTTCTTTTACATCTAATGTTAATTAAAATAATCTTGTCATTACTAAAAATATTAAGTTTATTTTTTTTTATACTTTTTGTTTTAACTATTGTCATAAAAAATATAATTTTATGAAACAATGTGAATGGCAAAACGTTTTGTGGTTCAATTATAGTGATATTTGTATTAATAATTATACCTATAATATTATCCACTTAATTTTGGTTTCCAGTTCTTTTACACGGCTCCCTTAACCAACTCCTATATGACACCTTTGCCACTATAGCCTATACCAGCACAAATAAGTACCTACCTATTTAATATTATGATAATATAACATTCTTCATTCTGTTGTATTTTTAGTAAATCCATTTTGATTGTTTCTAAATGGAACAGTTTTTTCCTAAACAATTATAATATGTAATGGTACTCAGACTGGAAAGTAATTATTTAAATTAAATTTAAAAAAAGTACCTGAAAACTTATGTACTCTAATTGATGATTTAATAAAGCTACAATATTTTATGGCAAACGTCCAAATAAATACAAAATAAACAACTGTAGGTATGTTAACTAACGAATATATTTTATAATTTATTAAATTAGCATATAAATACATTTGTTTAACACTAATAACATTTTAATAAAATTAACAATAGGTTCCTACCAATTAATACAGTTACTGATTTAAATTTACATTACTGTGAATTGGTTGTGAAAAATGTTTGATAATTTGTATTATTTACAACTTACAAGATACTAGTTACTGCTGTAACACCATGCTTATATAAGCATTAATTTGGTTTTAAAAATCAAGTTAATGACTAGTTGAGTCTTCAGTGAGTATGCATTCAAAAATAATAACGATTACCTATGTCCTATATAGATAAGATACAATATAAAAATATACTGTTGCGACACTATGTCACTAGATGTACCTATGTGCATTATAACAGCAATTGAAAGATGAAGTGTTTAAAATATATTTGCTAGAACTAAAAGAAGCTTTTGTGCTAGTAGCCTTTATGAAAATTGTACAATAGAACTAGAAATCCATTTTCTCGATGAGTAGTGAAATATGACAAAAAGCAATTTAGTTTTATTTGGATTTCTTCCTTTCAAAAGTTTCAAACACAGTCCAATAAGATCTTAAGCCACGATAATACGATGTTAATATTAAATTTAATAAATTAGTAATGGTCTAATTCGAATTTGATGTAAGTATTTATAGTGGCCAGTAGGTATATGCTAATAGCTCATTATAATTTGTTATATAGTATTTTGCATTATTTAAAACGAATTTGTTAGATTGTTTCTTTAAAAATAAAACATCCAAGATTCGAATTTATCACCGGTAAACTACCAAAATAGTTTAACTTGACATTTAGTAGTTTATAATTGGATATTAGATATTATATAATATATTGTTGTAGGTACCATAAATATATAAGGCAATTTTTTTTTCAATTTTTATAATATTATTTCGACATTTCACCTATAGTTTAGAAAAAAATAATCAAATGTAGGGAACACTTATTATAAAATATTGAAGGATACCATTTAATCATAAGTAGTTTATTAATTGGGCAGGTGTACATAATTTATATCCAGCTACCCAAGTATGTTCTCCTATAACAGTTGAACAGAATTATGATTTACTGTTACGTGCCCGTGTGCCATGCAATAAATTATGGTTTTATTAATAAAACATACAATCCGTTTTGTCGGTTCTACCCAAAAATCCATTTTCCGAGCCCATTCTACGCAGACACTTTAATATACCACACAACATTAGGTAGGTATGCTATTATTGTTTTTGATTTACCTACTCAAAATTCAATATGAGTTAATAAATTTAATTCAGCTTATCATTCGTTGTTTTAAATACCTGCAAGTTCCAAGTTTATGCACAAAATATATGTAATTTATACAACTTAAAAACCAAAACTTTGACGAAATGTATGAATTTTGTAATAATCAATGTGCTTTATATTCGTAAAATAAGTTGTACAATGACACTTCAATTTAATAACTTAATGTAAACTTTATACATGTCAGACATGTTTTTGATAATAATTAATAACTAAAAATGAAATTTGTTTTACTTATTTATTATTATTGATTTTAAAATAATATATCTAATATTACAAACTATTGCTATTATATTGTCAACTCGATTACGCTGTAAAAAAATGTAGCTAAATTTCAATTAACGACTCAATATATTTTATCACATTATGTTAACAAACAAAACATAATTATTTTTCTAACCTAAGTAATATGTAGATTTACAATTATTATGTATTATTATAAGTGTGTACATTGTACATTTTGTAGATATAGCTGCAAGATTTAAACATTTAATATATACATTTTTTATAAACCTTCGATAGTATTGTATTATTTACATTTTAGTTCTAGAAACTTTAATGTGTTAAGAAATGCTTTTTTTCCGGAGAATTTCAAGATTGATCCATAATATCATATAGCTCTGATACGAGTGAGGCAGTCATTGCACAAAGCTGTTTTTCTAAACACTGTTAAAATAATATTTCCAACTTTAACTCAATACCTATTAGGTATATACCTACCAAAATATTTCAAAGCTTCAAATAAGTTTTTCTCACGAAATTAAAGAAAATCCCATGCTAGCTTAAAACTCTATAAGTGGAATTTATTTCGGAGTTAGTATGGATATTCATCAGTTGGTACTTTACGGAAATGTAAACTCAATATTGATAGAAAGAGTTTTAATACGATTATATTCCTTGTTGGGAGTAATAATTATTTTAATTTAAAAATAAATGCCTACTCATATAAAAAATAAACCAACCACAGATATAAAATCGATTAGAAAAAATGCACATTATGCATCCGTCATCTGCTATAAGATTTATCTCAATCATATCCATTCTACTATCAAAAATAAATTAAATTTAGAGATATAAACATTTTATTGTAATATGTTACAAATACCAATAAACACATAAAAACAATACTAAAAAAAATGTTTGGTGTTTAAAACTTAATAAAGAAAAATAATACTTCGTTAATATTATGACTAGTAAGAGATTAAAATGCTGCTTTAATTTTATAAAATAAAATGTAAATAATATTATAATATATAATATAAATACTGGGTGATCCACAAGAATTTAAAATTTATTTTAAAGATTTGAATAATTAGTATGACATTTCTTCGACACTCAAAAGTAGATCTTCGGCTAATATCTAATTCTGTAATCAGCGTGCATTATAGGTAAAATATCTAATAAAAATATAATATCATAATTTTATTTGCGTAGAGCATTTATTTTATAGATTACTAATCAACAGTTGTAATATTAAAATGTTGTATAAAAAAACTTATATGATACATAATATTATAATAATAATATAATATTGTTCCTTATTATTATTATTTATACAATGAACAACAAAATTACTATGTATGTCTAACTAATACATAGTAATATGGTAAATATTATAATTGATATAGATCAGATCAGTGAAGACATTTGATGAACAGAGTGGTGATTTCAGGACTTAGCTCAAGAAGTCCACAAAAGAATTTGAGGAATATTGAGCTCATCTCTGATTCTTTCACATTAAGAATATGTTTAATACTGTGTGGGGCTTGTTTGATAAATTAGTGTGACTGATTTGGAGTCTATTGATGGCAATTTCAGTTCAGTATATGCAGAGGAAATTCGTGATCTCCTTAGTGGAAGTTATAATTTATTGTTGGTGAATATTGTTTCCATTCAGGTAACAGATTTGTTTTTTGCCAATGTGGCTTGACAGTTGACATGTATCAAATTTCTGAAGATGTATTTGATGAATTTTTTGACAATTTATCTGTTTTTTCATTGCCATTGATAATGCATTTCAAGTAAATGAGATAAATTTCTTAGTAGGTATTCTGTAAGATATTGTAAATAATAACATCAATATGGTTTCTCTATTTTGCCTTTGTAATTATTAAAATTATATGGGTAATGAACTAAATGAGTCAGAATATATAACTATAGATATCTCTTATTGAATAAATTTGAATGGATTATAGAAGTGCCAAGTATTTTGAGGGTATAAATACTGTTATAATTAGAAAGCTTAGAAGTTATTTTCATATTGCCAGTTACGAGGATAATTATTTTTTTATCGACTATGTTTTGGAGTTTTAGTCGTGTATTTCATGTCGTGCTATGACAGATTGTCTTTAGTAGAAAAGAGATTGTTTACTTTTGATTATATTAAATTGAATACAATATTATAATATAATTTTCAGAAACAGTTACACAGTATATTTATATATATAATATATTCAAATAGCAGCTTACGAGAATATAAATTAATTTTAATTATGATTTTGCTAATTATCCGTTTTGGATATTGATATCATTATATAGTGTATATCAACTTACCAATAAAAATTATAAACATCAAAATTATATACCTATTGGCACTTTTAAAAATAGAGTCATACATTTCACACTAGAAATACGTTTACGGATATAAATTCTATTAAAAACGAATATTATGTTGGTACTGAGTGGAACAAAAAAGTACTCGTATCATATTTGTTTTACTGCAGTATTTCATGGTTTTATTTTAGAATTCTCTTAAGGATTATAGGATACTTGGAATATTTTATGTACACTAAATGCGTATTATATACCTAGTGAAAGTAAAATTGTTATCATTTTATGATAAATATATTATGTAAATAAATCACTAACATAGTGGTAGGTATTCACTATTCACGAAAAATAACTATGAAATCAATATTATCTTTTATTTTTCCCAAGACAAGAAAATACACAATAGAAAAATCTTAAAGGTTCTGAATGAGAAATTACCTTATAACTCTTATTGAATGTTTTCACTCTCAAATGAGAACTGAATAGAAATGTTTTACAATAATTCATCGGTATTCTTGAGATTAATTAACCAAATTGACAATTAGTATGTATATATATTTTATTTAACGAAATGCAATTTATTAAAATTAAAGAATAAGGCCGAAACCGAAACCGTTTAATGAATGTAGCGATTTATCATTTGCCTAAATCTGTTACCGAATTGACAATTAAAATGATTCTGTTTAAAAAACGTCATCATATAGTTATTAAATAATATAGGTACCCACTTATTAAATGAAGTAGGTAGGTACCAATCATCCGCATGCCTTTATATTTTGTTTTGAACGTTTTTATTCCATATTATAATAAAACGACCACTATGGCACTTTGTGATTTATGCAGTATAAAACGTAGGTGAACTTATTCAGTAAAATTAAATTTAACGGTTTTATTTCCTATCCATTTCAATAATATAATACCAAAATTGTCTTATCCAAAGTGATATCCATTTATATGATTATTAAGATATTAGTTATAAGCAAAATTAAAAAAAAAAAACATTTTCAACGATAATTATAGATAATATTTTAATTTACTAGAAAAAAAAAATGACATCACACAATGTACAAAGGTGCACGTTGAATATGTTTTAAATGCGTCGTGTTATTTATTTGCCATGGTTGAGTGCGTGTTCATATACCTACTTCGCATAATATATTCAACTCGTACGATGGATGGGCCCGAGTCTAAAAAAAAAAAAAAATGGTGGGAGGGGGACATTGATTGATCGCTCCCGGTACCGATACGTCAGGAGTTATTGATTCCGCTGGCTAACACGAGGATTTTATTTTTCCTATCTTTAGCTACGTAAAGAATAGTGTTTTGAATGGATGAAGCTTAAATACAGCGCCTGTATTGATAAAAGAGAGGTTAACGTGTTCAATACGATTGCGAGATCAAAACGGATTGAAAAGTCAGTAATATATTATATTTCAGGTCGTTATTAAAAAGAAGAAAAAAAAACTGCCACATGATGAGTATCGTTATTGCGTCGACGCACCCGAGATCGGTAAGAGATAAAAATTGAATTTGCAACCTATACGTATATCGGCACGTAAATAAATATGCAGATAGAAAAGTAATTTTATATGGTATAAACAGTCAACAGTCAACGGTGCACGTCAGTGTAATACAATTTTCAGCTACACAAACTGTTTATCGTATAGATTCAAATATGCGTGTCGCGCACTTTACTTCCTTCCGCCTGGCCGCCCGAATAATTGAAATAAAATGTACAAAGAAACGGTAATGAAATTTCACACCGTTGTCGATTTCTATCCCTCACTATTACGATCAAAATAAGTAAACATAAAACGTACAATATTCTCCGGGATCCTTTTCACGCATCGAAAAATGTGATTGTGTGACATTTACAATAGTCGTCTTTGAATGGCCTGTCTCATATTATTGTGTTCCGTCTCGTTTGTTCGACGCATATTATCATCGCAATATGAATTGTATTTAAAACGTACAAACGTTTATTCGTTTCCTCTACCCACCAATTATTGTTGTTATTATATATATTTTTTTATGAAAAAGAATAATAAAATTCCACATTATTATTATTATTTATTTATTTATTATTATTGTTATTATATTCTTTTATTATACAATCTGCGCATATTATTATGTTGTACAATATGTACAAGTGATTTGAAATACATTGGTTCACTGAAAGAAAAGACCCATTGGTTTTTATTATATCTTGAGATGGACTGAGCCCATATTTTTGTTTTTACAAATTAATTTGAATTTTGTAAAACAACTTTTTACAGCTGCGCGTGGTAGTCCCAATTGAACTTTGATAATCTTGATATTATTTTCCAATCGTAAAATTATATACCAGCACTTAGGAATTACTATATTAATAATTAAACCATGAGTCAGTAAAAGTATACATATACCCATCCGAAGAAAATAAATAGCATTGTATACATTGTATTTAAAATCCTGAAATACCTAACTTATATAGGCTCTATGTTAATTTGTTTTATTGGATCTGGTTGTTTTGTAATCCTACAGTTTATATGTCAGCTGAGACCACACATGACTTTCCAATAGAAATACAAACTTCTGTTTTTCAAATGAGAACCCCTCTTTTTTACTGTAAATTATTTAGTTTCTGAAAATGTTGATGGAGCAGAATCAAAATTCGTATTTTGTGTTATTTAACTTTGAGCACTGAGGATAAAATGTCCATAATAATGGGTTATTAAGATATGGGGCTATCATGGTGGTTTGGTAGTTTTAATGTCTAATATAAATCAATCCACATTAATAATTTTTAAGAATGGCTCAAGTATAATAAATACTAGATCCAATATTACATATAATTTATATTTTTGTAAAACCATTTTTAAGGACTATTATCTTTAGTACAAACATAATAACTGATAAACTACTCGTTAGAATTTTGAATTAGGTACATAAACATTTTCAAAAGAAATTATTCACTTTATTGTTGTCAGTAAAAAGGGAAGAGGCGGAGTTCTCATATGAAAAACTGATGTTTGTATCGCCAATGGACAATCCTTAATTAGTACCAATAAAATCAAGAATTTTAAAAAAGGTCTTCGAATACACTATTACTTAAAATTTCCAAAAGTCATAATTTGAATAAATGCATTATTAAAGGAAAATATGGAGGTGAGCATGTTTTATAAATCACCTACATATTACTAATTATTTTATATTTCACAAACTTGTTAAATATATTTTTGGATTTTATTTGTTTCACAATTAATTTTATTGTTATTATAATAATGTAATTTAAGGCTTTAGAATTATTTGAACGCATATAATATATATAATTTTACTTACTTTTTACCTAATTAATGTTTTATTTAATTCAAATAATATTAAAGTGGAGTTCAACAAAACAAAATAGTTTTGGTTGACGTCTTCTCTATATTTTATGCTCTATATTTCTTTGAGTATGTTTAAGTAATAGAAGAAGCTTTATTTAAAATATATGTTTTGGTAGGTATATTAATTAAATTTAAAAATAGACTAGTGTTTATAACCAAACCCTAATATTACTCTTGAAAACGTGTTATTAAGAAAATGAGAATGGCTTTTAATAACTTTCCATTATAACTAAAATACGTTTACATTAAGTTTAATACTCATGTTTCACTGCTTGAAACCAGCAAATACTTGATAGATATTTGAGCAAGTGGCAACATCGTTATCATATGTATATAATATTACAACACCTGTGTCTATATAATATAAATAATAAACATAAGAAGCAGCACAGAAAAAACCTAAGAAACTATGGGCAACTCTGATTTTGAAGGTGTGCCTTGTTGAACCGAAATCTATAAAATTCCACAAGATTTAATCACACGATCGAATGGTAAAACTACTGAGCCAATGCAAAAAATAACAAGATAAATTAAACCAACAATATTACCATGGTCCGAACCATATGAAATGACCACAAGGGACGAAGTTATAGTTGACTACCTTCGTGTAGGACTCATCCGTATTACACATGGTCACCCAATGGCTAAGGAAGACGACCAAATGTAAACTCTTACACGAATAACCTTTTTACCTAAAAATAAAATAATATGGTATAATCTCCTATAGTGACCTTTTTACCTGACAAAAAAAATGGCGTAATCTCCTACACTGACCTTTTTACTTGATGACACAAGCTTGGCATTTCTCAAGGAGCTCGGTCTATAGTGGGACATTTTACTCTTATTACATGTTCACTTATAAAGATATTATTTTAAAAAAATGTATTTGATAGATTTTAAATAACGTTTAGTTGATACAATAATTTAAGTTATTACTTTTATAAGTAAATTGCAAACACGCATTGGACGTTTTTATATACCTACTGTGTATCATGGTAATACAACTGTGGTATCGAAGATTCTTGAATATACAATAAATGACAATATATTTTTCTCTGTGCGGTCCTCAAAGCTAAAATTTTATAGCATTTATACCAGTAATTCTGAAATTTTTTGGCACATAAGCTATTTTTTGTTTGTATTACTCCTTAATATTATGAAATAAATAATAATACGTATCATAATTTACAAAAACTAATATTTTTATAAAAATAATAAAACTGTTCCTTTATTATATAAATTATTTTTTATATAACTATCTTCTTATTAAAAGCTCATAACTATTATAGGATTTAACACTATCTCGTGTAGAAATTAACACTATATCTGTGAAAGAATTTACTATTCCCCACGAAGACTCCATTCCTCCCCATGGCCTTACTTGTAAAATACCCATCACTGCCAAATGAAATAATTTTTTACTTTTTAAATGCTATTGTACACAAATGAAATACCTACGCATCAAACAGCAATTGTTATTACCCGAACCACAATATGAGGTACTGATATCGGATGCATGCAGCAAAATTATAATATATTTTATCAACAAAATTCAATTACATTCACTAATGAAAAACTATGTTCATAAGCAGACATTAAGTATGATAACAAATTCAAATAAATTATTAATGTAATATGAGGTAAACAATTTATCCGCCGGCGAGGCATATTACATGCCATTATAATTTTTAACCAATAATAATAAAACATTAAAAGAGTTAATACTTTTACAAAAAAAAATATAATTTAAAACTTAGATAAGTACAACAAATAAATGTAAGTACTAAAATATTAAAACGAATAGGTAGGTAAATTGACAAAATTAAAATCTCAACGATAAGTTAATATGATACCAAACAAAATTACTAATTGGCAATTACTACACCCATGTAGTTCGGGCGTAACACGCGATTGCACACTTTTGACCTCGTGTGTTTGTTGTATAATATTAGCGGGGTGCATTCAATGATCGATACTACAATACGTATAATACGTTTGCTGAATTTCTTTCTTTCTCCTATATCGAAGATATGCGATATGATTTCTATGAACTCTATAATAATATATTATTATATGTTCAATAATGAGTGAAAATGGATAAGTCCAACGCACAAATTGAATTGGACGCAGATCACGTCACCGTATCGACATAGCTCTAGAATGTATAGTGACGTTTGGATTTATTAATCAAAGTCTCTGTGTTTAAGTTAACAAAACCTAACGCTGTACTAGAGATTGAACCCTTGTAAATGGGCAGATTGTAATTCGGGTTAATATGATAATAATTCACCGATGAATTTAGGAGGATTTACGTAAATATTCTAAAGACCTTTAATTTAAATAAATTCGGAACAGCTAAAAACTATACGACTTTATCTAATCGACGATGGACTTTGTAATTTAAACTCATATTCTGGTAATCTGAACTTTCACAAGAATCACTATAAAATAAGGACGAGAGGGGACAAATGCACAGGTACAGAGAGTGTGTGCATTAGTTATAATTACTTCTCTATAGAATAGGGGATGTCAAGAGAACACTGACAGTGTGCTGTAGTTTGCTTATCCGGTCTATTTATAAGCTACCTAAGTAGTTCTTATGGATGGTATTCTCAATTATTCTATATGTACTAAGATGGTTGGTAAGGTGGTTGTGACCAGAAGTAGCTGGTGTATGTGGTATTACATTTTATTTTATATGATGTGTTTTTTTCCAAACACAAGGTTTTATTTATACAGTGTAGATATTATTCCGTTGTGTTATTTTTTCAACGGAATTACGGCTGGTATTACACAATTACACACACTCATGTAATTATACGAATGGCGTATGCCCTTTGTAATATGCCTGAGTTCCTAATTCTAGCCAGTGTAGGGTTTGTATTTTTTTATGCTATTGTTTGATCGTTTTGGTAATAGTTATTATGTGTTTTTTATTTATTTTAAAATAAAAACTATTATTACGATATATTTATATACTTTATCAAATATACATTGGCAACACAGTTTTGAATATTGCATTTGTATTTGATATGAGAAGGGCAAACGAACAAGTGCAGTAAGATTATTTTTAGTAGTAGATATAGATAAATGTGTATTTATTTAAATTGTTTTGTTTTCATAGCTTGGTTACTTATCATAAAATAAATGATATACCATTGAGTAGGTATATATTATTGTAGTATATAGAAAATATATATAATCAATGGTCATGAGTTACAGTTATGATTTTACATTACTGATTTTGAATATTGATTCGTACATGACAACTATATAATCTCTTGCAATCAATAGAAAATAAATTATCAAGACATTTTTCATATAAAATATATGAATAAATTGGCTTATGATAGTTGATAGTCGATCAATTACTGAATTAATAATATGCTTCTGGTAGTTTGTACTTTATGGTAATTAATATAATTCTTATTAACTAGGTACAGTTAATATATCTCGGGATAGTTCTAACTTTCCAAAGGGATTGCTTTAGCTGATTTTAAGATAAATAACTTTGATAGTTTGATACCAAAATGAACATTAAATTCTAAACTAACAGCTACCAATTGTAAATGTCTGAGTAAAATACCATCTTAAATTCAAACATATCGTACTCATTGAGTGTTAAGGATGATTTTTGTTATTTTTTGAAATTGAATAAAAGTAATACAAGATATGTCGTGGCAATATTATTTGAAGAATTTGTGATATGTACATATTTGAAACGGAAACCCACTCGCTGTAACAACAAAACACCAATGGAATAAGATGGTGAATAAAGTTTAACATGTATACTTGTCATGTAAAACTGGATGTAATATCTTGTGTTTGAGTGCATGTTATTTGTGTGTGTGCTTAAAAACGCTAAATGTAAACAGTTGATGATATTACCACGCCATATTGCGTTATAATGCAAAGGTTTTGGAAGAAAAATAAATAACGTTAAATCTGCAATAACAATTTTCCACTAAGGCAGAAAAATATTCAAGTCACTTTAATTCAATATGAATTACAAATACCGAAGTGATGCAATTATTTATTTTCTTCAACTATATGTGCACAAAAAAATGTTGAAATAAGCTAAATCAATATATATACACGTCATGATGGTTTAGCATGCTTATCCTCTATTTATTCAAATTCAGATTTTTAGAATTTTTAAGTATATACATAAGGACCGTAATTTTAGTTACTTAGATTATTTATGACATTGTGTACCATCTAACTACATATATTTTTCGAAAAAAACTCCCATTTTCACTGTAAATTGTTAACCAGATTTTTCTTTTAAACATTTAAACAAATGCCATAAAAGTATTATTTTTTTTTTTAGTAAAGTTGAAAATTCGAAAAATTAATAATTTAATAAATGTATTATTAAAACTATTTGTGAATCCCTCTGTACCAAAGGTTTTTATTAATTTTTTATACAATTTCAATGTATATATCATTTAAGTAAAACACGTACTGACAATATAATTTTAAGTGACATATTATTTTCGATACTGATTATTATTATGTCATGAAATATTCAAAATAACTGAAAATAATAAAAATAAAAATAATAGAATACCCTAAAATATTTTTAATAAATAATTATGATGACGTTGATTAGATTGACTAAGTTAGATATGAGAATAAATGTTGCTTCTAAATAAAAAATAAAACTAATTGTCAATTGTATCGATGAATAAATGTAATTATAAAAACGTTTGTAGACATTTTCTTGAATGCCGCTCCAGAAATGAACTCAGAAAATCAATAATATTCCAACGATAATGCATGATATTGTTTGTATTTAATACGATTTACCTATGAACATGATGAACGTAATATTTGCATGTGTAAAATTGTCTCAGCATTTCAGTTTACTAACAAATAATATATATATTATATAAACTGTACCAATAAAATAAAATTTTTGATTTTAAATATTATTTACGAATAATAGGTTTTAAGTGTGATATTATGATGTAATTATTAGTGTGTCGACAAAAACTGTAAATTATAAAAAAATGTTTAATATGTTTATTTAATAATATCAATTTTAAATGTATCCTTATTTTTATAATGATTATTAATTAATCACCACGAATTAGATTTGAATTACAAATAATTTATGGATTTCTACACTCCTAACAACAATTATAAAAGCTTTGTAGTTTTTAAATAATTGTATTGTTATAGTTAGAATATATATATATCTTATTTATATCATCCTAAATCGTGTCGTATTAATTAAGACTTTTTTTTAACAAATATTATTCAATCATAGAAATAGATTCATAAAATTAAACATTAAAAGATTTTTACCATTATAACATAATCTATATTCAACTAAGAAGATTAAGCTTTATTCGGATTGTATTTCTAACAAAATTGTTTAGCTTAATAATTGTGATATTATGAAAGATAAATTAAAAAAAAAAAACAAATAGAACGAGTTAATGAAAAATGTTAAATTTGTTTTCCTAAGTAGTGAGCTATTCATATTTTTGTCAAATAAATTAAGTGAAAATGATTTATTTAACTGTTTTGTGGCCACCATGACAACAATGGTTTAAGTTACCTTTCTTGCTAAAACAAGTTATATGTATTGCTCTGCAGTAAGCCTTTTAATAGAGGATTTACCAACTAGAATATTTTGAAATTTCCACAATAAAATACAAGTTAAAATTAAATAATACGAAACTTAACTTTAGCTGCTCGTGTATAGTGAAAAAATCAATACTTGTAATAATACACTCCTCGCGACTTTTTTTTTTTAAATTTCACGAAACCAATTAGTAATTTGAATACAAACTAATTATTTCTTTGCTTGTTCACATAATAATATGGTTCTGTGAAAACTGTTTAAGGCGTAATCGCGCATGGAGTTATGTAAAAATATATTGCGAAAATTAATTTTATCTTATTTACATTACCTACATAATAATATAATAGGTACCTATAACCTATATAATCGTTTATTGGAACACTTGTATAAATGCTCAGAACTTGTCAAAGATGTTACTCACTTATAAATAATAATAGTATAAGCTTTGATTCACAGTTATCTTTAGTAAAACGAATTCTAATAAAAATATTTTTTTTTCTATGGTATTATAAATTCACTATAAAACAAGCATGTACATAACGTTTACATACACACTTGTAAAACATATGAATCATAATTCCATCAAAATATTATTTAAAAACAGCAATTGTTGTTTATATTCACAGAGCGTAAAACAAATTTGTCAAAAAAAAAAAAAAATGGTAATTCCTTTTTTATTCGGACTTATACTCTGAAAATATGAAATTGTAAATATAAAAATAATGTTTATTTTGTCGCGTTTATAATATAATTCAAATAGTTTGTGCAAAGTACAAAAGTTTCAAAATTAAGTCAAAAATTGTCTTTGAATAATTTATTATATAAGCAAAAATAAAATGTAGTTTGACATTTTCAAAAATGTTGATTTTGAGCTTTAAAATGATTACGCATGGCGCTTTACAACTCACAGTATCCATCCGAAAATTGTGTCATCATAAAAACATTAACATAAAAAAGGAGGAAAATAATAAACGAAGTGTTTTTTTTTTTTATTGTTACGACAGCCATTATATTTTTCAAAATTCACATAATTTTGAAAATATATTTTATTTAGTTACATTGCAATAACTTGAGCGAGCCCATTAACACGATACAAACTCGTTTGTGGTACAAAAGAATTATTATTATTATTATTATTATTATTATTATGATGTCCTCGTGGTTTTATTTTGTTATGATGAGTTTAGACAAAGGGAAACGAATCACTAAAGAATATGGTGGCAACTAAGGAGACCGAGATAATATCGTAGCTTTGCGCCTTTGCGTATTTTAATTTCATAACTATTGGAATTTTTGTGAACAATAAAAATACACAGTCTGGAGAAAGTTCACACTTTTTAATTTTTGATAATAAAACAATAAGACACAAGATTGGAGGAAATAAAAACAGTTACCGCATACGGCCAGTTGACATTTGCATTTCTAATGGACGTGCTCATTAAACTGTCTTATCGGTTTTTTGTTCTCCCTAGCTCTCTGTCAATCGCTCTTGTTCTTTTTCCCTCCATTACTATTAATTACAAATTGGGGCATACTTGCAAATTACTAATTTAAATTTAAGTTTGTAATTACAGCCATATTAAATACAATAATTAATTATGGTCCTAATTGAATATATTATACAATCATCATTTGTAACAAACTTAAACACATGAACGAAAATGTAAATTTTCTCTAAAATGTAACTACAGATTAAAAATGTAGATTTTCATATTTAATTTGAAAAAAAACATTGTATTTTATTACAAAAACAGTTAAATTTAATGTCACTTCGCACAGAAATAAACAACTATTAAAATATAAATTACTGTAATTTACATTTATTTCAATCACAATGCTCTATAATTAATTATGATAGTATTATCTATAGACTCAATATTATTGTCGATTAGTATTTTAACTTAATATAATATCATATATTATAATTATTCAAAATAATTATAATCGTTGGACCTGATAAATTAAAACAGTTTGTTTTTCTTATTATAATTGTCATATTAGTTTATGACATTTTAATACACAGTTTACACTTTTCGAAATTAATAAAAAATATAATATATATTAAATAGGTTAGGTTATATATTATAATATGTAATTTGTTATTATGTATAGTTGACAAATTGTTTAAGCTATTGATAAAATATTTTCCCAGAACCCAAATTGATATGTAGTTGGTAACTTACATGTTAACACTGTTAAGATATATTACAATAATTTATAATAATATTGATATCATATAACTAACCCAGTATATTATCTATTAAATCTTAAACAATTAATTGACAAAGCTATTGTCTTTGTCAATGATAATTATAACAGCGTATAATTTATAAGTCAATAGTACATTTTCAGAGACAGAGAAATTCAAAACTGTATCTATGTAAGTTTAGAAGATTAAATATTAGCAAAATAAATTATGTATAAATTCAATAATATTAATTGTAATAATTTGTATTTATAATACGTACCTATACAAAAAAAAGAGAAATGTAACTATATTTTATTTTTAGTTTATAGTGAAAGAACATAAATATCAATAATGCCATCAAAATAATCTATAAAATGTTTGCAGTCTTGCATGTTTAAGTTTGAACAAAAATCGGCGATGGATAGTAACCATTGACTTTCTAATACCTAAACCTACAATGTATTTTAAAATATATTACGGCTATAATACATTTTTGAAATTTCATAAGTAAACCATATATATTTATATAATATATTTTAAGTGTTTTTAAGTTATTTTTTTAATTTTTAAGTTTCATGTAAAATAACAATTAAACTGTAGGTATTAATTAACTTTTAAAAGAATTTTAAAAACGGCAAATGAAATAAGTCGTATTATTTTAACTTTACATTTAGTACCTATTATAATATTTAATACCTATTTCATAATTTGATGATTTATAATCTGTTTCTATAGTATAATTAGATAATGTCCCCTGAGGGTGGACTTACAAAAGCCATGTTTCATTGCTTGAAAATTTAATTATAAGACCTTAATTTTAGCTTACCTGCTTTAGTAGTAGGTATCCAGCAATATTGCCACCCAATCAATAGAAGCAAATCTTATCAATATTATTAAATAAGACAATAGATTTTCTAGTGCATAATATTATTGTTATACAGCTATTGCAGATTATAAATATCTATTGCCCAATGTTAGGCAACTTTATAACAATATTAATATTATTCAAAATGTTTATTAAATGTGTTAAATGTATAGCTACAGTATTTAAATCTATTATATAATATGCAGAAATATCATTTGAACTGCACACCAAATATATAATATGCCTCTTTTCATAAAACAAAAATTAATTTATACAGTTTTGTTTGAAAGTTGTGACACATAGACAATAATAAATGTTATATTATAATTTACTCATGATCCAAATAACAAATACTGTTTTAAATCTCAGTTCATATGATAAAAAAAATAAGGAATGATGATGTGACTATGTAAGGAATTCTTTAATAAAACCTTCAAACCCTTTTCGTGTCAACGGAGAATACCTGTACCAAGTCCTTTTTATGCGAGCTTACCAAAACCCAAGGGTTTAATAAAGTTTGCTAGTCAGGAACGTTGAAGGGATTTTGATCGAGTTAATTAGTGTATAATATTGGACAGGCAACTAAGCCTATGTCACTTAATTTCTTAATCAAAACTCTAAAATAATATCATAATTTTCACTTTTTGACACCACACAAGAATTATTATTAAATTCACATGGATAATATTTTTATATTATTTAATACATTAACAAAATAATAAAATAATCTACTATCACTGGTGTATTCATTATTTGACTTTGAAAGTTAATTTTGCCATTTAAGATTAATTTCTAGGAATCATGAAACTGTAACTTGTAACTATACAGAAATTAAATAATTTTCGATTTTAATCATGTGATTAAAAGTGTATTATATTTAAATACGTATTTACTTATACTTAATATTACTTTATAACCTAATTAGTAATATGTTTATATTTATTTTTTTTGTATATATTTTCTCTTGATTTATAACTAATAAATAATTTGAAAAATAAATTAAATTAAGATGTATGATAAATGTTTATAAATACAAATAAATACACATTATGTTTTGGTTACCTCATAATTAAAAATTGACAGTGATATTTTTACTAAATATTTATAATTTTGAAAATATTATTTCTAATTAAATGCTTTTTCGTAGTCTAGTATTTTTTTTTATTAATTATTGAGTTCTAGAACATAAAATTATAAGATTTGCTTGTACTAAGAAAAACAAAATTTTTTATAATTTTTTATGAACATAATAATTCGTAAATAAAATTAATATCTCGAGTTGTAAATGCTTTTACATGCTAATTATAGAAATAAAAATTACTTGCCTATAGGGTTTACTGAAAATCTTGTAATTGAATTTAATATTTCAAAAACTTCATATATATTGGAAAATTAGTGAATTTTTTTTAATCTTGATCGGATGGTGTGGTTGTTGTAGGAAGTTATTCAAAATGCATACAAAAATATTCATACAAAAAAAAACACAACAATAAAAAAATATTATTTATTTGGTTATTCAATTTGCTACTTCTGGAGGGTTTTCGGTAGAAATTCTGAATTTCCCATATGAGTTCTCTGATAGAAGTGTCAGAAACTATCCCTCCGATGTATAGAAATAAGAACTATACCATATTATACCGAATACTTCCACTTATTTTCATGGAAGTCTATATGTACCTACATCTCACTAGTTGAAACACTTCTGAAACAGTAGTTATAAACATAATTTTTAACACAATTTCCTTGATCTCAGATCTGATCTGAAAATTGTTTTTGAAATCGATAAAAAAAACAATAGTAAGTAAATTTTTAGAACAAGTAACATACTAAAATGATTACGTAATTTCCATCGATTTATTTTTATTAATGAACTGTTTGGGTAAACACGTAAAATGTAATTATTATATTTAATACTAAAAAATTATGATTAGATAACATTAGTTATATTATATTATCATGTTGTTATGTTGTGAAATAAAAAATAACATGGTTAAAAAAAGTGGCAGCTTTTGACAATTTTCATCAGTATTCTAGAATTTTGTTTTACTGTGTAATCAGCTAAAAGCTTCATTCCTTAGTGTTAAACATTTTTTTCTATATTTGTTTGAATACTTTAAAATTACATAAAATAATGAATTGTTATTTTAGTTCCTCTTAAAATGTACAATCATACCATAAAATATACTAAACAAAAGATTATAATGCTAATAAACACAGTAAATATAAACAATATTGTAAAATACGATTGCATAATATAATACAAGTTTAATTCGAGCAACATAACATCATAATATTTTGTTTATATTAAAATTGTTTATTTTATTATAAATTCTTGATACAACTTTATGGTGTATGCTTACATATTTCAAGTATGTATTTAGCCATTACTAATTTGTTACATTAAATGTTTAGCTGTTGGTGGTATTAACTTAAATTATATGTTTTTTTTTAAGATTTAAAAACAATTTTGGTGAAAAAAAAAACTAAAAAAAAGTTGGTGGTTTTAGTATTTACATATAATAGATTACCTATTATATAATGAGTATCTACGATGATAAACATACATTTGAACATAAATTTGGGTATTTTGAAACTTTGTTTAAAATTATTTCCTAGTAATTTATTATTCAATGTAAAAAATAAAATAATGAAAACTGCAATATTAATAAACTATTGTTTAATATGATTTTGTATTATTTAAATGAACTCATTTAAAAAGTAGTTGAAGATCGAATAAGTGTTTTTGTTATCATGTAAGCATTCCATCAAATTGATATTAGAGAATTGATTAATTATAAGTTATAACTATCATATTTATATTTTGATTTAACCAAGGGATGTCTTGGTGCTACAATTGTTTGTGATTTATTTTGTTTGTCCATCATCAGTGGTCACAATTTTCTCTGGTAGAACTAGTTAGTACTTTGGGAAGTTAGAATAGCGGGAAAATGAGAATATTAAGTTTAAGCAAAAACTGTTTTTTGTTGTAATTCAAGAAAGGAATATCTGACGAAAATTGATATTGGAATTTTCTAGTTATAGTTATTTTTGAACTATTTAATTTAACTATTTAATTTTAAAATGTTCATCTTTTTTAGTTTGTATTCATAAATTTATTTAAGTTGATAACATTTCTATCTTCATAAAAACCTTTTAAAATATTCCTCATACGTTTTTATTACAGAAGTTAAAAAATATCGAAAATACGCAATTGTAGTTTTAAAATAATTTTTTTATAAGTGTTTGAAGTTATAAATAATATATTGACTACATTGGTTATTAAAACCCAAATTATTGATTTTGTCTCAAACGATTTTAATAAATAATGGTTATCATACCAACTTGAAACATTCCAAAGTTAATACATACTAAAGACGTAATAATAATAATATTCTATTAACAATGAAATTTTAAAAATATAATTATGTAGACTTATATTAATATATTTATATCATGAACCTTTTCATATACCATAATTGTACGGGATAATGTACGTTACGTAAATATTGCCTTTTAAGTTACCTGTAATATGTATTTTTTACAATAACGTTTTATAATATCCTGTAGCTATTTCTGGTTTTCATTCAAGCCAAATGGACAATTGGTACTGATACGCTCAAGTGATAATAGTTTATTATATTTTAGAGATTTACACTTTTTTTATCATTCATACAATCATTACATTAATTAGAAGAAAACGTGTTAAGAAAAAACAATTAGTTTATCAAAGACAATTATATTTATCAATCTTATAACCCTTCGTTACAATTTAATTCATATACTTACGGTAAGTATTTTTTTTTTAATCTTATCGCACTATTAATTTTATTTTAATTTTCAAATCGATTTCGCTGGACCTTTTTTAATGAACGAATTTGCAATTAAAGTGTGGAATCGCAGAACTGTATATACTTTTTACATTTTATTTTCAGAAAAAAAACCATAAAATTAAACTATTAAGGCAAAAATCGTTACATTATGGTACAATTACATATTTAATTAACATAAGACCTTTAAACCTGGACTCTGTGATGTCAAGATGAAAACGGAATACTAATGTTCTAAATTGCTGTACACCCGTTGAAATACGACAATCATTATAATTATTGTAACTTTGATCGCATACATTTATAGAACTATTAGAGAAGGTTATTATAAAAAGTAATTTAATCCACTACATTTATTTGTAAAAGAAGTTCAAATTATTTTAACTCTTTAAGTACCTTTGCATTTGTCCATTGATAAAAAACAACTTATATATTCCTATAAATATAACACTGTATAGATGATAATAGATTAGTTTTATAATCATAATATTTTGGAATCAGAGTGAATTCAGAGATGTATTGATTTTACAATGACGTGTGTTTTTTATTTGTGTACCTATGTGTACCAACACGTTTTATATTTAAAAAAAATGCTTCTATATTCAATCTTGAGGTTGGTTTTTGATAACAAATTGAATATAGTATATACTTTTAGGATGTCAAAATTTTATAATTAAAAACGTAAAACGTGATCTATTATAAAAACATTTCGGTTTTTTTTTATAAATGTCAAAAAAAAATGTTCGCTCAGTAAATAAGCATGAAAATGTAATGCCCTGCTCATAAGTTGTTATAACAGAAATTAAAAATATAAGTAATGAGAGTAATTCCACAAATAGTTTTAGGATCGTTTGAAGTATATGTCGACAAAATCGGATATTCAAGCGTAAAATAACGATTTCATCAAACGATTTTAGTTTTTTTGATTTAATTCAAAAAGTATTCACTATAGAAACTTGAAACATTCCACTGTTACTTTAAGTATCATTTGTCATAGGTGCTCAATGAAATTTTCAAAATATTTAGATTTAATTACACAAATGTATAGAACGTTAAAGTTTTTCTAATTAAAAAATTTTTTTTGAGTATTCATAAAAGATTTTAGGCTCGGTCTTTTGCTTGAGAATTGATGTTCTTTTTAGTAATTTAAAAATATTTAAAATATATACCTATCAACGATTTTTTTTGTACAAGCGTTTGAAGTTCAAATGTTGACAGAATTCGACAAAATGACAAAACTAAAAAAAAAAATATTCAGTTTTAACAGCTCAGACTTTAAATTTTAATACAAGGTTCCTCGCAAGTATTTGATTATGAAATCAAAAAATAAATAAACACTTTTTTTACAGACAAGTGAATCTGAAATTTGAAATAAATTAAATATATATATATAAAAAAAAAAATTTTATTTATTTGTATTTTGTTGTAATTCAAAAATATTATTCTTAAATACTAGTAATAATATCATTAAGAGACGTGTAGCGTCTGGCCATTTGTTGTCATCGTCTCACGAGTGCGTAGTATAACAAACTGACGCTGAGGAGAATGCGTTTAGCTCCGTTAGTTTAAAAATTAGAGTGAATAGACCTATCATGAAACTTGATGGTAAGTACATTATCTGTGTTATTATGCGAGTTTTTTTATGATGGTTCAATTTTTAGTAAGTTAAGCATATATAATACAGGGTAAATTAAGAATGCTCATAACTCACTTAAAAACTGAATTATCTTGAAAAAACCACATAAAAAATAAATAATGTTCTTACCATCAAGTTTCATAATAGGTTGATTCGCTCTAATTTTTAAACTAATGGAGCTAAACGTAATTTGCTGAGGTTAAATTTGCTATGTTATTCGCTTGTAAGACGGAGACAACAAATATCTGTGTAGCGAAATCTTAAAACATAATAGTAATATCAAAAACATAATATCACTAATATACTAATAATTGATATAGATTGAATCCATCTTCACTAATAATCGTTTTTCAAATACATTGATTTATCATTGAATTAAAATGTAACACATACCTACATTGTGTTGTATACTTTAATTAATTAAAAATTATTCTTTGATTATTCAATAACATTTCTACAAAAATATTTTTAGTAAGATACTGCTTCAGATTAGATATGAGATAACAACATATTACATAGATTTGCATTTAAACATTAGAGTGAAAATCTTAGAAAGTTAGAACGCTCATCTACGGAGCAGATTCTGCTAGTGTATTTAACTTTCAAATAAATTAATAATAATTGATAAAATTGATAACAATTAAATCATTGAAATAATGAGTGTTCATTATTAAAAGAATCACTGTATTATATAATACATTTATGTGTATTATCATACATACAAAGCTATTAGTTATAGTTTTATTTTATCCCACATTACATTTTTTATTTTTATTCGGTCAATCCTTTCCTTTTAATCAGTTAGCTATCTCTGAATAGAATGAAACACTTTGTATTTTATTTTATTGGCTATGCTGTTATACTGCATAATACGATACACAGAAAAACAAAAATTAAATATAATACATAGGTAATAATATAATATAATATAATAATGCATGTATTAGCTGTACAATATTTTAATGCAAGTCTACTTTTCAGTTATGTACTTATTTTAATTTTTTAACATATTTATTATAATACCTAAATAACATTAAATATTAATCATAATTTATTTTTTTTTTTTTTAAATATAATATATTTTGTTATCAAATTAAGAATTGATTTGCTCATCAAATAATGTTACAATATAGAACAAGAACAATTAAACGCAACGTTAAAAATGAAAAATCTGCTCACAGTTAAAATCACAATGAACCAACAATTAATATTTAATCGAAAAATGTTTTGACTGTAATGAAAGCACAAAATATAATAAACGGTTGTCAAGAGTAGGTTTTCAACCAAACTTATTTTCCATATGACTTGGATTATTCTTTTCTCCCAAAAAAGAAGCTGAAAATTTACTGCTGGTTATTTGTCTACTGTCAGATCTGTAAAACGCTTCGCTATCTCGATGCACACAACTCGCCATTCCTGGTTGCCGCGATATATCGCTATCACTTTGTTTTCAATTTTTTTATCCGTTCCCAGCACGTTCCGTGACTCTAGCGAGTTCTCTTTTAAACAAATTGACCAATTTTACTGTAAAAACAATAAGGAAAAGCGTACTTACAACGTTTTAAGAGAATAATTTACTTTAGTACGATCACTTTTCTTATTTTATTACTGGACAACGCAAATAAATACTATAAGTACCTACGAGCATAAAATATAAATTAAATACAAAATTATGTTATAGACACGTTTAGACATAAGCATATTATAATTATTAATGTATTCATTATTTTCAACTTTAGGGTTAATGTTTTGCACATCCATAAGTCACAACAACACAACACAATACTATAAGTCTGAAATCCTTTATACATTTAACATATTATGCGAATGATGAATGTATACATTTTGTTTTTAATATTCTATAAAATAGCTTTAATTTTTCTGTTTTTGAATGAATTCTAACTATAATCATTAAAAATGTAAGTATACATCTTTAGAATATAAGATTGTTGAGGTCAAACAGTCCATCGTCCAGCTGTAACCAAAACCAGTAAGTATACCCGGAAAATATAAGGCTATAACCCTGACAAAATATAGAGGTATGTCAGAAACAATACGTATTTGAATCTTGTTTGCGCATCATCAATTTTTCCTACGTGTTAAGTTCTATGATATTCATGTTTTAATACATGCGACCAATGAGAGATGGAGAATGTAACACACCGTAAAAAGTGGGAGATATTCGCATCACAATGTTACCGACGTATACCTATACATTGTCATGGTTATAACCAACCATCATCGAATTATAGGCCATATACATCGTGTCCAAGAAAAATCCATCACCTTCATGCCCAGCTGATGGTACACAGATGTCAGTCGAATACAGAAACCGCACAAATGCCCTCAATATTGGTACCAAATTAATAATTAAATATCAACTTTCAGAAACTTTACACGAAATCCCTGGACCTTCAACAAAACCAGTCAATATACACTTCTTTTAAAAGAAACTGATGTCTGCCTGATATACACTTTTATGTAAACTGTATACTATTTAAATTACCCAGGTTTATCTAAAAAAAAAGATAAAATCAGATTAAAAAACTTCAGCGTGTAACTGTCTTAATAGGTATGTTATGTATACCACATAGTGTACTTACAGGAATTAAGCACAAAAAAAATTTAGTATTCATATATTTGTGTAATATAATAATAATAATAATAATAGGTACCTTAAGATAATGGCGTGTACTCAACGGTAAGAGTATTTAAATTTTTGGCAATATTACACAAACTAACGTAGATCCTAATAGATGTTTTAAATACCTATTAAAACTATATTATATAATATAAAACACTTTTTAACTTTTTTTTAGATGGTATCATTTTTTGGTTAAGCTTCATAAAAATAATTACTAGTTATTACTATTTCCAAATTCTTGATGCATTTATAACCATATCATATAATAGGAATTAATGAAAAATATAAATGTATAAAATACTCTCACATTAATATAATTTCATTCATATAAATCATGTTAATATTATTATATGCATATTGTATAGACATAACCCATACAATATATACATATAAACCTATATAATATATATTATATAAATATTGTATTATATTTCATAAATACCATGGTTCGTGATGTTCTAACAAAATATGCGTCATAAATTATACATAAAAAAAATACTGGGTAAAATAAAAAGTTATTTAAGCCTTATAATATTTTGAGGTTTTGCGGAGTTGAAAACTTTTTTTTATTTTTAGCTTTTCGTTTTTCTTAAAATATAATCCAAGATCATGTGAGCATAATAATGATTATTCGTATAACCACTATATAAGTTAAAACCGTATAAGAAAGAGATACCCTGCACGTCTGTGTAAATGTATGCATTCGTCTATCTAGCTATTCATATTTCCGTGTATGCGGGAACATACATTAAAGGGATGACAAAAACTTTTTTGGACCATACCGTGCAAAAGTCAACCATTTAATCACAACTTTTTTTGTTCCATAAAATTTCATACGTTTTTCAACCGAGTTTTGATTTATGATAATTAAACTGTTCAGTCGTTCAGATGTCTTTCCTTATCAACGTTAAATTGTTTTCACCAAAACTATTATTTTTTTCCTAAACTGTTTTATAAAACTATTAAATTAATTATATTTTACATACAATTATACTACTCATGTCAAAAATGTATAGTGCATACATTCAAAGTTTATTTTTAATGCTTCTGTTGGTAATATTTTATATTTTGTATCAATTACAAAATATCAATATGATAGGTATATGTGTATACTTAATACCATAAGTACTGTTAATACTTAATAGTATATATTATTATTATAAGCTTGGTATAAACTAACCTGTGCATATATCATATAAGAAGTGATTATTAGCAAAGAAAGGTTTTTTCAAAATAACCCACCGCCCTAGAAAAGGCTATCAGATCGATTTAAACATCGTAATTTAATTAAACAATGTTGAATTAGTCCACATTAAATTGAAAAACATATTATTGCAGAGATGTAAAGTGGAAATAGAAATAAAAAGTAAAACTAAAGATAAAAGTGAACTGCAGTATTGTAAATATAAATAAAAAGGTAGACAATTCCAAATTATATAATATAAAACGTTACCAAATTCTGTCTCGAATCACTATTAAAGTTTAGTTGACTACCTGAAAATAAAAAAAATCTGTTCGCATACATTACAAACATGCATATATATATATATATATATGTATAATATATAATATATAGAACCAAATGGTTCGAGAGACAAAATAAAAATCAAACAGTTATCGCTATGTAAAGGTCTTCAGATAGAGATACCCCCACGTCTGAATTCATGATACAAAATACCTTTTTACAACGACCAATACAAATGTTTGTCATAAAAGTTGAATGAAAAAAAGTGTGTCGTTGTAACTCTCAGACGAATATTATCAAAAACATAAAACTCAAATTTGATGGTTTAAAACGAAAAAAAAAAAAATTTAAAAAGAAAAACGAAAATAAAAAGTGATAGGAAAGACGGTAATGCGTCGTACGATTTTTTTTTAGTCAAGGCAAAATGGGAGCATGCGGTGCTAATGGAAGTCTCGCCGCGTTAATGGTTTGGTTTCCGACACCTTTGCTCGTCGAAAGAAAGTGAAAAACATAAAAGTAATGGTGTTTCAGCATGTAACTCGCAGTACCATAGTGTACTAAAGTACCACCAAAAAATTAAGAGCCTTGGAAGCCCTTTGTTCTTGTGCCAGGTGCACACGGATGTCCGGGACGTGAAGTTTTCGCCCTACTATTTTACCCTATTATTTTCACTGGGTTTTTTCCCTATTTCTTTGATTTCACACAAACCGATAATTTCGATATTTTTATACTTACAATTATAATAGATAGTTAATATTTAAGGCACATTTAATTTTAAGTTGTGGGTTGTGTCTAGTTCAAATAATTGTTATGTTAGTTCTACCATCTTAGTTAATACATCACTACTGCATAAGGTAGTTTATTATAGCTAATAAGTAATAATCAATATCAAAGTATTGTACTCTCTTAGTTGTATCAAGTTGTACTAATTATGATAGTATGATTTAATGCGAAAATACTGATAATATATCAGTTTAATATATCTGATATATCACTATGACATTATGACAGTCTCAGATTTAAGAACATATAAAATGCATTTTTTACCACGACACTCCAAATTGAAAAAAAGTCACAGTTTTTGAAAACACAATCAGTGGAAAAAACTAATCTATTTTAGTTTTTATAATTATAGTAACAGTTTGCAATACTGTAATTTTGTTATAATGTGGTTAGCTACTCTTTGGTGGTATAGTTTACACTCTACCGCCAGAAATTGATAAAAATGTTCATAAATCATAATTATTTACAATTAATTTAAAATGGGGTCACAAAACATTTTAAGTGGTAAAAAAAAGTTGTTAAAATTTGCGGTAATTTTTTTATCGGTAAAAATAGGTTGCCTTGTGAATAAAGTTACCGCACTCACGTAACCAATTTTTATATTAAAAATTAGTCTAATGATGAAAAGATTGGAAATTACACTTCGACGATGACATTTATCATGCAGTGAACAATATTCATGTTATAATAGTATTAATTCTTAACATTTACAAATATTAAACTAATATTTTGTTATACTCTACGTTTAATTATTTTATACTTGTTAAATAACAAGCATAATATCACGCCTATGCATTGCTAACGAAATTTCCTAAGAGGACGCTACCCGTATACGTTGTCTCCGTCTTACAAATGCACAACATAGCCAAAATTGTTTTGCCTGAGACAACTATGATCCCTCTGTATTTATAGTAGAATTACCAAAATTCCACAACGCATAGGGAAGAACTTTACCTGTGTCCTACGGCCGTAGCGTTTTTATTATTTGGATAACATAAATACAATCAAAGTAATCAGTTTGAGAACATTAGGTTTTTTTTTGTATTTTTCATTTAACTATTAAAAATTATTGCTAAGCGTTATCGAAAAAAACAACAACGCCACTACACAGATAAAGTTCTTCCTTATGTGTTGTGGGATTAAGGTAATACTGTAGTATAAATACAGATGGAGTAAAGTTGTTTACAAAAACTATGTTGTACATTTGCAAGAGGGAGAAAATGAGCATGTGGGCAAGTGGACAAATTAAAATGTTTACTTTCGATGTAGGCAAACACGATTTGACTATATCGAGTTAGGTAGGTAAGTAGGTAGGTAACCTACTTGGATTTCATAGTTCTAGAGGAATCAAAAACGTACCACTTTGCATTGAAATCTGGCTCCTAGTCATTAGTGTATCAAATAATAGTTTTTGGTGAGAGACTCAATAACTTACCCTAATCCACTATCAACTATCATGCAACTTTGATAGATGATAGTGTGGTACCATGTTTTCACAGATACTATCATTATTATAATTGTCCTTGTAGGTCTCTTATTACTAAACTATCATAATATATTATTTGTTAAGAATGCAATTATCACGTTTTACTATCAAAGCAGATAGTAAACCCGACCTAATATTATGTGGTAGTGAAACCGGCCATTATATATATATATATTATATATTGTCGATATCTTGTTTCTATTATACTATGGTACTATACTATATATACTGCACAGAACAGAGTTTCCTGACCTTTCAGATTCTAAATGGAGCGATTGATGTATTGATTTTAAAATGATGCGAGTTTTTCGTTCCGTCTGTCATTAGCTTTTGGGACGGTAAAAATGTTTCGATATACTACTTCGGGAATTTATACACAACATTTTCGATTTTGACAATATGTAATTTTTAGTATCTCAAAAACAAATAACTGTAAATAAGTACTTTAAAATTTAAAAAAAATATTTATATAACCATTTAGGTAAAATTTTACCAAGGTAAAATGTTTGAAATATTTTGATTCTTTTAAGCTCGTGAGAAATTTTAATTTTAATTTTTAATTTTTGATTTTTGTTGACAAATAATTAATCGTTCGATCATAAAAAAACTTGAAAATTTAATTAAAAGTTGCTTATAAATTTTTACTAGTGAATTAAAAAAAAATTGGGGGTAAATTCACAATTATATTAATTATAAACGTCTGAAGGAATATTTTTGACGAAATTGTTAACATTTGTTAAGTATTATGAGTTAGAAATGTATAAAAATGTTATTTTTATATCTAAGATTTGAAAATTTAGTACATTTATTTACATTTATTCTTTATTATCAGTTTTTCTAACTTTATCAAATGAAAAAAGTTTACCGGAAAGTCACATTAATTTTTCATGAGCATTTGAAGTTAAAATGTTGACAACATTTATAAAAATCACTAAAATTTTAAAATTATTTTGTTGTAAAAAATTTATAAAATGTTCAATTTTTATACCTAAGACTTGAATATAAGAGTTATAGAATAAATAATAATACAGTTAAAATGTAATGCTCCCCCTTACATATCTATTCATACTCATTACACAGACCTGAAATTTAAAAAAATCCATGAAGACGCAAATCGTTTTTATAAAATATTCCACAACCGTCTTTCCTCCCACTCAAATCCTTTAATTAAAGACCTTTCTACCCCCACAATCCCAGGCAGCCCTACTAGACGCTTAAAACGCAAATGGTGCAGAGACCTCTTACAGTTTTAACTCTAAAAAAAAAAACATGGTTAAATAAATAAATAAATTTTATAACTTTTAAAAATCAACAATTTAGTGTCATAATTGGGTGGCTTCTTATTTACTCACTCTTTTTTAAGCATCAATCGTCAAAAAAACATTATTCCAGTGAATTCGTGTGAAATAACAAATTAAAAAACAAGGTCAAAAATGATAACTGTATTTTTTTTATGCCATAATTATTAGAACTCTATCTGTCATAGTTTCCGATTGTTTAAAATTCCTTACTGGACTTATTAAAAAAATAAATAAAAAAGTTATGGGGATCTGACACCCTTGTTCTGTGTTTTTCTATAAACATAGGGTTTTTAAGATTATTGGTTCTATTTTATATTCAAGCCAATACATCGTTTGATAAAGGAATAATTTTAGTGATTTATATATTATATAATCTATTTTTATAGAACCTCTATATAAATTACGACTAGTCATATAAAATATATTATACTTACACTTCTAAAAATTGAAATTGATTTTCTGCTCACCGAATCAGTTACGTTCTATATTTTCATTATACGGAGTACCTATGTATAATATAATAATTATTATGTATAGTTATAAAACATAATATTGAAAAAAACATTTTAAAGAGTAAAATTGTTTTTATTTTCAAAATTTAAATTGATTTATAAACCAATCATTTTAATGAAAAGAAGAACAGTGAGTGGGTTGGTATTCGCCGTGATTCATCACTAGGGAATTGTATTTGACGGATCGTTGAAGAATATTCAAGGTTAAAGGTGCAATTTTGAAAGCGTGTATTCATCAAAATTTAAAAAAACATACATCCTACAGTGTTATTAAGTCTGCTGGGTATTTGTTTTGATCATATATTTATTTTAGTTTGTTAGTTTCATAATTTCAAATAATTTCGATTTATTGTTGTAGACATATTAAAATATTCAAGATTTTTTTTATCGATTACTAGCAAATACGAGAAAATAATAAATGTATATTCTTTAGCAATATTTTAAGAGCATTTATTATTATTATTTCATTCTTTTCTACCGGAAAAAAAATTAATATTATTATATTATATTTATGCTTAATATACTTAAGCTAATAGCATCCTTGCTATTTTCGAAACTTAAAAGATTTCATGTACCGTAAAAATATTTTTTTTATAAAAAAAGGATATAATATTCAGTACTCACTTAAATGTTTCACTTTTGTTAATAAACCCATTATGTATTTTTCATAAGTATAGAGTTAGGTAATATAACCGATCATAAACATAATTATAGATATGCGTTAAATATAACGCAAATATTATAGTGAATGTTAATCCAATGTAGGTATACCTATTAATATTTTAATTCACTTAATATCCATCCAATTAAATAGAGTGATTTTAAAAACTACGATGATTAATAGATTGATTTGTATTTTTTTATTTCAAATTGTATGAAATTAATAACATCATTATAAACGTAATTGATTTCAACTGGAAGCAACATGGGAGAAATAGGTCAAACTGCCATTGTCAAAAATTGACTTACTCGAGTAAATTTTACACTTGAAAGAAACGTACAGCTCTTATAAATAAATAACGAAATTAGTCATTGAAATATGTACGCATGGTATATTTTCGTTACTTCTTTTGTCGTTTCTTAAATCTGTTTTCAATAAATTAATATTTAAAATTGTGTGCGCTCTTATATTATAAGAAAAAAACCCACCAGCAAGTTTTACTCGGGTTACCCCGAGTTCGTGCAGCTATGAAACGTTTTCCGAAACTATTCGATACATAATAAATATTTATACACGTATATAAAACATATATAATATACGTGCGTGTATAATATATATCTATATATATATAAATATTACGTATATACATATATATATATAGATAATATTTAATGTATTCCGAACGTGGTGATTTTTCATAAAAGCTCGTCTTCGTTGGTGGTGAAAGAAGTTATAGATACGGTTTACCGTCAGACCAACTGTATAAAATTGACTCGAGTACAGCTGTTTGCCCTCATACACCGATGAGCGGTGGAGGGCACGGGATCTTATGAATAATGCAATGGACTCGGACGCCTCCAGCTAACTATCCGTTTGTCATGGGGTTGCCACCGGTGTGTGTGTGTGTGTGTGTGTGTGTAGTACACTCTCGTACACTCACTGTTCCCCTTAATTTCCAGATAACTCCCGAGTGCACTGGACGTTTAAGCGCAAAAGCTCCAATTTGCAGTCAAGCATGTACTGGGAACAGAAATTATCGTTCTTGCATACAATAACGCCGGTGATGAATATTATGACCCGAACTTGTTGAATTAATACAAATAAATTGTCCACACAACGACCGAATTCTAAACTCTGTTTCGCAGAGTAATGTGTTGGTCACTCGAAACGATAACCTATATATTATTATTATTATTATTACCATGTACCTATTATTATATTCTACACAACAACCGCAAAAATCGATTTCGAATACAGTACCGTCAATACCTATACAATAGTGGTAAATAATAATAATATGTAAAATGTTTTCCTAAAAATTAAAATAATAATAATGTACTGTTATATAGCGTACCCACTGAATAAAATATATAAATATATAATATATAATACTTTACAACATAATAGACGAAACGTTTCTGGTTTTCAAATCCTCATGATTTAATAGAAATGATTATTAAGCAAATATTGAAATAGAATTTTAAAGTTGTATATTTACAAATTTTAACTATAATAATATAAAGGTATTAGGTAAGTACATTACAATATAATAAATGTATGCTCGAAACGTGTCTGGTTTGAAATAGCCACATACCTAATTGTATAGGAATTATTATACAAATTAAAATAGATGTAATTTCAAAGTTTTAATTTAAACATAAATCACTTAATTGTATTATAAAATGTGAATTTTCATGACAATAATATTACTCATAATATGATTAACTTTAAATGTACCTACACTATATTGCATTCAATCCCACTACCGAACATTTTGTAATTAAAATACAATTAACTTTACTGTAACAAATAAAATAGTTTTAAATTACTTTATATTTCCTAAAAAAAGTACCTAACTAAAATTATCAATAACAGTCAATTTTTTATAGATTTAAAATGTTTATTAGAATTATTTTATTATTCAAATACAATTAATCATAAAAGAAATTATATCAAAATTAGTAAACAGGACATCAAACCAAATGTGATACTGAGTATAAATTACCATGGATACTCATCTAAATAATAAAAAAAATTTTACATGGTTTTTATTTTTGTGAAATAAGGATAGCGTAAATAACATTATCCGTTGATTTATAATTATTAATTATGTAAAGCAATAAAAATAACAATTAACTATAATTTAGTGATTTATTACGCAAACATTTACATTTGCAAAATTTAAAAATGAATTTTTTTTTAACTCTAAGTGAAGTATTTATGTTTATTATCTATAAAAGACTGTACCTAATAAATATATATGTAAAAATATATTATTTTTAATATATGTTTGTGTATAATATAGCCATTTAAATATGCATTTCTGATACTTCTACTCAAACAAAATAGGTACCTAAAACATAATATAGTTATTTACTTTTTAAACTGTATGATTTATAATTAAATAGTTAGTTTTAATATTACTAGGTAGGTATCTATAATATTATGATCATATGTGTAAATATTAACGTATTAGGTACGATCTAATAATTTTATTGTACATTATACGGAGCTTATACTTCTTAGTATTTTTATTATTATGAGATAATTTTAAAGTAATATTTTTAATATTATAAATAGTTTATATAAAAATTACAAAGAATTAAAATATTACAATAAGTTATTTTATGTAGGTATGCGTATTATTTTAGATTAAGTAGGTATAAGGATAAAATATTTAAAAGTTACTGTGTTTTCTCTGAATAGTTTATGTTTGGAGTAAATATTATATTTTTTTTCTCCCATAAAGTAATATATTTTCATTTTTTAGTTACATTATGTAATATTAATAAATCGGAGATTAAACAGTAATAATAATAATTACTTATACATTAATACACTAAATAAGTTACTTATACATAATTTGTTGAATTCCTAATATTAATTTTCGATTTCCATTTAACTACAATAAGAACCTAAAATTCTATCGGTTTGACGGTATCACAAATAAGATCCTTGTTCGAAGCTCAGGTGGTGTTATTTTTTTATACATTACGTCAATATCAAATCACTACTACAGTTTTATCTATTTTCATATTTACATCACGTTTTTAAAATGTTCTTTCCTTTAAATATAAATTTCATACCAGTTGAAATTATAATCATAAATAAACTTCATATCATATAAGTAGATATAGTTAATTAATTGATTATTCTTATTATCTTCATATAAAATCCAAATGCACCCTTGGCAGCAGTGGCTATTACGAGTTTTTTTTTTTAAAATTGTATTATCATTTAAAATAGACAAAATTTAATCATATTTGGCTATTAACAATTAATATATTCATATAATTTAATTGTTTTACAAAATTAATAACACTCGTCAAGTACTTTCCTCGTATCAGCAGCATTTTTACAATACTTAAAACTAGTCAATTTATTGTGTATTCATTTATGTATTAAATATTTAATTTTTAACATATTAATTAATAGGTACCTACTATTAATTACTAAGCTTTACTAATATAATATAAAATAAATAACGAAGTATTAAACTTCTTGTACTACAGTCTATAATAGTACAATAGCTTCATGAAAATATGTTAACAGAATTCTTATGACCTATTTGCGTTGTTTCAAAAAGCCGTGTTCTTTCTGTCAAGGCATAATGGTATATTTTGTTAACTTGTTTTGATTTTGACGATACCTAAATAAAAACATGTTTATAATGTGAATTTCCACATGGTTTGGTTTTAATGTTATTATGTTATTTGAATAAAACTGTTAACGAAAATCGCTTTAAACTATGATATTTAACTATTTATTGAATATACAATAAGAACCCAGACTCCATTGAAAGTCAGTCTTCGATTTTACAGGCGAATACACCATTAGGTATAGTATAATAATTCCCTTTCCCCATTCCTCTACATCAACACGGTTGTATTATATTTTGAATAGCCCTATTATACAGGACTGCCGACACGTATGGGACCCAACCTTTGATATTGTACACCTATAGAAATGGACAGCGAGAGGGTGTGAGTGAGATGTATAGAATGGCAGGGGGTTGGGGGGGGGCAGCTATAGGTGAGTGAGCGTGGTAGAGAAATAATGAGAGAGAGCGAGAGAATGCAGTGGAGGTGTGCCTTTTAACTTGCTAAACTGAAGCGTTGCAAAACTTTCTCTAAGTGATATACGGACCTTCGACAAAACACCCTAGGTTTCTGCGCAAGGTTCAGTTTCCAACTTAGAAACCATTATTTGTCCATTAAAGATAATGTATTATAAAAAAAAGTTTATGTTGTACGAAATTCTTATTATCGATTATTGGTAATACTACGATATCCCAATCATTTGTTTTGCGTGTTAAACTATACTATAACTATTATGTATATAAAAAATAAATCATTTTGAGACTTATGATATTGAACTTAAGCTTAGTTTTGTTAGTCCCACAATATAATTGATTACTTGATTATTATAAAATGATAACTATAATAATAATAATTGTATTGATAATCATTTAATCGTTTGTTTTCAAATCATACCCTAATTATTATTATTGCAAATCTAAAACTTTGTAAGCCAAATATTATAATTATTTCACACACCGCAAATGACTTGGACATGAACTTCAGAGTAGGTGCCTATAATTTATAATGTAATTTTATTGAAGTAGTCGATAATTTATCGTCAGTATAAATAATATAAAATTAAAAGTAGTAAGATCAGCGTAAGTAGGTACCGACCATTATGCATGCAATTATGAGGAAATCTTCACAATAGAGTTCACTGTATATATATTATATTATAATATTATTATACAATATATGAGACGTTATGTCTGAGGGAACGACTGCGGCACCGCGCCAGACCATGTTCAAGCAGCATGCTGTGGATTACATAATGTACCAATTCACCCAGTTTTTCTCACCCTCATATCTTTGCTCTCTGGCATCCTCAGCTTTTGAATAATAAAAATACTTTACCTATCATAAAATATATTTCGACTTTATTTTAAAATTAAAATTTCTAATGTGTTTTATTAGAAATATCAATATTTAAAAGTAATTGTTTTGTTTAAAACAACGTAACTTGAATTCAAAAATCTTGATCGCTTTTGATCCGGTGTGACTAGTTTGCGCACATTCAAAGTGTTTTGCCTGAAAAATTGTCACTACCTACTCGATCACGTTATACAGGCAGTCAAACCCGACGATTTAAAATGTACTGGTGAGCATGGCTATTTTTTCGAATCGTCGGGTTTGACTGTTGCACCCTGTATATGCATATTTTTTTTTTAATTTTAACGTTCCTAAGATAAATGTATTATAAGTCACAGATAATAGTACAAATTACCGAATATTCGATTGAAATGTAAGTATATTTAAAAATAAAAATAAAAGTTTGTGTAGATTATATAATTTTGGACTTTATGGAGGTACTTAAATCTGTGTGCAATCGAGTTGGGTAGGTTTTTTTTAACGCATACGAGTTGTAGCCCTTTCAATTACAGGACCTCAACTGCATCGCATCAGTTGGTAAACGGTTAGCTTTCGTTAGATAAATTTCATGCCATAGGTATTCTCTATATACAGATATATAATAATAATAATATATTATGCGTCGACTAACCCGAACCTGTTATCTTTAAATGTATTAACAAGTGCTTTTCACGGAATCCCAACATGTTCAATTCGTGCAAGTTTAATTTATTTTGAATATTTTATGGGCAATTTGAGCACTTAATAAAATACAGTAATTGTAAGTCAACAACAAAATTAAACGACATTACAGAAGAACCTCACATCGTTATTTTTTGTTGAAACTAAATATTTTTGGATTGAAAAATTTACTACAACCTATGATTCAATTAAATACCAATATTTACTTTTAAATAAATATCGTATTGTGTAAAATGTACGATAAGTGTTTAATATTATTTAGTATGTAAAATGCAATAAAAAAAACTATTACAGTAACACAGTCTAATACAAATGTAATTTTACAACTCATATATATATAAACGTATCTACAAAATGTTATATGTTAATTGCATTTTTTAAATTGCCATTTTTTTGAATTAATAGGTCATAGATGCATTTTTCGAAAGAGCATTTTCTTGATATATTAACACATTTTATTGAAACATTTATCATTTTGTCTAATTGTATTTATTATAATTTATAAAACATCAGGTAACAAAAAAGAAAAAAATTCTAAATCTTGATAATATGTTGTGTAGTAATGTAGTATAGATGACTTATTAGCAGCAAATATCTCATTTTAAAAATCAGATATTAAAAAAAATATATATATATATATTATTATTATAATATAGTGGTTTAATGAACTGTTTGTGATTACTGATAATAAACAAGAATTACTTACAACATGTTGTCTATTTGATTAATTTTTAATTAAATTTAACTATGTTAAAACATTTTACTTCATCTTTCATTATTTTAAGCTCTTAGATGTATGATTTCCTTGGTTTTCCTGATGGTTTATGTATCTTAATCAAACCCTCCGATTTTAATGTGGTAATATTCTTCATCATCTTGTAAGATGGCCCGTCATTCCACATCGTCAAACGTCGACCCTTATTGCGTTTTATTATTTTCTTTCTTCTCTTACATGGTCTAATATCTTAGAATTTCCGTTCTTTTTCACTATTTTATATTTATTCCTTTCTCTTCCGTAGCTGGTGTTTGGAAAACTTATTAATACGGTTCATTACAGACACACGAATTCTCAGAATTGATTTTTTTATCCGTCCTAGATTAAGAACAAATTTAATAACCTGCAGCACTATACAGGTAAACAAATTGAAAAAAATATATGTTTTTTTTTTAAATCCCCAAAAGACATCAAATTATTACATAATATATACCTACCTATATTCATCTTTATCTTATTAGTCATTACCTACCGATGACCTGAAGAACATTTGAAAATACTTTCCAGTTTCCGGGGAAACTTATTTGAATTTTTTAGTACCTATAAATCTAACTATAAAGGACAATTTGTAAATTGTTATTTGGAGTTTTAATTGTTGTAGACAAAATTATATTATAATACAAGTTTGTTTCAATTTATGTAAACATTCATACATTAAAAACACATTAGTTAAAAACTATTGTTTGTGGTATTGTTGAATCATATTATGAAATTATTCAAGAGTTTGTTTTGGTTTGTTTTAGAATGACTAGAAATACCTATGTTGTATAGGTGCTATCATATAAATATAACAAAATATAATACATAAATGAAATAAAAAAAAATTGTAATCATTTTATTAAATCTTCAAAATATTTATCAGACATAAAATTGAGTTTATTTGAAAAAGCATAAGTAAAATATACTTACACATATTTTACTTTTTACTACAATTTCCTAAATTTTATTTACACATAAAATGTTGTATAGAATAATAATTAATCAAAAACTTCAGTAAAGTAACTTGGTATTCATATTTTTTAAGCTAAATAGTTAATTATTCTTTGATGTTTTATTATAGTTCATAGTTTATTCATGATTGGTGTGGTCCGATATAATAATTTATATTTAATAATATTATGTATTAAAAACATAATTATTTATGTAAATATTATGGGTTGAGATTTTATTTTTAAACTTTTAAAACAATAAATTACAAATAATTTTGGGATTGCCTCAATAACTCATTCGTAAAAAAAAAATGTTCCTGAACCTTTCAGTGTGTCGTTATCTTTACAGTATTGCTTATCATCTGAAGTTTCTTTTCTGTAATAACAAACACACAAAATAAAACAAAAAATATATTACCATTTTTTTTTATCTACCCTGTTTAACTAACTGTGACCGTTTTGTTGGGGACCATAAAGGGAAAAAGCATTTTTACGCATTTTTTCTATGTACCCGACACATATTAGAGGTCATTCCCATGTTTGGCTCAGTCATATGGAATGTGAGAGGGAAGGAAAAAAAAGTTAACAGTCGTTTTACGTGTTCGGAATGCCTTAGTGGGTTAGTAAATAAAATTCACAGAAAATTACATTTTGTCGGCTAACCAACACTGATAAGCTTTGACACAATAGTGTTGGTCAATATTCGTTCAAATTAACATCCACTGGGACTACCACTGTAAAAGCTTCATATGAGTGCAAGTTTAAAACGTTCAGCTCCAAATAGGGGTGTTCTATTATAAAAAGTATTTCGACTACAACGCACGCAATGCGATTAATGTTATTGTTTTTAAAAAAAAATGAGTAGCATATAGAGTTACCTACCTATTTGTGTTCAAAAATAATGAGATGTTATACATTTCTCGTTTGTCTTTGTAATGTTTAAATGAGATCTGAAGATTAGAAAACCATTATAGATGCTACAAAAGGAAATATTCATTACGAAGAAAACGACCGATGTTCCAACCGATGTACACTAATGCTTTTAAGTACTTTAATACATTACGGTTAGAGCTGTGTATGATTTATGTATGGAATAAATAAAATAAATGGAACAATTTATTATAAAATAAATGCCATTTTTCTTATTCTAAAGTTATATATATTCACAAATCACAGATGGATTATGATATATCATATTCATATAAAAATAAATATAAGAAAGCTTATACATTTTAATTCAATAATATAGTTGATTCACATATAAGAAATATTTAAAAAAAATTAATAAACGTTGTGTATGAAATCAAATAATAATATTACAAATATGTTCGTGTAAGTAATACGTTATGGATATTGAAAAATGAATGAAGATGTTTAAGTTATTTTTTAGAAATAACTAAAGTACATATAAAGTTTCAATTCAACGCACGTTGTCAAAAAATGAAACCATATACTTAACAGGCTATTGCAGGTAGTACTTGTATTTTCATATGGTATTATTTATTTAAACCATTTTGTTTTGTGTAAATAATTTATAAATGTGGTCGTTCTCGTTAAGACAGTGTATAAGGGTCATGGTTTATTCTTCTTTCTATTTTATTTCGGAGTAAAAAAAAAACATTATTTTCGATCTATTGAAAATGAGTTACATGTAAGATTCTAAAAAGTTTATAATGTTAACTCTAAAAACTAAAACAACTTTTTGAAACATAAAGGCACATGTTTTTCAAACATCTACGGCTTTTACAGACGTCATAAAAAAAGTTTCATAATATATTTATTATTATTACTAACCTAACTTACGCTACTTTCCGGTTATTCTTTGCGACAAAATTTAACAAGACATACCTACTTTGATAAATGGTCCAGAGTTTCAGGATGTTTTAAATAATCAATGTTTGAGGTACTGCATACACGGCCCAACCTATGAACAGTGAACACTTCGATTTCGCATAAATTTAAGTGGTAATCCACACGGAATGCTACATAATATTTCGGGAATTATGAGTATGTGTTCATTTCGTGGGTGTTTTTAGCTATCTGCACGAAATTTATTGCGCTTTAAAAGGATTTCTCTCGGACCCTTTAGCGAACCGAAATCCCTTAGGGGTATGTGCTTCAGTGTATATATGTACACATTTATACGGAAGCGCCCAATTCATGTGGAGTGTCTGGAAATTTTCCAAAATCGATATAAGTAAACTGAGCATTAAAAAAAAAAAGAAAAGATAGAGAGATGGAAAGAGAAAGAGATGAAGTGAAAGAAAGAGTGAGAGAGAAATATAGGGGTGGAGAAGCGCAAAAGAAAAAAAGAGATCAGTACAAAAGAAAAATAATGATGGTGACCGGAGATGAAAAAGGCAAAGCCGTATACAAAAGGGTTTACTCATGGATTTTGTAATCGATTAGAATAATAATAAAAAAAACACACAGGTCATTGTTCGGAAGATCGTGACACTTGGATAACATTTTTAAATAAACACAACACCAAATGTTTTAATATATTGTCTGTTTTATTAAAAAATAAAATCCATTTATTTTATTGATTTGTAAATAAATTATTATTGTTAATATTATTATAATTACTTACTTAGGTACTAAGAGCAGGGTAGTTATATACTTATAAACATATATTTATTTACACGCGTGATTAACCTTTGGTTCATTTCGATATTTATGTTCTTATTGTTATAAAGTAAGTACCTAGTTAATATATTTTAATTGATTATCTAGTGATTACCGTAAAATCTACCCAAATTTTGTATTCACATTATGTCTTATCTCGAATTACGCAATATATTTTTCTGGAATATATAAAAACAAGTTTTAAAATAATAATATGAGATACTTATATACTTTTATTTTTAACAAAGATATTATAAAAAAGACATTTACGAAGAAAATAGAAAATATCTCCCCTCCATAACTTATTGTATTAAAAAAATATACTTATATTATATGGTTAAATATTGTGTATTTCAAAATATAATGTCGCATAAAACTGTGCATTTAATTCATTATCGATTGCAACAACTTATTAAATAAATTTTATTATTTCTTGATGAAGTCAAATGTTAATAAAATAATATTTTATTGATATTCTATAAATTATATCAAACAAAATATGTATCAACAACATAAGCTGATTCACGACTATATTAGTAGATATATGATAAAAAAAAAAAAAACTATCATCTTTACAAACTGAACAGTGGCTTGTTTTTTGTAAAACAAAATATCTAGATGCGGGTAAATATTAAAATTTGAAATTTAAATTACAGCTAAATAAAAATTGTGGTAAATTATTCTTTTTTTTCTAGATATTTTCATCGTTTTTTAATTGTTCACACAAACAAATTGATTAAATTAATAACGACGCATTCGCATAGGTGCATCTGAGTCTTAGGCATTTTTTTTATTAATGTCCCTTTCCTTAATAACTAAATAGTTAATAAATCAGAAAATGATTACTCTTTCTCAGCTATATATTTTTAAACTCCAATAATAATTACCAGATACCTATAATTGAAATGTTTACTTAATACTCTAATAAAATAATGATACATAACACGTTTTATCAATTTATGGTAAATGATTGTACCTATTGTATGAAAAATTAAATTAAAATTAAGAGTCTCTATAGTCGGCTTTAACAAAAATATAAACATTTTCAGAATATGTAGGTATAAGTTATAACTATAAACTAATAATATATTGTATTACATGATATACCAAAATGTATCTTTTAAAATGAAAAGCAATAAAATTAATGAGGTAATGACAATTAGAGAGAACAACTATACAATTGCATATTTTATAAAATAATACCTTTATATAGGTATTTGTGTGTTAAATAATTCATTATTTGTTTAATAAAAAAAAAAAAATTCATAATATTTATGACATATTATATTATTTTGTATCAAATACCAATATTGTAATTCGCCCATAATTATCATTTAATTAATACAATATAAAGGTTTTGAAAAAAAAACAGCAGTACAGTGCGCAGAAAGTATAAAATCTTCAAATACTAATCATTATGTTCTATATTTTTCTACTTTTCTAAATACGTCATTCTCGCAGAAAACTGTTATATAAATTGTAAGTGAAGATTTATTATTAAAGACAAGATGGACTTATAATAGGTACGTAAACACAAACACAGTTTTCCCATAGGACTTTCTAAATCTGTAGTTCCAGGTAGTATTTACTGAGTGTTTTCAACTCTGGGTGAGCACATAAATATTATATAATATTAAATAGTATGTACTTTTAACGTCTATTCACTTTGTCCGAGTTGACCGCGTAACCATACGAGCATCCAAAATTGGCGGCGGCTTTTATCAATTTCTGCAGGTTAGTATTGACCGAACAACCACATTGATTACAAACATTGTGTGGATATTTGCACAGCATATTAAGTTCACTCGACGACATGGACGGCCCGGAACCGGCGCCGGAGAGACGGGTGGTCTTTTTGCAAGAATTCCGCAAGTTGGTTATCTATAAATATGAAAGAACGTCAGTGAATGACTTTCGATAGACATCAACTTTTAATATTTTATCGATGGTCCGATCAGGAAGAGGTTATGGATTTATCGCGTTTGAATAAATAAAGATAAAACGAATAAGTTTCGAAATGTGATTACGATATTATGTAACAATAAAATTGTATAAAGATAGCTGGTGGTGTACTTTAGTATAAGGTACTATGTCTATATACTGGTTAGGTATATACCTATTTAAACTTATTCGACCATTTTACAAAAAACAACGTAAATTGTCTCCGACGTAATTTCGTTCGATCTAAATTATCAACAATCGCGATAAAACACAACAAAGTTTCGACACCCGAATGCTTTTACTCGGTATAATGCCCGCGTATATGTGTCAAATCGATTTTAATTTTAACCGGTCGTTTAAAGCAGCTGCCAGGAGCAAGCGGGACGCGCATATACAATGAACGAGTGAGAAAATCGGAATATTGACCTGACGAGGTCTACAGCAAGCACTCCGTAAGTCATCAAGTGCTCGGATTACTGACTTAAACAGCTTCTGCAACCAATAGGCGTCCGCACACCCCATGTCGTTGTCCGACCGGGCCAATAAGTCTAATATTTCACGTACTCGTCCGCCCACCATCCGCACACACACGTCAGCCGGCAGAGTGTCTGACATGTCAGCAGCCGACTTAGAACCACTTCCACTAGATTTCTGGTCCGCTGCAACGTGCGATAGAAAAACAAAATGAAAGTTAACATGCTAAACCGCTGTTATGTGGTCAAAGCTCACTGCGTTCCTCATCATCAAAGCTCTACTCCGACCCCCACCCACAATAGACGCACCGAAATGATTTCGATTTAACTGTTTCAGCATTTCGAGCGCAAAAGTTTTAAATTAAAAATGAAACTTTCTCTGAAAGATACGATAGTTGTTCGTTCACTTGGTCGGTTGGTGAAAAGAAAATGTTTGCTCTTTGGGCCTTGAGATTCATCCATAATAATGTGCCTCACCACTAACTGGCGTTAAAAAACGAAAGCGTCCATCGAGTGTTAATACAAAAAGTTTCGTTCCCAGTGCACCCAAAAGTTAATTGGATGGCATTCTTTGCTAACGAAATCCTTCTAGCGTTATTTAAATTATTTTAATAAAGGGTTATTTCTATCTATGGCAACACATCTTAATAAGTAATAACAAAAAGTCAAAACGTATATTATGAGTGCTTCAATATTACTTTTTTTTTAACATGACGTTCTCATTTTGTGAAATGAATACGAAATTAAATTGCATAATTTAGTATAAATAAATATTTGTTGTAAGCTATCAATAAAAATAATCATAGAACAACTAATATTGTTGTGGACCATGGTTATAGATGGAAATATAGATGGAAATTGCCCATTGACCCATGATTCCAATACATTAAAAGTGTCTACCGAAATGAATCTCTATAATCAGTATTTAAGTTAAGTTAAACAGCTGGAGATTTAAGAGAGCATTTAAAAGGTAACTTAATTTATACTATCACTACAACAAATAAGCGCTAGTGCCGAAATCTCCTACTGATTATTTAGATTCATTTCGGTAGACACTTTTCAAGATTCGTCGGCAACCATACTATCTTTAATCGTGGTTTGGACTATTGATAAACATTGCGTATTGAATGCATATCTGTGCACTCCATATTATTATAATTCAATAAACTCTTTATAATCGTTTCAGTGTTTCATATAATATTATTAAATAAAAAATGATTTCACTCGTAGCCCGTAGGTATATAATAAATTAAGGTAAATGTTAGCTATCAATTAATAACTACAAATTTTAATACGATTTTGTGGATCCGATTTCAATTTTGAATTTGTATATAATTTATAGCATTATATTATACCTATATATAGTATTAACCTAAATAAATAAATGTAAAATAAACGGACAATATCCCATTAGGTATAAACTAAATATAGTCCTCCTATTGAAACTCAGCTTAGCACTACCTAATATTATTCTAGCATGAAGAATATTATGCATAGTAAGTAATTACATAATATCATACGTAAACCATTTTACATTCATTGACGATCATATTATTATTAGTGGATATCACTGAATTATGTAATGGTTAATTGAACCAATGAGTATTAAAACTTGAATACTAAACAGGTCAGAATAATGGAATTTTAAAGCACAATATTGATGTAGGAACCCGCATACATAATTATACATGAACCTAATTTATAATATATTAACAATCGACATGAGGATTATAAATAGTTTTACACAATTTAATCGTGTATACATAATAGTTTACCATTGTCACAGAGCGTTTTACATTTAGTAATCGTATTCCGGATGTTTATATCAGAGTTCCCAACAAACGATTTCGTACTGGCTTGTTCTAAAATATTGTCACAAACTCAAGTAAATTGTGATTATATCAATAAGGTTGGTTTATTAAATAAATATTTTTTCAATACTTGTTTGAGGAGCTTTGTGTTTTTTTACGTAGCTCGATCCATCAAAATAAGTCAAACGAACTGACGTTTTACTGTTTCCGTGAAACTTCTGAAGTAAAGCTGAAATAAATTATAATGAACGTAATTGTTGTTAGAGTTCAATAACTCAACAATGCGAGAATCACTGGAGTAAAAATAATTTAAGTTTAATGTTGATAATATGTTCGGCAAATTTATTACTAGAATTAGAATTTATGTCTTCATTAGTGTGGCACGATACGTCATGATCAGCAATGCATTGTTTCCGAGAACACATAATTTGTTGGAAATATTTTTAAAACTATACAAATTGTTTAAATTATTAAAGCATAATAATCATAATTTGATATTTTGATACCAAAAAAAAATTTACTCAGCATTATTATAATATTATATTTATTTATTTCGTTTCCATAAAAACTCGTTGTATTCAAAATGCTTGTTATTGACTATTAATGATAGTAAACGAATTTAAAAATTCAAAACATATTATATAATATATTGTCCATAGGCATATTAGGCACATGCAACTTAGAGTTTAGGTAAAACTATACTAGGTAAATATACAGAGTGTATATCTCATGTCATTGTAAGCTGGGTTTTTTAACGATTTTTTAACGATTATAAGTGTTTCTTTATTTTTAACAGGCAATTTTTTTATAACAATTTCAACATTTTTAAACACGCAGATGTACCAATAGCAAAATTAACTTTTTTTTTTAAAAAAAAAAGTAAACACTATATTTTTTAATGAATTCTGGTAAAGCTTTTTTTCCTGAAAATTTTAGTAGTCAAATCATCAATTTTGGTTCACTAGCTTATTAACTATGGTCCTCCAAAGATTAGTAAAATATGCAATAATACTTTTAATTGAAATAATTTATATAGGTTTAATTTACAAGAGCTAAACAATATATTCTTATAACTACCTTTTGATACATTTAAATAGTTGAATCCATGACACGCTCAGGAAAAAAAATAACATAAACAAAATTGTTGGCAAACATAATTCATAATTTTTATTTTAACATGTTATGATCATAAAAATCAATATTATTATTTTACTTTATAATATAAGGATTTTAAGTTCAAATATTTACAAAACACGGAAAAATCACGAAAATTATCAAATTATTTTGAGTTAAGAATTCATAAAAATTTTTCTTTTTAAATCTAAGATATCAAAATACACAAGACTCCTTATAAGTTTTTCTACTTTTATCAAAAAAAAAAAAAAAATTCAATAAGAAAGTCAAGGTAAATTTTTATAAGCGTTTAAAATTCAAATGTTTACAACTCGATTTCTCATGTAACGATTTCTTTATTTTGTTGTAATTCAAAAACGAATAACTGTACATGAAAATTTCACTGAATATCTATATTAGCATTTCCTATACACCATACAATTTTGAAATACAAGGTTCCTGATATATTGTTACATATATCAGTTGAAAAATATTAGAAATACATAGGCACAATTTTTTTTCATAAGAATTTAAAGATCGAATTTTGATAAAATTTATCAAATTTAAAATTGAATAATTATTTCGTAGTTAAAAATTTATAAAAAATTCAAATTTTATATCTCAGAATTGAAAATTTAAAACAAGATTCCACGTAAGTAGTTAATTCTGTTACCAAAAAATCTAAAAAAATACATAAGCACAGTTCTTTTTATAGTCATTTTAAGTTCGAATTTGGACGAAATTACATAATAAAAAACCTAGAATAACTATTTTAGTTATTTTGTTGTAATTTTATAATATTATTCGTGGGTACTTGAAACTTCTAAAGTACACTATTATATATCTATGATGGTATCAGGGTTTGTTGTTGATGTATAACGCGTTATAAGTACCTAATGGATATTGGGATATGATTAATTTGGAATTTATTATAGGTACCTATTATAGGTCAATTTTTTTAATGCCATAGAATCGTTTTTCTTATACAATGATATGATTTCAATGAATTTAAATTTAATAAAATCTATTATACAGTGACCCACTTGTAACCTAGTGTACAGCAGAGCAACTTTTTTTATTTAAATATGATTTTTCATTGAACATTAAATGTACATAGATGTGCCTATATACCTATGTGCCTATACCTCTAAAATTTAATTTCCTGCATATTTAATTACATGTATTTCAATTTGATTTTATGATAGAACGATGATTAATATGAATTATTTTCAAAATGTAAAAATATTTAAATATAGATACCTAACAAATAAAAAAAATATTCGCTTTTCTGTCAAGTGTACCTCCCCATTAGGTAGGTCACTGAAAATCATTGAATTCTGAAAATAGTTCTTAGTGGAGACTGACTGACAGCCATACTACTAAGGTTATGTTTTTTGTTTTTATTATGTAGGTATTCATAATGCTATTATTTAGTTAATTTATTTTACTACTAGAAATACAATAGGTTGAATTAATGTCTGCGAAAATATTTGTTATGTTATATTAATTATCATAGTAGTAAAAAGCCTCAAATCTTAATATAATATGTAATATTGATTCTAAAATAAATGTATTATAGTTGGATAATTTCGAGAAATTATAATTGTTGATAGATTAATATTAATTACCATCGTTTTAAAATTACCAAGATAGCTCCTATATCTACCAAACCCAGTATCATAGAATTATTATCCTTATTACACAAAGTTAAATAACTCAAAAATGATTCTTTTGAATTTTTATTTTGATAAGTATTAAGTACATCATAATTATCAAAAAAATCATCCAATAAATAATTAACAATAGAAAAGGGGGTTCTCATTTGAAAAAAAAAAAAGATCTTTGTCTAACAACAGAACACTTCTTGCGTGGTGCAAAAAACCTTAAAAGTTTAAAAATATGGTCCTTAAGTATATTTAAAAACTCCAAAAATCATATTTTGAATAACTGCATTATTGATGAAGAAAATAGGTTGAGCATGTTTGGTGAATCACTCTGTATACTATGTATTTGGTGAGAAACATAATGCTCTAAATGTATTCATTTTTTAATTACAACAAATACACAATTAAATATACCTTGATACTATATTAGCTAGTATTTTAAGGAAATTATTGAGCCAAATATAATTATAATTAAGCAGGTACATCATAATTCTTAATATATGTTTCATGGAATACTTGTTAAGTTTCTGTGTTTGCTGCTATGCTTTAATTAATCAAATAGTTTCACATGCAAATACCTCGGATCCATTTAATTTAAACAAATATTTTACTATTTTTTATTGTTTTCCATGGAACTATTAAAAGTTCACTACATATTATTATATTCACACAAAGGTTCGATATAGGTGCATAGGCTTTGAACATTTGTACCTATGTTAATCTATAATTAATATATTAAATTGTTCAGTTGAAATTTAAAGTAATTATTGTTATGACTTACACCTAATATTATTGATTCAATTATTTATTATGAAGAATCTATTCAATGTTAATATATTTAAAGTGATAAGTCTTAACGGTGCAATTACTTAAATTATTATTATGATTTTTTTTTGGTTTGGTTAAACTTATAATCGTCATTAATAATAATTTTATTTGAATAAAAGGTTCTAAGCCGTACCATTAAAATGTACGTCAAATATTGGTTTAATCAAGGAGGTAAAACGAATCCCTTCATTCATCACGATATCCGATATTCCCATTAAGTAATTGAATGTGCGTATTAACTACATCTCCATATCATATTCGCGTAAATAAAATAATATATTCAAACGATTGATTGGCTGGATAAACTGAGTAATCTAAAATAAGACATATACATTTAATTTTTTTGTTCCATTGTTTTTAATCGTATAATACTCAAATACTCCATGTTCAAACTATAGTTTTCTCAGAACACACTTTTTAGCATTGTCACTCTGGCTGACAAATCGTTCTGAAATGTGCAGTACACCAGTCACCAGTTAAACGGCTTATGACCCATAGTCATAATATCTGATTCATGTATTCTTATTCGTTCAACATATTTTGTTTTGTTAAAGGCCAATCAAATAGCATAACACTCTTTTCATGGGCTCCGAGCACGTAGGTATTAACGAAAATGTAAAATATTTTTTGGCTTAAGCTACTGCAGAACTTATCGATTTATAATCTGTATAGTAAACGAAATTCTTTTACTTTTCCTCACATATTATAATATTATAACTTAACCTTTTTTCACTTCACCTAATTTATGAAACATAAAAAAAATGGAGAAATCAGACAACCAGAGTGCATTCTGTTGTGCAGTAGGTAAATACCTATCGAATGAGCACCGATTCACTTTTCTGTCAGAAAAAATTTTAAAGTTGAAAATCAATGCCTGTTTTTTACTGTAAACCATAATAAATACACATAAAAAAAAACTCACACCATTGTGTAAAATCAATTAATAGCTCCATTTAACATGTAAAAAAAATATTATATAATATCATATTATAATATTAAATCGAAAATTAAAATATTTTGGTATTAACTATTCTAATAGTATTAATGTATTAGTGTATGGATTTAGTTCCGGGTCTGTTGTATCTGGATAAAGATCACATACCGTATTATAACTGGGAACTATAATATAATATAGAATTATATAAATCCGACCACGACTCTATTAATATTATCCTCGTTGCGCCGTTGAAATTATAATAATACCACCTACCAGATTTAATAACCATATCAAACTATACATCGATGGGCTGATAAATTAATTTTTTTTAATTATATACCACCCTACCTACCTTCATGTTTATTTGGTTGTGCACTCCATAGTTTTTTTTTTTTGTTTTTAAATTATAATATCATATACCTAACAAGTAAATAATTGTATACGTACACTACGGTAACGATGAAAATTTTTTAATTTATCATTTCATAAATTCTATTTTATAATGACTTCCACGGCGGCCGCGGCAGTCGTTATAATTATTTATTTGTTCACCCGTAAATTTATATTCAAGTGAAACTGATCCGGTAAATTCTTTCCCCCCTGGGTCTCGTTCATTGTTTTCCGAACTTCCTGAGAGGCACTCACTAATACCCGACTTCAGAGGAGTATACAGTCTAATACTGCACAACGAGTTCGTTATTTGAATGTTTACATTTTAGCGTTTAAGCAATATAGAATATCGCCACGTTATCTACACAGTTTACCGTTGTTTTACGTTTCACAAAAGGCCGGGGAAACTAGGTCGTTTTAGATAAGGGCTCAGTAACGTCTATATACCCAAACGTAACGTATGTATGTGTGATATGTATATGTATGTATGTATGTATATATATATATATATATATATATATATATATGTGTGTGTGCGAATTCGAGACGGCGAGTTATCGCCATAACTCTAAAACGCACACTATTAGTCGCGAGCATGCAGAATAGAGCAAACGCATAGCAATTATTTTGTTCGTCGCGACCGTATAGTCTGCACGCCTCCCCTCGCCCACTAGTGAATTCTAAATACCGGCTAGGGTTTCTTATAACAACGCCAACCCGTCTGACATATAACACGCACACACACACACAGTCAGATACGAGTATGATATTATATGTCGTGTGCGTATAAATGCGTTTTTTCTCTTCTCCGGCGGCCCTTTATTCTTATTTCGTATATTATAAAGCGGTTGCGGCGGCGGCGGTGGTTGAAAATGACCGAATGAAAATAATAAAAATATCGTTTCAATTCGAAAATCTGACAATGGCAGACGGCTGCGGCGGGACAGTCGGTGGCGGCGGCGGAGGAGGAGAGGCAGACGAGGGAAAAAAAATGAAAAGCTCGTGATTGATATCGTTTCACGGACATCGATTCGGCCGGGTGACGACGATGTGATGGCAACTGCAGCCAGCGAGGCGGTGTGCGCACACCAGTTGATAGATTGTTTCTCTATTCTCGGCCTCGCGATATTTCAACCTCGCCGCGTCCTCTTTATCTCGTACCCCGTTCGCCGACGCTATATTATGTATAATATAAAATGTTTTATATTCATTACGATAAATTGATCGGATCGCCGTCAATAATAATAATAATATCATATTCGTCAAATGAATTTATATTTTTTTTTTTTTTTAGATGGAAAAAAAAGGTCGACAGTTAAAATCATCCCTGCCCTGCCAGCAGTGGTTTGTTTTGTTTTGTATTTTTTTTTTGTTTTTGATAACCAAACCGATTCCGTTTAATCGGCTCCAAGGTTGTTCGTATTTCGTTTCTATATATATTTTTTATATTGTTTTTAGTCGTAAAACGCTGCTCGTGTACAGGGTAAATGTATCGTTCATTAAATCAATTACACGTGTTACGCAAAAGCGCGTATTGCGCTATTTAATAATAACAATAATATTATGATATATGTGTGAGTGTGCGTGCGTGCGTGTGCTTGTTATACGTATTATTTATATCTCCGTATGGTGTATAATGTATAATATATTATTATGTGGTACTTAAACAGTAAATTAGGTATGTTATTAGACGAACTACTTCACTTGCGCTTGGCACACGCCCCGGAACGCCAACTTACACGATGGAAATTCGTTTTACGTGACCAAACTTATTTAACACTGATAAGATTAAAATTAAGATGTTGTTAACTTTGAACATTGGACAGCAATATACGATATCATCTCACGTTTAATGCGCACGTCAGATGTATTATTATTATTATTATTATTATTATTATGACAACCATACGTTCAATGTATAACTTACCACACTATTGTGTACGAATGTGATAAATGAACTGTATTCTAATGTAGTAGACAGTGTAAATACTACACACACGCGAATTTCCACGCAGTACTAAAGGTACCTATCTGACAGAATTAGTTGGAAATAATATTTGGATATTACGTTTCAAACTAGAAATAAATATGTAACAGTGATATAAATATAATTAAATTAACTATCGTGATAGACACGAATCAGTTATCGTGAATTTTTTTTATTGTTACCCATACTTAACATAACATTTGAATTGTATTCGTATACACCTCTTGATCAGTGTATTTTATTCTCACCTCATATGGATACCTCACGACATATTTAACTTATTTTTAATTATAGTAACCAATCTAAAGAGTTCAATCCTTATTATTAAATTATTAAAGTTGGAATTTCAATAAACAAATAGAGTTCCTGAAACTTTTACATTTCACAACTATTTTTTAACAGCATTATAATAATAACTTATTACTTAATGAATTTTAAATTGGATTAAAACTGCAGTGTAAGCTACATAGATATAATAGTAAAATACTAAGACATAACATTGTTTCAGAAATCAGAATATTACTCAATTGTATATTAAACTAAACTAAAAAAAAAGTTTAATATTTTAAAATATTAAATTTACGACTTATAAAACTTTTAATTTGTAATAAAAAACATGACAATAATAAACACGTATAGAGCTAGTGCGGTGAACCACGATTGCGCCCAGCTTACCTTTTTCCATTCAAAAAACGCAATACGATTGCGCTCGACCAATTAGCACTATCGCGCCAGTCTATAACCTTTTTTACCTGCATAAAACGCAACACGATTGCGCTCTAATATATATAATATATATAATATGTGTTTTTCCCGTATATGTTATATGTTATATTGTTATATAACAATTTTCTAGTACACTATTTAAAAATACAGTCGGACTTGGTTTTCCTTGGACTTGATTTCCCCATATGTACAACCGAGTAATCGAGATAATGTTTTATTGTTAATTTATCTTATTATCCATGGACTGCAGATATCAGTATGCGTCAATGATAGTGTCGTGATCGGATTTTACATTTGAGCTACACTTGACTGTTGGCTGTTGACTGTTAACTATTTTAAACCGTGCTTAACTCACTAGCTGTTCCGTAAAGTGTATCATCGTGAAAATAATAATAGTGTAAAAAATGGATCTATGTATATCAAAAAAGTTCGAGACTGAGAAAGGTAAACGTAAACCATGCATATTAGTAAATGGTCATAAATATAGGGAATATAAAATACTTAAAAGCGTAGGCAGTATTCGGTATCGGTGTACTAACAAAAATTGCCAATCGAGTATATATGTTGACAATAATGTTACGAAACACAAAATTGTAATTTATACATTTGTATTCTTATTATTATTATGATTAAAAAAATATTTAATTAGACATTTTTAATTAAAAAGAAATATCTATGCTAGAGCTACTATTAGAGTATTACTATTAAAAAAAAAAAAAAAAAATTGTAACTCAAAATTTTTAACCAAGCCAACAATTTAATTTTGTTGTCAGTCCTAAGCCTGTAATATTGGGAAGGAAAATTATTAAGAGCGCAATCGTGTTGCGTTTTATGCAGGTAAAAAAGGTTATAGACGGGCGCAATATTGCTAATTGGTCGAGCGCAATCGTATTGCGTTTTTTGAATGGAAATAGGTAAGCCGGGCGCAATCGTGTTACACCCGAGCTAGTGTTGGTTACTTGCATTTCTATTGTCTAAACTTATTACACCGCAATTCAATGCATTTTTAGATTCTGAGCGGAGCGATGAATGTATTGGTTTTACAATGATGTGTGTTTTTTTTATATTTTTATATTTTTATATTTTTTTTTGTGTCTGTCATCACGTTTTGGGACAGTAAAAGTGCTTCGATTTTCTTCAATAGTACCTTTTCTGATAGGAAAGTGAATCTAGTTGGTACTTTGGGGGGTCAAAAGTAAACATTTTCCAGTAGTTTTCACAAGCGCCGGGAAAAACAACATAAAAATTAAGGAAAAACGGGAATTTTTACGCAAAATCGATTTTCCAAAAAATCGAATTTGGTTTTTGGTGTAACTTTAAAACAAATGACCGTAGATACATGAAATTTTCACTGGTTGTTTATATTTGCATTTTATATACACGATAACATTTTCAAAATATTTTGATTTATTTTGAACTGTTTAGGGACATTTTCATTTTTCATTTTTTTTTAGTTATTTTTCTAGAAATATCAATAAAATTTTATTTGTTGGTTAAAAAAACTTGAAAATTTAATAGAAGACTAATAGTATATTGTTTCAAAGGCAGATGAAAAATATTAAAAATCGTTAGTCACAGTTTTTTTTATAAGCATTTAAAGTTCAAAAATTGACAAAATATGGAAAAATCACGAAAATTAGCAAATTATTTTGAGTTAAGAATTCGCAAAAATTTTCCTTTTTAAATCTAAGATTTGAAAATGTAATACAAGATTACTCATAAGTTTGTCTACCTTTATCAATAAAAAAATCTCTACCGGACAGTCAAATTAAATTTTTATGAGCGTTTAAAATTCAAATTTTTACAACATTGGATGTTCACTCGATTTCTCATGTAGCGATTTCCTTATTTTGTTGTAATTCATAAACGAATAACTATAGATATATGAAAAATTCACTGAATGTTTATATTAGCATTTCCTATACACCATACAATTTTGAAAATATTTTGACTCTTTTTGAGCTGTTTACGGACATTTTCAGTTTTCAATTTTTTTAGTTTTTTTTTTTATAATTGTCAATAAAATTTTATTTGGTGGGCCAAAAAGTCTGAAAATTTAATACAAGCTTTCTTATATATTGTTACAATATCAGTTGAAAAATTTTAAAAATACATATGCACGATTTTTTTTTATAAGCATTTAAAGTTGGAATTTTGACAAAATTTATGAAAATCTCGAAAATAATCAATCGTTGGAATTAAAAAATTATTAAATGTTCAGTTTTTATAACTAAGAGTTGAAAATTTAAAACAAAGATTCTCTTAAATAATTCATACTGTAACCAAAAAATCTAAAAAATATATAAACACACTTATTTTTTACAGACATTTTAATTTCAAGATTAGACAAAATTTCATATTTAAACCAAGAATTACGATTTTAGTTATTTTGTTGTGATTGTATAATATTATTCGTGGGTACTTGAAATTTCTAAAGTAATCTACTATATATATCTATGATAGTATCAGGGTTTGTTGTTGGTGTATAACGCGTTATAAGTACCTAATGGATATTGTGATATGATTAATTTGGAATTCATTATAGGTCAATTTTTTTTAATACCATAGATATGTATATAATATGTCTTTTACCTAGAAGGACATACCGTCTCCGCTCAGAATCGTTTTTCTTATACAATGATATTATATCATTGAATTCAAATTTAATACCATCCATTATACAATGACCCACTTGTAACCTACTGTACAGCAGAGCGACACCCACTTGCCCACCTTTTTTAATATTATTTTTAGTTTAAAAGTAGCGACAATCAACCATACTATGTAATTTGATTTTCCATAATATTATAAGATTATGATTTGACACAGACATTATACACCGTAATCGTTAGTTACATACATTGAAATTTATTTAAGAATTGTTATTAAAATTATCCAATAATTAGTTTGATTATAAATTGTTAGAACTTAGAAGTCGAAATTGTAAATATTTGTTTATGTATCAATCAAATTAATGCAAAAATAAAATTATATTTTATTCGAATTAAAGTGAGTGCGTAGCATATAATATGGTCCCATTTTCATCACAGTGTAATATTCATTATGTATACTCAATTGTTGTAGAAGTGCGAGAACAAAAACTACATTGCGCATCATCACAAAACATTTAACACATTTTAATGAATTTTCGTGAATATGTCTGGAGAATTAAATGTGTCTTAACTTTTGTTGAAATAAAAAAAAAAAAAATAGAAAATATGGTACGTTTTAATTTTGTAAGTATTTTATATTGTTGAAGTTTTACTTTTTGCTCATTTTATTCCGTGTTTCGTATGCTCTTTTAATATTAAAAGGGGAAATTAAGGTGTATCGCGCTTTCTATATTGAAAATGTTATAAACAACCAAGTTTTTTTTTTTTAATAAAAGCTCACGTATATTCTATTCTATGAGCTACTGTACAATGACAATGAACATTCAGTTTTTCATCGCTTCATTGATTCATTTTTTTAATAACATACATCACTATATAACATCACTAAGGTTCTATTATTTTCATTGGTGCGTTTTTCTGAATTATGAAATTAAAGTGTAGCTATAAGGACTATCGGGGTGGTCGGACGGCTTGACGGTACAATTGTTGGTTAGTAAATCGCTATAGTTCTATATTATATATTTTTTTATGTTATATTATAATACAATAAGAAGGCGGAATAAAAAAAAATAGTTGATAATAAATATAATTCAATAATTTTTATATCCTAAAACTAATTTATTAAATAATTATAATATATTTTATTATATGTATTATAAATGCTGTGAGTTGTTTTTTTGTAGTTCAAAAAATATGTATCGTGGTAAATTGAAACACTTTTCCATAAAATATATGACGTTATTCTCTGAAGACAGTTAAGTTTTAATAATATTTAGACTAATTCTAAACTATAAGTAAAGGTGAGTTTCTTGGTGTTTTTTATGATAAGTTATAAGTTATAACTAATATTAAAAAAATAAAATGTTTTCTCAATATAATTTTGAATTGATTCATGGGATGTGAAAAGGGTAACAAATTCGTATGTTTAATATAAACCCTAAGTAACTTTCTGAATATAAAATTTAATTTCCCAATTATATTTTGTAATTGTATTATAAAAATGAAGCATCTTGAAATCGATAGGTAGGTACTTACTTTTGAAAAAAATGAATAACCATCGTCCAAAAGTTTGTACACGAATATGTCACATATTATATTATGAAAAATATGATAAAGGTTTTGTATAAAAACATACATATAGGATAATAAAAGTTAAAAAGATATGTATAACGATTGACTAGATACACCTTGTTTAAAATGTCTTTTTTTTTGCTATTTAAGAAACTATCAGATGGACTATTTTAAAGCCAGTGGATCAAAAGAATATATTCTGAATGATTTTATTATTACATGAAACAAATGACATCCCCAATCCGGAAAATTAAGTCTTTTGAAGTATTTTTTCCTAGCATGAATTTGATACAAGAATGATACAAAAAAAAACTGTTATAGCCTTTACTTTTTCCTAAACGTTGTGCTTAAACAAAATACCTTACTACTTTATTATAATAGGTACTCGTTTACTCTGCTTGTAGTTTATTAGTTTCTTGACGTCCTGAGTTATCAAACAATGCCGAATAAAGGGGTTATTATAAAAAACAATTGATGAAAATTAAAATGTTTTTTCTTGGTGAATGTTTAGGTTATTCAAAAGATTTAAAATTTGTATCCTTAGATTAAAAAATACAATTTGAGAGTTCAAAGTTTTGAAACTATTGATGATGTTATAATATATAATTTTTGTATAAATTTATAGTTAAATTACTAAAGAATAACTTTTAATAAATAAACTATATTATTGTTATTATCATTATTATTATTATTATTATTTTATTATATATATTGTATGAAACTTATTCAAATGTTATACCAATGTATATATATTTCTAAAAACAAATTCTATTAGCTTGTCATTCAATTGAAACACTAATAATTATATGAAATTTTCGTTAATAATGAAATCATAGGTGTTATTTATCTACAGTGTTGGGAGTTATTTTTTTAAATAAATTATCTTTTAAAGTATCTAGATAATTATGTTAAGATTTATCTTATGTTTGGCTTAGATAAAAAATGGGCTTATCTAGATCATTTTACATTTTTATATAATAGTGCACCTACAAAATGTATGTTAATGAACCTATAATTAATAATTATACATTTTTTTTTAATTACTGTATTATTTTACAAACATGAACTACGATCACCTTAATCGTTTTTTGACTTATGTGAATAAATTCTTATTCCTACTTAGTGATCTTCATAATTAAAAGTAAAATGTATATAATTCTATTTCATATAAATGTTTTTTTGTTTTTAGAATTGGTATCAGGATCCATTGATCACAAAGTACCAGATAAAACGATTTCACCTTTAATTGAAGCTACGTCCATAAGGGGTCCTTATTTTGACAAGGTTGCATCAAAAAACGTCACTGCACTAGTCGGCCACACTGCCTATTTGAACTGCAGAGTCAGAAATCTAGGGAATCGAACGGTAAGTCGTATAATATTATTCCATCTAGACACGCGGTAGCGTGTCAAGCCAAGTTCTAGCTAACAGAACTGGCGAGCAGCACCGTGTGTAATATTACACGAACCATTTGGAGCCACTTTTGACCCCTTCATAACTCAAAAACTATTCCACATAAACATGTCAAATTTGGCTCATATATTGAGACTAACGAGATACATATGTGCTCTAAATTTCATAAACACACTTCAAACCGTTATTTAGATATTAACATCCGAAAATCGTCATTTTTATCACTGACTTACCTATAGATCAAAATTCTAACCCAGTTCCAGATGACCTAGATAGTTCAAATTTGGCATACAGATAGGTAGTTAGGTAAATACAAAGGAAAAAATCAGAAACTTGAAAATTTTTAATTTAAAATTTTTTAATTTTTAATTTTAATTTTTTTAGTTTTTAATTTTTTAATCAATTGATTTTATTATAATTTTGCAATTATTTTATCTATTATGTTTAATTTTTCAATTTATTAATGAATTGCCTCTAATTTAATGTAATGTTGACTTAAATAACCTTTCCCGTATCGCCGCTCCAAAAATACGACTAGCCAAATATGTGTCGATATTGTCGACCCGCGCGCAGCAACATACTTTTTTTTCTATCTATGTATGTAATTAATATTATTTTTTTTAAATATTACAATTAAAATAATTAAATAATTATTCTTACAAATTATGAATTATCCACCCAACAGTAGAAACTACAGTCAATAAAATTATGATAATTAAAAATATACTCAAAAAGAGTTAAAATAATTGTATATTAATTTTACATATATTTTATACTCTGTATATACAACGGAAAATATTTTATAATAAATATTATTATTAATATTAGTAACTGAATTATATTATATAGTAATAAACTTTATTTATAGAATACGTCATGGCTAGGTTAGGTTAGGTTACAATAATTTAAATACAAAAAGTAATGATATCCCACCAAAAACATATATGTAAAATGAGAGCCAAGTTCAATACTATAATATATGCCTTGGTTGTTGACTTCAGCGACAAAAGAAGTGAGATCTAAATGGGTGCCAAGTTAGGATAATATATTGAAGCCTAAGGTCTGACTTGGCTACGAATTATATATTATAGCATTTGCAAGTTCTAAAGCTTTGAGTTCTTATTTTATTCTTCGGAAAATCATCTTCACTCTTCCATTACTGTTTTAGTAGGTACTTATAATAATTCGTATATGAAAAGTAGCCAAGTCACACCTTAGGCTTCAATATATTATCCTAACTTGGCACCCATTTAGATCTCACTTCTTTTGTCGCTGAAGTCAACAACCAAGGCATATATTATAGTATTGAACTTGGCTCTCATTTTACATATATGTTTTTGGTGGGATCTATTTATCTTCGTAACATCGTATACTTATAAATAAATCATTCTGCTTAAAATATATTGTTTCTCTGTACATCTTGATTTGTATTAAACAACTAGTATAAATTCTATTAAATAATATGTACATCTATAATATTATTTAATACCATATTCACTAAATTCGTATATTATGTTTTTTGGTACATAAAAATATTTGATTAAAAACTCTAATTCCATTATAGGTGAGTAGGTGACTACACTATTTTCTATACTAAGTTATATAATATTATGCTGTAAGCTGATGAATTATGAAAACAAAAACGTATCAGTGGCCTGAAGTGGCGTGGCCTGCCGAGGTGTTTGGCTTCAGTCATAAATTTGGTCTGAGTGCCAGTACTGGTCGGTGTCCCGAGCTCCGGGATGGGTGACCATCTGAGTTTTAGTGTCAAATCCTTGCCACACATAAACGTGTTCAAACAAACCGTACCATTCCTAAAAAGTAACAGACAAATAACCTCAGTAGTCAAATCCTTAAACTCCAAAAAAATAAAAATAAAAACTCATCAGTTATTGCTAAAACATTTTAAATAATACAACATTCATAAAATTCCAATATTATTTTAAAGGTTATTTTTAAAAACAATTTATATAAAATAAAAATTCACAATAAAGTTCTATTAAATTTTTTTTAATATCTTAAGATACGTTTTTAACATTTTTTTTAAATTTTATTTAAAATTATTTGATTAATGGAAAAAAAAAAATAGATCAGAACAGACATTTATAGCTATATTTGTGAATTATTATAATAAAATTTAGTGTAAGCAGTATATTATAATTCTGTGTTATTATTCAAAAATAAAGGTCACTTTTGCGGATATAGTTAATTATTCAAAAGTTAATGAAAGACAAATGTTTACCTATTGAAAAATGATGTACAAGATCGTGTACCATAATTTTTACCTTCGATTCAATGAATAAATTATGAATAAAATGGGAAGGTACTCATGAATACTATAGCATCGATAATATATTAATTTTTGTTGAGCAATTAAGCTTAATAGAGAGTTGGACAATTGTCAATTTTTACAAAAACATTACAATATTGACCATTAGATAAAAAAAAAATACAAATACTCTTCAATTTAATATCATAGGTACCTACATTAAATTAATTCCTATATAGTTTATTCACATGACATAATCATAACTGTAATATTTTTATCTGTAAACTATCGTTATATTATACAAATAAATACATTTCAAAACTATTTCTACTAGTTTTCTATTACAGTAATGTAATTCAAATAAATTTACAACACTGCACATCCAACGTAATATAATAATGTTGCACCTATGCCAATACAATGATCCTCGCCTTAAACCACAAATTGAAAAGTGTTTAACAACAATATTATAAACGTTATAATAGAAGACATTCAACGGGTATATTTTATGGATCTAACTAGTTTAATACTGTTCGTAATCGTTTTATCCACCTCTAGTCACTTTATTGTTGAAAATTGAAATTATACAGTTAGTTGCATAACATTTTAGACTCGGTATTTATCTAGACTTGAAAACGTACACGTAATTATAAGGGAATATTTGTGCTGAAAGTGAAGTTTGAACGGGAATAATGATAAGTTATCATTATATATGACACAGAACATCGTAAGTCAACAGCCCGGGTCGTTAGGTGGACAGGGACCAGCTGGTTAGAGCAGTGACGATCCTAAATCCCGAGCATATACGAATAAAGGTACTCATTGTGTTTTGTATTGGAGAACACGCACAGTAAATGGACATCAAGCCCAGGTGAACACGATCCAGTTATATCCGGCTAAGTAATTAATCATAGTCCTGAATTTCCGGAACCAAACATCGGCCCAGTTGTTTGCCTGTAAATCCAATACAAGGTCTTTACGCCCTCCCCTAGAACTCCAGTTTCATAATTAACAATGCCTCTCTGTACAACGGCACTCATCTCTGTATGAAATGGGCCACTGGCCGTTCCGTTTTTTTTTTCATCATGTAACAAAAATTAGGGTTCTGTGGGATCACATTAAGGTTTGTAATACGTTCGACAAAAACCAGACAAAGGTCAATTGTACAAAAAGGTAAGCTATTATACATATCACTAAAGGAAGGGAAAATCAATATTTTTCAATTTGATCATTCTGAATAGTAAAGGCATTTATGTGAAGATTGCGAAACGCCATACAGAACAAATGCTCGTATGTTTGTATTTCAGATTTTTTCAACTTCAATACCCCTAATAATTTGAAGTTTGATTGTTGATATGAATTTAATGAATTTTATTACATCGAGATTTTGTGATTGTAGAACTTAGTGGCTATATAATATGTATTTTATATAATTCTAAAATTAATTAAATATTGATTGTTTATAATTTAAGGACGTTTGATCTACAATAATATTAATTTACAAAAATGCTTTGTCGTTCATAGCAATAAATTATTTTATTTTTATTTTCATATTACCAAAGCGTAAAATTGCGTCTAATATCATAAAATAAAATATAGTAATCATATTTCGCTGTAAAACGACTAAAATGTTTACTAATGAGAAACCCGATAAGTGTAAAGTCACGGCTGTAACAGTATTGTAACTATACTGTCCTGTAACAAAACACACGTTTGTATTATAATAAACCTTTGATGAATATCCATCAACTTCAGGCATTGTTCATCTTTGGACCTTGATTAGATATCAGTAGGTACTATATGATGACAGGAACTATATCAACAAAATTGTTAGCAATCAAATTATATAAATATGACAAAGGTAGAAAATTATAAATTATAATCATGGTTTAATATGATTAATTCAAACTCGACTTCTATAGATTAAACACCTCTTATATTTTCGTCATCAACCCTTAACCAGCATAATCATCATAACCTAAATAAATCCCTGTAATTCGTCATTTACAACTACTACGTTGCTCTTACCCCAGCTGATACTGAATATAATATAAACTGAGATATACCTATTTACCTAGAATTCAACACATACTCCAATAAGTGTTTCACCTCTGGATAATATTTTAATGAATGACGTAGACGTATATCCATTAGTTAAATATTGTGCGACTACTTGCATAATTTCAAATTAGAATCTACAAATTTAAGGCATCTAGAAATATAATTTTATAAATGTATATAAAAACCTGTAAAATGTCTAGAAATAATAGTGATTTTCTTCTGGATTTTCTTAACAAATACTGGAAAAATATTAAACCCTCAATCAAATAGAGAGGCTACAATATTAACTTTTGGAAATACTATCTCTGTGCTAGATAGTATTTTTTAAATTAAAAATACTTTTAAAAAAAACAATACTCCCTCACTCGAATTTTGCAATTGATTTTACACTGAATATGTCTCGCGTCTAACGTTTACGGATTTTGTGGTTTTGTTTAATTACTATTATTAATTACTTTAAAATTACCTTAGACGTAATTGTTCATCCGTATGTTTCTGTTGTAATTAAAATGTCTAGATAATAAATGCATGGACACATCTATATAATTATTTTTTCGCTTTTATCTCAACTTCAAAAGTTAGTTACTTTCTAAATGTTGTTTAGCCTAACTTGACAGTAACTTTGAATTTGATAACACTGGGGTAGTCTCAGTTCTTGATGTGCATCAGTGATGTTCAACTATGAAATAATAAAACTGTTGAATGACCTGTTGTTGTTGCTTCTCTAGTAAATTGTTGAAAACTTTGTCTCGTTCATTGTCTATAATAATAGCGAAAAATATTGGCCGGGAGATTGGAATTATTTTTCCGTTTTACTAGTTATTACTACATATAGCTAAGTACTATGTTTGACTAAATGTATAGATGATTTGGATGTGAATGAGTGAAGTTTTACTTGCAAGTATTTATCACAGTTTAAGAGTACGATTAGTGTGATATAAGTGTGCAATATAAATCGGAGGGACCTTACCATTTATTACTATACATTTACTCAAAATAAGTATTATAATGTTAAAATAATGAGGAACACATAACATAATCATAAAATCAATGACTGGTGGAATCGTACTTGATAAATAAAATTGTGAGTCTTATTGAAATATATTATAACTAATTTTATATTGTTTCTAAGTTCTAACAATAGTTTTTGAAGTAAGTCTGAATAAATTACATTTCTCAAGTTTGTGCATATATATTATACCATTATGCACCTATAACCCATAACTATAATATATTATAACGCATACAATATCAAAATTATGTACAATAAATATCGAAACTATGTATTTTTGTACAATATGATGTAATTACTTCGAGTATTATTTATTTTGAAGATGTTAGTATTTGTGTATGATTTAATGTAAGTTAATCTTGTTGGAATTTCTATTGATGTATCGACTATACATATTATTGTCTATATTTGTATACATAATATATTCAATAAATTTAAATCAAGAAAATATTATGCTTCAGATATTTAAAATGTAAATCAATACATCCACTTGAAAACTTATTATCTTCTTCGTTATCCAAAATCAGGTCAATCTCCCGAAGTCTATTGTTTTGATTTTACGGATCGTTATTATACTATTTTAACGAGTGCGAGAAACTTAGATAACAAAATATATTTCTGTAGCAACCTCTTAATTAATTATTTATTGGTAGTCAAAAATATAATACTATTTTTTTAAGAATGTAGATATTTTCATTGACATTGATTGATCTACAAGAAAATTATATTTAGTATAGCATTTTTAACACAAGACCTACACCATACATATTATGTGGAAAATACACCGAAATTTTCTTTTGTAGTAGGTATGTGAATAGGTCTGTCATTTAATTTACCTTTATTTACTGTATACAAATATATGAAACGCATAATTATTACATAGCACATAATACAAAAAATATAATCTGTAGATATTTAAGATATCTGATCATTTTCTATGGACTCGATCAAATTTAAAAAACTAAAAATGCACTATTTTTTATTGTTTAGTTTGCAGTTTGTTCCTACGTAAAGAATAGGTACAACTACATTTTTTAAAGTCACAACTCTATAAAGTTTCTAAGGACTTTATTGTACAGCAATGTTTTGGTATATTCATGTGTCTCTGTGTTTTAAAGCGAAATACATCGCCAAGGGAGTTCTATCTTTGAGCAAAATTGATGCCAGAGCTTAATGAACCGTAGTTGTTTTCCTACGCTTCTAACGTTAATGTGCTCTTAATTTTCTTTTACGCCATGCGGGGGAGCCATTTATATTGTTTAGAAGCTAAGAGGTTCTCTTAATATCATGAAATTCGCCAATACATAAATTCTATTACAACTGTTATGGTAAGAAAAATAATTTGTATTATTATAGTACTTTAACATATTATTACACGACTAATTATTCATAAGTTTTCGGCTTACTAAATAAAACTCATTAATCTAGTTTGATTTATAACCAAGCATTTTCATTGGGTTTTTTTATCCTTTTGAGTAACATATTAATTTTAGTCTCTTGTTCCGATCCTGTGCAACCTGATAAGCTATTCATCGTAGCAGATTTCACACAGATTTATACCGACTTGTCATTGTTTATATTATTAAAATATAAAACAGGTTGTGAATATTAAATTGAATTTTTATAACTCTATTAAATTATATTTTTACCGCATCTTATTTGACGTGTTATATTATAACATTACAATAAACTTTATAAATTAATTTTTTTATTAACATAATACATACTAAAAATGTTAAAACTATTAAATTTGTTTTAGTAAGTTTAGGTTAATGTTTATAAAGAAAGTCCTTCTATCTAGTCCTATTCTTGCAAAAAATCACATAATAATATACTACCTTGAAATGAGTCATAATTCAACCATTAAGATAAATCATTTTACTAAAAGTATTACATTTGAATATTTTATTTAATGGACTTAATAAAAGCTTTTCATGGAATTTATTAGTATTTATTTTCTTTGAAACAGTGTTTACTTCAAAAATTTGGTTAAATCTGTATAACTATTATAATATAAATTTATAACCGTATGTATCATCATCTATTCATTTAAAAAATAAAATATTCACATGAAAGCGTAAGACTTTTATTTTTAAATAATTCTATATTGGATTTATTCAATATAGAATTATAATAATTTGGATAATTATATTGAAATAATAATGGATTATTTAGTAATTCTAATCTCATGAAATGTTCATCATAATTTAGGGAAAACATTTGGAGTGAATCGTCAAATAAATATGTAATACACTTGAACGAATTATTATCAAATAAGTTAGTAAATAAACACTTTATTCGTGAAATTGGTGAATTGACAGAATAATTCATATTATAGAGTATGGAATATCAGTAGACCGAGTGACTTTAATCGGAAACAGGAAAGAAAGTTTTTCAAGGAAGTCTGGAATTCTGGACACTCGATTAGACCAAATTAAACCAATTTATGTGGAAAATATATGTCCAATTTCTGTCTTCTTGTTTCAAGAGTTACAAGATTTAAAGAACGGAGTTATGGTTCATAGGAAGTATAGGGTTGTCTAGGACTATAGCATTTACTACATAAAAACGAACCATAGTTTTATAATAATATGTAAAATATTACATTTTTAATTTTATTATACTTAAAATTCAATACATATTTGTTTTTTATTTATTATTAAATAACACACTGAAAATAATATTTTTGATAGTTAGTAGAATAAAGTTACAATTTTATTTTAATAGTAAATAAAATTAATAATACAAAAAATGGAAACAGATAATTGTTTTATAACTAATAATTTAAGCAGGACAATGCACCACTATACTATACTGCAGTATACCGCTCAGTATAATAACCGAATCAGTACACCTCAATAACACAAACGCCAATACGGTTAGTAACGACATGGACCACAATGAACAGATAATACAAGATACCGTTGGCGACACCAATGACACAGATATAAGCGTCGAAAATAATACCAAGGAAACAAATACCATCACCCACACCACACAAAAAGCTACCACTCAAGAAAAAAGGCCTGCACCATCAACCTCGAATAGTAGCTGTCATGAGAACACCTCTATCCCAACACCAAATAACCCCACACCACCACCAATAGAAACTACAAATATACGGAAAAACACCGGTTCACTCGCAACCAAATTAAAAGAATCTGTCAAAACCCCCCAACCTCAGTACAAAAAACCAAGGCGCTCAAATTCAATTGAACAAATAATACTCAAACTGGATGAAGCATTATTACCAGCAAAAACTGCTTTTGAGGAAATACCAAACCTAAAAATTGACTTTAACCAACTAAAACATATTATTGAAAACACACTCACTGGACAAGATCCCTCCAGTGTTTTAACACCATTCAATATATCATCCATGGAAATGATCGAGATCTTGGAGGCAGTCCGTCCCAAAATCAAAAGCATCTGCATCAAGAACAGACTCTCGAGTCTAGCCAATTTACTGCTCGAATTGACCCCCCTTTCCGACTTCAACTAACTCACCACAACACAACAATAATAATTCTCATTCATTGTATACATTGCATTTTAAATAAAGTATCCTAATATGAAGAACCTGAATATAATACAATGGAATATAAATAGTCTCACTAAAAAACGACCGGATCTACAATTAATAATACAAAAATATTCACCCATGTGTATTAGCCTTCAAGAAACAAATCTTAAAAACAATCTCATACCCAATATCAAAAACTACAATATATTCTACACCAACCGACAAAACTGTATTCGGGCTAGCGGAGGCGTCGCCTCTCTAATACACATTGACTATCCCTGTGAACAGATTCCTATCTATTCCAATCTAGAAGTCATCGCAGTTCAGATAACACTAGAATCAAAAATTTCAATATGTAACATATACGTCCCTAATCAAACATCTTTTAACACATTTGATATAGACAACATCATCAAACAACTACCCAAACCATTTATTTTACTAGGCGACTTCAATAGCCATAGCGAATATTGGGGATCAGACAGAACAGACGCTCGAGGCAAATCAATTGAAAAAATCCTAGATGACGACTCGATTACACTACTTAACAATGGCGAACCTACCAGACTTAATCCGTCAAACGGCCATTTTTCCAATATTGACCTATCCTTCTCAAGTGTATCGCTAGCTCAAAAAATATCTTGGTCTATTATACACGAAATATATGACAGTGACCACTTACCTATTCTAATGACACTCCTTTCCACAAAAACACTAACACCCTCCCTCTCATACAGATGGAAGCTAAAAAACCCGGACTGGTTTTTTTTTAATACATTAGTTGACTCCTTTATGCAAGTAAACCCCCAATCCGATACCAGCACAATAGAGGACGATACCGCCTTCATCTCAGAGTCCATTATCAGAGCTGCAGAAGTTGCTATAGGAAAAACAACTAACTCTTTAAAAAGAAATCTAGTCCCTTGGTGGAATGACCAAATAAAAGAGTCAATCAAACAAAAAAACAAAGCACTCAAAACCTTTCAAAGCTCAAAAAACATGTCTGATCTCATAAAACTTAAACAACTGAGAGCGAAAACGCGATACCTAGTTAAAAGAAGTAAGACTGACTCTTGGAAAACCTTCACGTCCTGTTTGGGACCCAAAGCTGACTCCGCTCTGATATGGCGCAGAGTTGGGTCACTTCGAGGCTTCTCCAAGAACCACAACATTCACATCATGAAAGACACAAAATTATGCACCGATCCCGACGAAATATCCAATCTATTAGGAGATTTTTTCTACCATAACAGTTCGGATGAAAACTACAATACGACTTTCTTTAAAAAAAACGTACACATGAGGAACCAGAATTTAATTTCTAGCATCAACCCACACCTTGATGAACAGAAAAAACTCAACTCCCCAATTCAGTTGATTGATATGTTCAGAGTTCTATCCAAATGTAATAGTCTTGCCCCAGGACCAGACGGGATACCTTATAAATTTATCCACAACCTCCCCATGACCGCCTTAAATGCAATTATTCGAGTATACAACAAAATATGGTCATCTGGTCATATACCTCGAAATTGGAAGCACTCTATAATTATTCCAATTCTTAAACCGGAAAAAAACAAATTTGATACTAAATCATACAGACCAATATCCCTCTTAAATACCTTGGCAAAGATATTGGAAAAAATTATAGATTATAGACTTAGATGGTTTCTTGAAAAAAACAATTTCTTGGATCCTCGCCAGAACGGCTTCCGAAGACATAGAAGCACCACAAACTCATTACATGACATTCAAGAGGAAATACATTCCACACTCGAAGCTAAACAAATGATGGGCCTCATAGCTCTTGACATATCAAAAGCGTATGATACTACCTGGCGCCCCCGTATTGTTAAAATATTGTCAAACATTATCTGTAAAGGTAATTTATTCAACTTTATACAGAACTTCCTTACCGACAGAACCTTCCAGGTGAAGTGCAACGGAAAACTATCGAAAATATATTCTCAAAAAAACGGCGTACCACAAGGATCCACACTATCGGTATCGCTATTCTTATTAGCGATTAATGATATACCACTAGTTATACAACCCCCGGTTATGTGCACACTATTTGCCGATGACTTCAACATATTCTGCAGAGGCATCAATACAAATAGAACTATAAATTACCTGCAGAATGCAATAACTGCACTACAAGACTGGTCTCTTGTCTCGGGTTTCTCTTTTTCAGTCGAAAAATCACAATGTACTTTCTTCACTAATAAAAGAAATGTTGTTAACACCACCATATATATGAACAATATTCCCATACCAATTAAAAAGTCCATAAAAATATTAGGTATACTGTTCGACTCAAAAAACACATGGATACCTCATCTCAAGGCTATCCGAAAGGAGTCGCTCATAAGAATCAACACTCTGAAATGCTTCGCTCACAAGTCATGGGGTAGCCACTCTTCCAGCCTACTACAAATATACAAGGCACTCATCCTATCTAAGCTCGAATACAATTCTTTTCTGTTCATAAAAGCTAAGCCATCTGCACTCAAAATGATAGACACCGTTCACAACACAGGCTTAAGACTAGTCACCGGAGCTTTTCGCTCCAGCCCAATCCCCAGCGTCCTCAACATAGCCGGAGTCGCACCACTCGACATCAGGAGGGTACACAACACCATGTTGCTTGCAATCAGACGCACCCAAAACAATCTCAAAGTAGCGAAACAAATCACGGACTCACTAAATGATACCCATTTTCCGTACCTAGATGTTATTAAAAATGAAACCCCTCTGACGGCCCCCTGGCTATTCAACAACCATGTAAACAGTGAACTTAGTGAACTAGTTAAGAATGATACCTCACCCATAGTTTTTAACCAACATCTACAATCAATCACCTCCGATCTCTGCGACCACACTGAAATATTCACCGACGGCTCCAAAACGGATATCGGTGTTGGAGCTGCAGTAGTAGTTAAAGACTACGTATCAATGCTGAGACTCCCTAATTTCTGCTCAATATACTCAACGGAGGCAACGGCAATTTCTTACGCCCTAGACCTCATCAAAACAAGACGCATACTCAAAGCAGCTATTCTAAGCGACTCGCTAAGCTCTTTAAGGAGCATAGAAAACCCCTTCACTCCAAACGAAATCGCCAGAAAAATTCAGAATCAACTGCATAACCTCACAAGTTCCGGATACTCCATAATCTTGATATGGATACCCAGTCATAGTCAAATCACGGGAAACGAGAGAGCCGATGAAAACGCTCGCCAAGCAATAACATCCCCGGACGCTATAAAACTTAATGCCTTTACTCTACACGACGCTAAATCTCTATCTAAAACAATCACAAACAACTTATGGCTCCGGACTTGGAGACTAGGTTCTACAAAACTAAACGAGATCAAACACACCACCCTAACATGGCCCTCTCCATCGAACACATCCAGGAAAATAGAGACGGCAATCAACAGAATGCGAATCGGACACACAGCGCTAACCCACCAGCATCTGATGAGGAAGGAAGACCCCCCCATGTGTACAAGCTGCGGCACCCAGCTCACAATCAAGCATATTATATCTGAATGCCGCCAATTTGAGAGAGAAAAACGGGAAGCAGGAGTTTCATGCATTCTCGCCGAAGCCCTTCAGCCAGCCAACATCCAGAACACGATATCATTTATAATCAATTCTAATTTAATCAACCTACTGTAAAATAACATGTGTATTAATATTAAGTAACTACCTTCCAATGTAACCCCATAAATTTGTAGTAGCCAATGGCCCTAGATGCCGAGGCTTTTATTAATAAAAAAAAAAAAAAAAAAAAAATAAAATAATAATATAAAAATATCATATATTATGAAAATAAAAACAATATTATTATATTGTCAATAATATAAATTGGAAAAAAAATATTGTATATTAAAAGTTACACTTGCTATAATTTATATTAGGTAACCAATATTATTGTTTTTAAAATCTTGAAAGCAGACATTACG